>JABWTJ010000222.1:950707-1316825 GCA_016801875.1 Solanum sitiens | reverse complement strand
TGAGCTAATGCTTCTAGCTTGGACTGGATCTTCTCTTCAATGTCTTGATGCCTTGAACTTTCGGCATGGACTAGCCTTTTATTTATTTTAGCTTCTTAGATACTTTTAGATTTGTAACTTGAGGATAGATGTTCTTGTGATGATGACTTCCAGATTTTGGGGATAATGAGTTTTAAGTCTTCCGCTTTGTATTTTGTTCAATATGTTGGGGTTTTAGATTGGTTGGTTCGCTCACATAGTAGGATAAGTGTGGGTGCCACTCGCGGCTCGATTTTGGGTCGTGACAAGCATGTTTTAGAGAAGGAATAGATACACCCATAGAAATATACCTAGCAGATGATAGGATAATACATCTTATAGAAAAAAGCGTAATTAGCGCAATAAAAGGAAATTTAATATATCAAAAATTTAAATTTATAATAAGTGCAAATTATTCAATTGCATTAACAGATAGAAATATAGATAAATCATTAGTATTATATTGGAAATTATCAAGGATAGAACTAGCACCTGGAAGTAAGATATTTACAGCAAGATGTAAAAATTTATATATATTAACAACAAAACATAAAGTAATTGCTAAAAACAAAATAGATAGGATCAAAATAGAAAATCCTTTTGATCAAATAATTACAATTATAGATAATAATGATTATAGTTATAAAGAAATGGATATTGAAGAAGATTTAGAAATAATAAAAGAACGAAAAAATACTTTAAGTATATCAAAACCATTAAGTAGAAGTACTTCATCAAAAGCAAGTACATCAAAAAGAAAATATAACTTTCCTATATTATCAAACACGGAAGAAAAAATATTAAACTATTATTTTATCGAAGGAATAATTAACGAAAAAAGACATAAGATATTAATAAATACAGGTCAAGACGATAATTATATAAACATAGAATTAGTGTTAGAAAATGAAATTATTAAAACAGGACATGTATGCCCTGGATTACCTAACGAAATAATAACTATAAGTGAAGAAATAGAAAAAGAAATTATTATAGGAGGAATACCCTTAATAATACCATTTAAAATCTATCAAGAAAAAGAAAGTATAACTTTAGGTCTAAATTGGTTAGATCAATTTACCCCATATAAAATAGAACAAGAGCAATTAACTATAACTTGCCAAAATAAGAAAATAATTATAAAACGAATAACATAATGAAAATTTATATACTTGCAAAAATTATCGTAGAAGGATATTATAATCGATATTACACACCTATGATAGATACAGGAGCTGAAACTAATATATGTAATTATAATTGTTTACCAGAAGAAAAATGGGAAAAATTAAAAATACCTATGGTAGTAACTGGATTTAATAACGAAAGTAGTATGATTACTTATAAAGCAAAAAATATAAAGATACAGATTTGGGATAAAATTCTAATAATAAAAGATATATATAGTTTTGATTGCAAATCAAAAGATATATTATTAGGAATGCCTTTTTTAGAAAAATTATACCCACACATAATAACCAAAACACATTGGTGGTTTACTACGCCATGTGGATACAAAGTAGGAGCAAAAAGAGTTAATAATAAACAAAGAAAACCAAAAGAATGGATCAAAGGAAGTGAAAAGATAAATCAAGAAATGGAAAATATAAATAAAAAAGAAATTAATCAATTTGAAATCATTATATTTACAATAGATAAAATTAAATTAATAAATGAACAATTGGAACTTTTATATAGTGATAACCCCTTAAAAGGTTGGGAAAAACATAAAACAACTATAAAAATCGAATTAATAGACGAAAATAGTCTCATAATACAAAAGCCATTAAAATATAATTTTGATGATCTAAATGAATTTAAAATTCATATAGAAGAATTATTAAAAAATAATTATATACAGGAGACTAATAGTAAACATAGTAGTCCAGCATTTATAGTAAATAATCATAATGAACAAAAAAGAGGTAAAAGTAGGATGGTAATAGATTATCGTAATCTAAATGCCAAAACTAAAACCTACAATTATCCAATACCAAATAAGATATTAAAAATAAGACAAATACAAGGATATAACTATTTTAGTAAATTTGATTGCAAATCAGGTTTTTATCATTTAAAACTAGAAGATAATTCAAAACAATTAACTGCATTTACAGTACCGCAAGGATACTATGAATGGAATGTTTTACCATTTGGATACAAAAATGCACCAGGTAGATATCAATATTTTATGGATAGTTATTTTAATCAATTAGAAAACTGTATTGTTTATATAGATGACATATTATTATACTCTAGAACACAGGATGAACATATAAGGTTGTTAGAAAAATTCATACATATAATTAAACAATCAGGTATAAGTCTAAGTAAAAAGAAATCCGAAATTATGAAATCACAAATAGAATTTTTAGGAATTCAAATAGACAAAAATGGAATAAAAATGCAAACACATATAGTACAGAAAATAATAAATTCAGATGAAAATATAGACACAAAAAAGAAATTACAATCCTTTTTAGGATTAGTAAATCAAGTAAGAGAATATATACCAAAATTAGCAGAATACTTAAAACCATTACATAAAAAACTTAAAAAAGATATTGAATATCATTTTGATAAAAGAGATAAAGAAAACATAAAAAATATTAAGAAGTTATGCAAAAAACTACCAAAACTTTATTTTCCAGATGAAAAAAGGAAATTTATTTATATAGTAGAAACTGATTCAAGTGAAAATAGTTATGGTGGAATATTAAAATATAAATACGAAAATGAAAATATAGAACATCATTGTAGATATCATTCAGGATCTTACACTGAACCACAAATAAAATGGGAAATAAATCGAAAAGAGTTATTAGCATTATATAAATGTCTATTAGCATTTGAACATTATATTGTATATAACAAATTTATTGTACGAATAGATAATACACAGGTAAAATGGTGGTTAACAAAAAAGATAGATGATTCTGTAACAATAAAAGAAATACGAAGACTGGTATTAAATATATTGAATTTTACATTTACAATTGAAGTAATTACAACTGACAAGAATGTTATTGCAGATTATCTCTCCAGAGACAGATACAATGAAACAAATTCTATCTATGATGACAAATCTTTGTCAAAAAATAGAAAAGATAGAAAACGAAGTACAAACACTCAAAGAGAAAGCTAACAGTCAGCAGCATGACTATAAAAATGCGGAGCTACGTCTTAAGGCAGACGGTAAATAGCCAGAGCTAAAAGGTGACGTTGAGAAACACCTAAAAACTCAATATAACAAAAATGTATTAGTTGCAGGTATTGCAGGTACAAGCACAGGAAATACCGAAAAAGCTATGACAAAAAATACAAATCTAAATAGCTTATTTACCAAAACATTTATACCTAAATTCCAACAAAGTACCCCAACACCTCAAACCTCAACATATGCAGCCAGTATTCAGAAAGACAAAAAGAGCTACAACTATATTACCCAGTCATACATTGACAATATATACAAAATCCAAGCCTTTTTGAATATAAACCCCAGATCTACCCAAACAAAAAACCCCAATGAGAATTATATAACACAGAAATTACAAGGATACAATAGACTTATTGCACAACCTAAAACCAGTGCAAATCTAGTCAAAACATGTTACAATTATGGATTATTGAGCACCGTATATACATTTGACGGCGAAGAAATTACAGGAATACCGGAACTATACAAAGCTTTCAGCACATTTAAAAGAATTACAAAGGGAAACTTATTCTTTATAAAGTTTTATACAGCACCCGCAGAAATACTTTATGATGAAATTAAATCTCCCATACAAGTTATAAAAATAGGATTAACAAAAGATATGATAATACCTGAGGAGATTGAAAAACAAGACGAGATACAGAAAATAGATATACCCAGTTTTTATGCCAACAAAAGAATAATTGGTATATCAACTATAATACAAGAGTTAGCAAACAACTATCTAAATGGAAATGCGATATGGAGCTATTATGCAAGAGATCAAGTGATGATATACGCAAATTCCAAAGAACTACGAAAAACAGATATGGATGAAGTTCAGCAATGGATTTTATCTTTGTTAAAACCTGAAGAGCAACCAACTACAAGAGCTCTAAAGAAAAAATTTATTTCAGAAGATTTATTGACCAGATACTGTAAATTAATTGGTCATAGATACCCAGATCACCATTGTTCAAAGTGCAATGGAGAAGACAACTTAATTCCAGATGTAAGTTTGGAATAAAGACAAAGCAGAAGAAGATAAGAAGAAAAAGACAAAGAAGAAAAGAAGATATGTAAAGTTTGTCGGCCATGTATTTAAAGTAAGGCCATTATAGTTTATCTTTTTATTTAGTCAAAAAGTATGTCGGCCATTTGTAAAAAGTCGGCCATTATGTAAAGTAAAGTAGTTTGTCGTGTTGTGTCGGCCGTGTTATATGAGGCCAAGTGTAAAAGTTGTGTCGGCCACTGTTTTAGGCCAATTATGCAGTTTGTATTATAAATAGAGGGCTTTCCCTCAGTAATAAAGATCATCAGCTTCCCCTACATCTCTCTTCAATCTCTCTACATTCCGCCCTAAAGTTTGTCGGCCATGTATTTAAAGTAAGGCCATTATAGTTTATCTTTTTATTTAGTCAAAAAGTATGTCGGCCATTTGTAAAAAGTCGGCCATTATGTAAAGTAAAGTAGTTTGTCGTGTTGTGTCGGCCGTGTTATATGAGGCCAAGTGTAAAAGTTGTGTCGGCCACTGTTTTGGGCCAATTATGCAGTTTGTATTATAAATAGAGGGCTTTCCCTCAGTAATAAAGATTATCAGCTTCCCCTACATCTCTCTTCAATCTCTCTACATTCCGCCCCCTATTCCGCCCCCCTTTCCTTGGTATCAGAGCTAGTAAACCGATTAAGCTAGTGGAGATAACAACAACTATGGAAAACAAAGCAACTACCAGTAATCTACAAGAACAGGTATACTCTAAATTGTTTATGAGTAGCTAAATTAGTTTATTCCTGATAATCTTTTCTTGATTATAAGTGTTTACTATGAAGTAAATAATGTTATAATAGTCATCTCAAGAAGGTTTGCTATGGAGATATTCTGCGAGTAGGTAAGCCCAGACTATGCCATCCTAAGGTGGAAACCGGTAGGCAAGGAAGCCGTTAAGGGGAGTACACGAGTGTTGAGGCGCTGTTAGGGTAACTGATTAAAGAAGAAGGCCATAGTAGTGACTAGACGAGATGAATATTATACTGTTATTGCTACATAGTATATAAATATAATCTGTGAAAAGGTTGGAAGGAATAAAATTTTTAGTGAAAAGAATGATAAATATGCCTACATACTTGCTAGATGAAGATAATGATTATAAGATGCTATTGTTTTATATACTGAAAAACATTGATGTTGATTCACGTAGAATAATTTATGATAAATTAATGATGCATGAGATAATTGAAACAACAACTGTAGGTTGGTCTGAGCTGATTATTTATGATGATAATGATCTAGATTATTTATTTGATGATATAGAACTATATAGAGATCAATGATAAATTATAGATATTTGAGGTTATGGAAAGAAACTAAAGAGAAAATAGATTTAGAAGAAAAGCTTTTAATTGAAAACGTAAATAAATATATATATCTTCATGAAGAAGAATATCTAGAATACATAGAAACAAATGCTAAAGAAATACAGAAGTTAAAAATAATTAAAAAAGAATATTATGAACAAATATTTTCTTAAAAATGGATAAAAGAATATATAAACAACTATTGATAGAAGAATTAAATATATTACAATACAAACATGACTTTATGAAAGATAGATTAATAGAAAATATATTTGCAGGAGTATGTAATAAATCGATATTAATACAAAAGAAACAAATATTTGATTTGAAATTAAAAATAGACTGTTTAGAATATAAAATACAACATGATATAAACTATAACAATGATTATGAATAAAGAAGAATTTATAGTAGACGAAAAAACTTATGAAAATTATGAAGGTTTAACTATAAAAATAAACTTCTCTAGGTTGAGAATAACTTTTAGGTGATGTTGATGAAGGGTGTGCATGAACTTGGATCCCAAGAGAGGGATGATGTGCTAAATTGCTATCATTGGTAAGCTAAGGTTCTCTTAAGGTTGAAACAAATTGCTCTTAAATGGGTTTACCCTAAGTGGGCATGATGGTGTGAGTATTAAGGTTGTAGATATCCCTATCTTGTCTTTATATTCTTACTTGAGCTTGAAACTAAAGAGTTCCTAGTAGCTTGTTCATGATGTGAGTTTTACATATAGGTATAAGTTGGATGTTCTCCATATGTTATACATATCTTAAATGACACTATGTTGTGCATGTTTTAAAAGGATTTACATTACATGAAAATGGATTTTTTACTAAACTCCTGTTTTGTCATGTTACTTGTGCATCTTGATATGATAATTGTGTATTAGTTTTCATGAGATAATGTAAGGAGCATGGTTGATGTTACTTATAATGTGTCGTGTTTGGAGGCATCAATGATAATTGATTCTCCTTTAAATGAAAAAAGATGAATCTCTTAAAAATGTGTGACTCTTATGACTTGGGAAGTGTTAATATAGACTCACTCTTGATAAGTGATAATATGTTTAGCTAATGTTCTTGATGTGTGCCTATAAATTGCAAAATATTTCCCTAATTGATGCATGGTTATGAAGACTATTGTCATGATATAAATTGAAACTTTTTGAAATGACTTACTATTGTTTTAATGTGTATGGTCTGATTTACCGTGTTGACTTTATTAGAAAGGAAATATGAGCATGCTTTGGTTAATGTTGAGGTGTCCTCATTAAAATGAATTGACCTTTGTTTATTGCTTGTATATGAGCTCTATGATAACATGTGAGTATGTTAAGGAGAAGGGCATTCCTCCTTAAACATAACAAAACATGTTAATGAAAGTAATACCTTAATGGGGCTACGACTAAAAGGTTAGGAATATATAACTCATGATCTATGTGCATCTAGTGTGAGTTACTTGTTGCTTCTTGAGTAATGTCGAATCTGCCTATGTGTGACTTAATGGTTGTTGCATAATGAGCTCTTAATGAAATGAGATTTAAATAACATGTTATGATTTGGAGAAGGATGTTCCTCCTATGAAAATAAAAATAGCCTAAGTGTTTGATACATTAAGGAGTGAGTGAATAATGATTTTGTTTGCTTGTGTTGCATTGAATGCAAAATGGTAGGAAGTTAGTGTTCCTTTTAAGTTTGGTGCATTAACTATTATGCGATTATGTGTTAAATGTTTTTAGCTTCTCTATGGTTCATTGAGTCCTTGAAAGTGTTTTAAAAAGTTCCAACTGTATTCGAGGATGCATGTTCCCAAGTGGGAGATATTTTAAGGTCTCTCAAAATGAACTAAGGTATCTAGAGCCTCACATGTGTCTAAAAAGGTTACTAACATGTTAGTAAGTTGTTTTACTGTATGTATGATTGATTTGAAGAGGTTTGGATGTCAAACGTCCAAGAGGTTCAAATGTTAGTCTTTCGACGTGCAAATGTGTCCTTGTATGGCTTCCTTGTATTTATGTGTTGTTTTGAGTCCACAAACAGTACAGGGTACCCTAACATCTTAATAGACATGTTAAGGGTTAAAATGTTCGGGTACAACTAACCAATAACCACCCTAAGGGTCCTTGAAGAAGACCCAAATATTGGACAAGGAAGCTTCCCAAGGCAGCGTGCAGAGGAAAGATGTGGATGTTGTCACGCGTCGCGCGCCTGTCACTTAGTGTGCCTGTGCGTCGCACGCCCTACACGAGGTCCAATCCCTCAAAAATTTAGTAAGCCAAAATAAGGAGCTTTCTCTGCGACGCGCAGCCACTTCCCAGACTCATCACCAATGCTACGAGACTCTACTAGACGTGGCAATATAAGACTTTTAGAACCTAAAACCACTTTATAAACCTGGCTCTGATACAACGCTTGTCACATTCGGGGAGCACCCCCTAGATGTAACATGTCGTACTTGACCTCTCGGAGGTATTATACAAGCTCATATAGTTATCTTTCAACTCATTGATATAGTAAATTTAGCGTAAAATTTAGAACTTTTTATAACGCCCCAAAATGAACTAAGGTGAACTAGAGCCTCATGGTTGTTTCTTGAGTTAATTTTAAGTTAAACGGAGTTAGTTTGGTGTCCTTAGGCAGTGTGCAAAGTTTGGTTAAGTTTGGAGTTCAATCGACCAAAAACGTCCATGACGTTCGGATGGTATGCCTTAGAATATACTTGTATGTCTTGGCGAGTTTGGATGAGTTTTATGTGTTCGTTTTACTTGAAACATGCGTCGGATGTTCCTTAGACCTAGACGACTTAGTTTAGAGGTTTGACGTCCGGGCACGACCCAACCTAGGACCCACAAGGGGCCCTACATGAAGGGCCCAAGACTTGGGCAAAGTCTGCCCATCAGTGGCTCACGACGACCATGGCGACGGTCCGTTGCACTCAGGACGGCCCGTCCATCCAGGGCGTCGCGAGTGACAGAGAGTGGAATTTGGACAGGCTCCAGTTGGAGCCAAGTGTTCCTCGACGGGACCCCATGACGGTCCGTGGTGAACGCGATGGTCCGTCGAGGAGGTCTCGTCGACGAGGCCTGCCAGAGCTCGACTTAAGGCTGCCAACTTGGGGTGTTTTATGTAAATACACCCCAAGTCTTATAAGACCCTAGGTGTATAATTTTGGTATTTTTAGGTTATATTAAATTAGTTTTAAACCCTAGACCTAGACAAGACCCTCTCACTTCAAGATCCAACTCTCTCTTTCTCTCAAGAAAACTCTCTCAACTCTCTTGGAAGCTAGAAGTCAAGGAAGGATAGGAGGACGGATTGGGACTTGTTTCTTCATCAAATTCGTGGGTTTCTTTCTCATAAAGGTATGGTATCCATTCTTGAATATCTTTTCATTCAAGAAGCCAACTTCCCAAAATGGTTTTCAAAAGGGTTTCTAAACTCAAACTTCTTCTAACTTTGATTTCTAGTATGGGTCTTCTTGTATTTAAGTTCTAATGGTTTAAATGTATTTATCATGGTTTGAATTGATGATTTTGATGTTAAAACTCCATGAAACTCTTGTATATGCATACTTCAACTTTTGGCTTGAAAATGGGTTATGTGAGCATGATTTGAGTAAGGTATGAACTTGGGTCTTCTTGTGTATGTCATGTTGGTGTAGCTACTGCCCTAAGGGCCTTCATATGGTGAAATATTGATAAATTGCTTATGGGTAATGATGGTTTGATTTGTTGATGAGTTGCTCTCATTGTATAGTTCTTATTATGAATTGCTATTTGAGTGGTATGGTCCACCTTATGGGTGGCGGTGCTAATTGATGAACTTGATGATGTTTAGTATGTGTTCAGTAGGTAAATTTGAAGGTTTAATATGTGAAATGAATATATATAGAAATGGGTATTGTATTGTGTTTTGTGTAGCTTGAATTGTATGTTTGACCTAGTTTATGTCTAAATGAAGTATATGACTATGAGAAGCATGTAGTGTGTGTAACTTGATGAATCAAGGTTAAAGTATGAGTAGAACTTGATGATAATGAGATGATGCCCATATGCAAGGTGTGCACATGTACACACACACACACTTTAAAGATTTTATTATGCCAAGTTGAGCAAAAAGGGGAATCTTGAGGTGGACACACTTCGCGAGTTGAGATGTAGTGTCTAGTAGCAACCTCTCCATTCCTAGTGAGCTTTCTAAGATAGAATATTATGTTGAGAAATCCATTGGGAGTTATGCCTAGCACTAAAAGGATATGAAGGGGAGGTGGATTGCACTTCGTGAGTTGAGATTTTGTAATCCAAAGTACCTCTTGAGATGAGTACTCCTCGTTAGTAGAGAGTGAGTTACTTAGTAGCAATCTCCTTATCTCTTAACTATGTGCCCGCATAGGTGTAGCTATTGGAAAAGCCATGTAAATGCTAAGAAGCATGACCTTACTCTAGGCAAGTAAGGATCCCTCATCCGATAGGGGTTAATATCGGGATTCCATGTCTAGCTCTCATGGTCTTTGTCGGTTAAGCTAACTCCCACAAAAGAATTGATTTGAAACTAATTATCTTGTGTATTGTTGAAATTGTGTATGTATGTCGTGAAGTGCTCAATCCACATTAGTTACCAAGTAGGAGCATTGAGTGGGAGTAGTAGTATGGGATGCTATTCTCACATTGCACTTGGTGTGACCTATACCTACTATAGGAGAAGAGTACCTTCATGAAATCCGTGTGAATGAGTACTATGGTGTAGTGTTATGGAGGATTATTGTGGAGTACTTGAGTAAATGGAATCCATTAGGAGTACCAAGTGGGAGTGGTAGTATGGGATGCTACTCTCACATTGCACTTGGTATGACCTATATTTCCATGAGTGTTTTGCATATGTTAGCCAAGGGCGTGGATTTGATTTCTAACAAAGTAAGCCTAAGAGTAGGTAGTTTTAAGGGTCGCTTTGGTGTGCTTTGAAGGGAGGTGTAATGAGAGTCCCTTCTTGGCTCACCTTAGGGAGTCTTAGAATAACCTTGGGTTAGGGCAACTTTAAAGAAAAAGGGTTCATATGACTTGGACCGTGCCATTCACTGTAAGGTCTCCATTGTAAGAATTCAAAATGTTCACTATGATGCTTTATTCAATTTTATTGCAAGTTTAGCAAAGTTAATTGAAATGTTCCT
The DNA here is from genome assembly GCA_016801875.1 of Solanum sitiens. Classification (NCBI taxonomy): domain Eukaryota; kingdom Viridiplantae; phylum Streptophyta; class Magnoliopsida; order Solanales; family Solanaceae; genus Solanum; species Solanum sitiens. Next base: position 1,306,087 of record JABWTJ010000222.1, on the reverse strand, counting down.
TTTGTTTAATTTAAGTTTGGTAAGATAGCCATAAAGTGTTAATTGTTGATTCTTATGTGGGTTTGCTTCTAGATTCATGAAGCTTATATTTGAATTGCATAAAAAGCTATCTTTACTAAAATGTCCCTTTTTGCATGTTTTTCCATATGCCATACTTAGTACATTGTTGTACTAACCCCATACTTTTTATACCTTATGAGTATAGGTTGGAAGCCCTTTTGGGAGGATCGGAGTCGAAGCTTGGGAACTTTATATCTCAAGAATTTGGAATGTCCTCATATATTCGAGGACATAGTTTTATGTTTCTTAGTTTCTTTATTAATATTAAAAAATGTATTTACTTTTATCGTAAAGGGCCGTGTCCTTAAGATTCCAAGTTGTGTCTTTAAGTTGGCTTGTGACGATAAGATTTCTTAGTATTTATGAAAAGACTCCTTTTATTATTATTATCGTGAAAAGTTTTAAATTCCGCACTACTTTTCATGCTTTATGCTATGAATGCTAGTTAGAGGGCTTGTACGAGACCCCAAAGGGGTCAAGTACGCCCGGTCACGATTCAAAAGTTTTCCCTAACTTCTAGGGGGTGCTTTCGGGTCGTGACAAGACTTGGTATCAGAGCATAAGGTTTTGGGAAATAGTTTAAGGTCTAAAAGTCTCACAAGCAACGTCTAGTAGTATCTTGGTCATTGGTGTGAGTCGCGACACATCCATGGACAAGAGGCTATAGGACGATAGAGTTTAACTTTCTTCATTACTCTTGAATCGTGCCATAGAACTTAATTCGATAAGGTCTCTCTCTTCTTCTCCTTTGCCCGGTGGTTTTCTAGGTGTGATTGCTTGGAAAGGAAGATGTTTCTAAGTTGAGGAGAAAAAAAATGAGTTTTGGTTATATGATGGTTTTGTGGCTAGAAGAGTAAATATGAAGGTAAGATTTAAGAATTTGTGATGTGATGTCATTTATGGCTAGGTGTGATTTATGAGATTGGAAGTGTAGAGGTGAGAAACTTTATGGGGATTTAGTTCTAAGCATGGTAAGAGTTATAAGGATTGAATAAAGTGCCTTTGAGGACAAATGAGTTATTTTGTGATTATGTTCAATGATGGTAGAAATGCTTTAAGGTGTAAATTTGAGGAAGTTGAAAGAATGAGGGGATTTTATAGAAGTTGAAGGCAACTCTCTTGTGTGACTAATGTTTCATACTTGTTCTTGTGATTGGTAGATGTTGTGGTGTAGGCTTTCACTAAGATGGAAAATGTGGTATGAATATCTAGTGAGCAAGTTTTGTTCCATGAGGTTGAGTTAAGTGGTGCCTAAGTGTTGAATGAGGTGATGTTTAAGAGAGTTTGTATAGGCTTGAATCCAAAAAGGGAAGTGTTATGCTTAACTTGTAAGGTTGATGTTTAGACTTGATGTGCATGAGTTAGAAGTAGTAAGAGTTCCTACCTTGTGAGGGACATAATGGTGCTTTGAAGTATGAGTCCTTGAAGATGGCTTTACCCTAAGTGGGGGAGAATGAGTTGACTAAAATAGCATGTAATGTACTTAGTCCAAGAGAATCCTCAAGGGTCACTAAGTGGGAGTGGTAGTATGGGATGCTACTCTCACATTGCACTTAGTGAAACTTGTCAAGTCTCTTTGGAGTAAGTTAAGATAGTCTTGTCTCTCATATTGTCATGTCATCTTGTTAAAGTTTCTTGAAAGGTGCATTATGGAAATTTTAAAGCATGTCGCACATCGAAGTTTTGAATTCACTGTAAGTAAGTCCAAATTTTGGAAAATTGCATTTTGTTTTCATGAATTATGGTTTCAAGTGTTATGGAATTAGCTTATGTGGTTTTATAGTTCATATGATCATGTCATCTTGATAAATTGCTCAAAGAGTGGAATTTTGAAAGTTTTGTATACTTGACAATGTTACATTGAATGTTCACTGTGAAAAATTTGCAATTTGAGAAAAATTTGCCTTGCCTTAATTGAAGTTTAAATATGTGCAAAATTGTTGTGTGTGATCATGTTTAATGTTGGAGAAGGTAGTTCCTCCATAAAAGAAGTTTAAGGTTGAGTTTTGACTTTGTGAAGTTTGGCAAAAGTAGTCTATGTTGATAAGTGTTGAAAGTGTGAAATGATATTCCTTGCTAATTGATGCTTTGATTGTTGATGTTATGATCATGATCTAAGTGTATTATATGATGCTAAGTGAGTCCTTGTTGTTCTTAAAATTTAAGTGTCATTCGAGGACGAATGTTATTCCAAGTGGGGGAGAATATAACGCCCCAAAATGAACTAAGGTGAACTAGAGCCTCATGGTTGTTTCTTGAGTTAATTTTAAGTTAAACGGAGTTAGTTTGGTGTCCTTAGGCAGTGTGCAAAGTTTGGTTAAGTTTGGAGTTCAATCGACCAAAAACGTCCATGACGTTCGGATGGTATGCCTTAGAATATATATGTATGTCTTGGCGAGTTTGGATGAGTTTTATGTGTTCGTTTTACTTGAAACATGCGTCGGATATTCCTTAGGCCTAGACGACTTAGTTTAGGGGTTTAACGTCTGGGCACGACCCCACCTAGGACCCATAAGGGGCCCTAGATGAAGGGTCCAAGACTTGGGCAAAGTCTGCCCATCAGTGGCTCACGACGACCATGGCGACGGTCCGTTGCACTCAGGACGGTCCATCGATCCAGGGCGTCGGGAGTGACAGAGAGTGGAATTTGGACAGGCTCCAGTTGGAGCCAAGTGTTCCTCGACGGGACCCCATGATGGTCCGTGGTGAATGTGACGGTCCGTCGAGGAGGTCTCGTCGACGAGGCCTGCCAGTGCTCGACTTAAGGCTGCCAACTTGGGGTGTTTTATGTAAATACACCCCAAGTCTTATAAGACCCTAGGTGTATAATTTTGGTATTTTTAGGTTATATTAAATTAGTTTTAAACCCTAGACCTAGACAAGACCCTCTCACTTCAAGATCCAACTCTCTCTTTCTCTCAAGAAAACTCTCTCAACTCTCTTGGAAGCTAGAAGTCAAGGAAGGATAGGAGGACGGATTGGGACTTGTTTCTTCATCAAATTCGTGGGTTTCTTTCTCATAAAGGTATGGTATCCATTCTTGAATATCTTTTCATTCAAGAAGCCAACTTCCCAAAATGGTTTTCAAAAGGGTTTCTAAACTCAAACTTCTTCTAACTTTGATTTCTAGTATGGGTCTTCTTGTATTTAAGTTCTAATGGTTTAAATGTATTTATCATGGTTTGAATTGATGATTTTGATGTTAAAACTCCATGAAACTCTTGTATATGCATACTTCAACTTTTGTCTTGAAAATGGGTTATGTGAGCATGATTTGAGTAAGGTATGAACTTGGGTCTTCTTGTGTATGTCATGTTGGTGTAGCTACTGCCCTAAGGGCCTTCATATGGTGAAATATTGATAAATTGCTTATGGGTAATGATGGTTTGATTTGTTGATGAGTTGCTCTCATTGTATAGTTCTTATTATGAATTGCTATTTGAGTGGTATGGTCCACCTTATGGGTGGCGGTGCTAATTGATGAACTTGATGATGTTTAGTATGTGTTGAGTAGGTAAATTTGAAGGTTTAATATGTGAAATGAAGATATATAGAAATGGGTATTGTATTGTGTTTTGTGTAGCTTGAATTGTATGTTTGACCTAGTTTATGTCTAAATGAAGTATATGACTATGAGAAGCATGTAGTGTGTGTAACTTGATGAATCAAGGTTAAAGTATGAGTAGAACTTGATGATAATGAGATGATGCCCATATGCAAGGTGTGCACATGTACACACACACACACACTTTAAAGATTGTATTATGCCAAGTTGAGCAAAAAGGGGAATCTTGAGGTGGACACACTTCGCGAGTTGAGATGTAGTGTCTAGTAGCAACCTCTCCATTCCTAGTGAGCTTTCTAAGATAGAATATTATGTTGAGAAATCCGTGGGGAGTTATGCCTAGCACCGAGAGGATATGAAGGGGAGGTGGATTGCACTTCGTGAGTTGAGATTTTGTAATCCAAAGTACCTCTTGAGATGAGTACTCCTCGTTAGTAGAGAGTGAGTTACTTAGTAGCAATCTCCTTATCCCTTAACTATGTGCCCGCATAGGTGTAGCTATTGGAAAAGCCATGTAAACGCTATGAAGCATTACCTTACTCTAGGCAAGTAAGGATCCCTCATCCGATAGGGGTTAATATCGGGATTCCATGTCTAGCTCTCATGGTCTTTGTCGGTTAAGCTAACTCCCACAAAAGAATTGATTTGAAACTAATTATCTTGTGTATTGTTGAAATTGTGTATGTATGTCGTGAAGTGCTCAATCCACATTAGTTACCAAGTTGGAGCATTGAGTGGGAGTAGTAGTATGGGATGCTATTCTCATATTGCACTTGGTGTGACCTATACCTACTATGGGAGAAGAGTACCTTCATGAAATCCGTGTGAATGAGTACTATGGTGTAGTGTTATGGAGGATTATTGTGGAGTACTTGAGTAAACGGAATCCATTAGGAGTACCAAGTGGGAGTGGTAGTATGGGATGCTACTCTCACATTGCACTTGGTCTGACCTATATTTCCATGAGTGTTTTGCATATGTTAGCCAAGGGCGTGGATTTGATTTCTAACGAAGTAAGCCTAAGATTAGGTAGTTTTAAGGGTCGCTTTGGTGTGCTTTGAAGGGAGGTGTAATGAGAGTCCCTTCTTGGCTCACCTTAGGGAGTCTTAGAATAACCTTGGGTTAGGGCAACTTCAAAGAAAAAGGGTTCATATGACTTGGACCGTGCCATTCACTGTAAGGTCTCCATTGTAAGAATTCAAAATGTTCACTATGATGCTTTATTCAATTTTATTGCAAGTTTAGCAAAGTTAATTAAAATGTTCCTTTTGTTTAATTTAAGTTTGGTAAGATAAGCATAAAGTGTTAATTGTTGATTCTTATGTGGGTTTGCTTCTAGATTCATGAAGCTTATATTTGAATTGCATAAAAAGCTATCTTTACTAAAATGTCCCTTTTTGCATGTTTTTGCATATGCCATACTTAGTACATTGTTGTACTAACCCCATACTTTTTATACCTTATGAGTATAGGTTGGAAGCCCTTTTGGGAGGATCGGAGTCGAAGCTTGGGAACTTTATCTCTCAAGAATTTGGAATGTCCTCATATATTCGAGGACATAGTTTTATGTTTCTTACTTTCTTTATTAATATTAAAAAATGTATTTACTTTTATCGTAAAGGGCCGTGTCCCTAAGATTCCAAGTTGTGTCTTTAAGTTGGCTTGTGACGATAAGATTTCTTAGTATTTATGAAAAGACTCCTTTTATTATTATTATCGTGAAAAGTTTTAAATTCCGCACTACTTTTCATGCTTTATGTTATGAATGCTAGTTAGAGGGCTTGTACGAGACCCCAAAGGGGTCAAGTACGCCCGGTCACGATTCGAAAGTTTTCCCTAACTTCTAGGGGGTGCTTTCGGGTCGTGACACTTTTCATAGCACATCATATGCTAGAAACTTCAACTCATATATAGATAAAACATAAGTCAAATTACATATTTAGACCTTAAGTCTCTTTGCCATCTTAGACTCAACAACATTAGAGTACATTAGGGACACGACCCATAAGACACATTACATAACTATACAATATTTAAAGACTTTACAATAAAGACATAAGTAGGAGATCCTTGAACTTAAGGATTCCTTTCACTGATCTTGGTAATCACCTATCAAGATCTTCACCTTCAAGACATCCTTTAAGTATCCATAACCTTCACTTTGTGTAAAAAGTAGAGAAAAATGGGATTAGTACAAGAATGCACAAAGTATGGCAACCATGCATTTAAAAGGGACATTTTCCTTGAAATCATACTTCATGCCATTTTGAGTAAATCATCATAAAACCTTAATTCAATAACATTTATATCATTCACATACTTCATATAAACATATTCAAACACCAAAGATTACATAAGATCACATATAGAATTTATGACATTTTTGAGTCACATTACAGTGAGCTCTCTTTCCCTTAACAGTAAGCTTTATTTTCTTTTATTCATTAACTTCCCAAGTAACCCTCTAGTGATACTTGGTTCAATGCATAACCTTAAGGCCACAAGGAAACATACATATCATCTACACAAGCCAACACATATCATCATAGAAGTATAATACAACTTAGACATATTTAAACCAATACCATAGGACAATTAAGTAACTACCTTTAACTTGCACATATACATACTTCACTTCACATTCATGAATTATAAAACCTTACTCACAATCCTATTCTAAGCCTACTAGTGCAATGTATATGTGAAGTCTCATAACCTCACAGATACTTAGCAAACCTATCATAAGACCACAAGCCTTACCATCAAATTCATACATCAACTAGTAAGCAAAGACAACTTCATTCATGTCAATACAAGACCTTCATCATATAGTCAATAATATCAACATCATGCATATAGACTCATACCATGCACATCTTCATAATAAGTAGACTAATACTACAAAGTCATGCATAAACAACATATACATAGTGACATGTATTAGAACACCTTCCTATGACTTCCTAAGGAGCTACTTGTGCAATTTCTAGATGGGTTCATTACTTCGACCTATCCCAAGTAACCTCCCTTAAGTCATCCTAGTTAGGGTCCTAATCATTTACTTCCATTGTCCATTTTACTTTAGGGAAATTATAGCCTTAACCGACACTAAGACAATGGGTGCTAAAAATGGAATTTGGTGTTTTAGAGCCTTACACCAATGGAAGGTGTTCCTACCTAGCCAAGGTAGAATCGTTAACATATATCCTAGAATCCTAAGTGAATTCACTTTGGTAGACCCTATGTGGGAAGCATAGTTTATGGAATTAAGATATAGGTAGTTCCCTCTACATGCCATTGGGAAATTGGGGCCTCATCTCATGAGAAAACATGGGTGATCCCTTCCTCAAGGGAAGTCAACACCTCATGTGGGTCCATAGGAGAATATTCCTCAAAGGGAATCCAACACTCTATAAGGAACAAATGGTGAATCTTTCCTCAAGGGAAAGTCAACACCTCTCAATGTCAAGTTCACTCGGTGTTAAGCTAAGTTCCCTTTATTGAAACCTTTAATTACATTTTCATAAAACATAGGCTTAAGATATTTATTCCACATATGCTTATAGAATATTCAAGCACCTATCTAGATTTAGAGTAATCTTGGGCACCCCTATCAATGCCCCTCTCACTTACTAGATCATCATCCATGTGTGTGTGTACATACATGTGAGCAAGCGTTTCACATAACACATAGATATCACACATGTTCATACATCAATGCATAAGTCTATAGGTATAACTATATGATAAATCCTTTCATATAAAACCCACTAACACTCTTTGCACGTTCATACTTCATCATATCATATAAGCTTAACATACATAGTAGTAGAAACTAGTGAATATGAGTACTACCTTTCATTTAGACACTATTATTCTATACTACTTGTAAGCATGCATGATGTGTGAGTGTGTGTAAATTGGTCAACATGATCAAATAATGGCTATCAACAACTCATTGAGGCAGCCACCCTGTTAGACCACATTACACTTTCAAGCATAGATCACACAACACACACTACAACATTTTATGTCTATAACCACCTTAGAAAAGTGTGGCCTAAACTATGAAAAAGTCTGGCCTTTTGATAAAAGGCCACACTTTTTGACTTTAAGCCACACTTTTTCAAGGGTGGCTGAAAGCCCTGTAACCTTAGAGTTTAGGTAAAGTGTTGCCTTAGCAGCTGCGTTGAAAAGCGTTGCCAAAAAGCAAAGAGGCCACGCTTTTGCAGCTACGCTTAAAAGTGTTGCCTTATCATCTACACTTTTAAGCGTAGCCTAATAGGCAAAAAGGCCACACTTTGCAGCTACGCTTAAAAGTGTTGCCTTACCAGCTACACTTTTAAGCGTGGCTTTTGCTACCATATTGCCCACAATTATGAAGTGTTGCCTTTTTTATCTAATATATGACAACACTTTGAAGTGTAGTCTTTGCTCATATGCATACACAATTTATATGCCACAATTTCTAATTAAATACACCAATATTGTTTTGCAATAATAATCTCAACCATTAAATTAGCTAATAAGTAATTCAAATTATAGATTTTCCATAAACTTCAAAACATAATATGTGTTGTGTACATACGCATACTTATTCAAAAAGTACTCTTACAATAGTTCAATATATTCCACCAATGAATATATTTAACAAAATCAAATATAATGTATCCAAACTTTTACAATAGTTCAAACCCTCTTCATCATCCACTTCAAATTTGTTCACCTCCATTTCCCTACACAAATCATATTGCGATGGTTATAGAAGAGGCAAGAAGTTCTATATTGCAACATTTATTGAAGAGGCAAGAAGTCCATATTGCAGTAGTTTATATTATCATTCTTGGTGATTCAAAGTATGTATATATGGTAAAATAATGAGAATTTTAAGTAGTGCTCAAATAATCAAAAGTATATATAACTATTAATTAATGGAACAAAAACAACATTGTTGGAACTTGGAAGTCAATAGAAGATTGGACTCATTTTTATAATTAAAAATAGGTAAGTAGAACAAAGGTGTATGAATATTGTTCATGGCTTCCCATTATCTCACAACCTTAGTGGAATAGCATTAACCAAATAAATGGGAAAGATTACCTAGTTCCTCCATCATAAAACACACAACATAAAAGAAAAAAAAATATCGAGATATCTTTACAGAAAACAAAAAATTAGCAGATTGCATCAGAAGTTACAGAAAACAAATGAAGAAGCAATTTGCTTATGTTTTGGCATTTTTCTTGATTGCTGTAGTTTATAGAACAAAAATAACCAAGTACATTGCAGCAGTTGCAGAAAATTACATCTGAAAGTTACAAAAAACAAAAAATCTGCAGATTGCAAATTCCAAATTGCATCTAGAAGTTACAGAAAACAAATGAAGAAGCAATTTGCTTATGCTTTGGCATTTTTCTTGATTGCTGTAGTTTATAGAACAAAAATAAACAAGTAGATTGCTGCAGTTGCAGAAAACCACAGGAAGTTATAGAAAACAAAAAATGTGCAGATTGCAAATTCTAGATTCCATCTGGAAGTTATAGAAAACAATAAATTTGAAGTTGCAGATTCCAGATTGCATCAGTAATATGACTTGTTTCAATTTCTTTTCCATTGGTAATATGAATTATGAGTACTTTTGTGCTTATGAAAGAACTTACTATTCCAAGACCGAGGTCCATCTTTGTGATTCCTGAATGCTCTGAAGTTGCAACATGGAAACAGATAAATCATTTCTGATGCATGATTGGCTTTGGCTGTAATATAATTAAGGGGAAGACCATAAGATGCTGTAATTCCAGCAACCTAAAGTATGTGAAATCATGACAAGACATATGTGAAAGCAATATGTTTGTTAGATTACTGAATGTCTCATAAAATTTAATTAAGCGAAGAAGCAAAAAAGATCAATTGAGTCCTATATCGGTAACTAATTGTTGTTCTCTTACTTATGATAAGAAAGTAAAAAAATGCTAAAGAGATGATTAATGTACCTCCACTTTATAACCTTTAGATTTTTCTTGTTTGGCAGCCACAACAAAATTTAGTCGATCACTATAACAAACCATATTATCTAAATTTAAGCAAAAAACGTTCATAAGCAAAACAATTAGAAGACAAAGTTAAATGTTTCAACTCCATTTTAGAAATTTTTATTCTATTTTTCTAGCTTCATAAGCATTGAGAGAGTTTTGATATGCACAAATATTGCATCACTTGAAGGTGAATTCAACTATACATCTCATGTTGCTCAATTAACAAATAAGAAATTACGAGTATAAGTTACATGCCATCCACATCTACGGGATATTATCTTGTCACTGAACGAAATTGGAAGAATTAATTATTATAACATGAAAACTAAAGGAATATGAGCAATAGAGTATTGATGCACTTTTCAGATGTTGGCAGAATAGTGTAGCAGGGGTCTCAGTTCTAAACTTCCTGTTATGCATATTTTACAGCATTCCAGTTATTTCGAGCATATAGTAATAACAATACCGTGGTAAAAAGGTTGAGGACATTGTTGGTGTCATGAAATTATTCAAATAATTTGAGCATAATATCTGAAGAAAATAGAAAGTGACCTTAACAAACACATCACATCCTTACCAGCTAATGAATGTTTTATAGTTTGGTGCCATCTAATCACCTATGGAGATGCTGGCATGAGTAGAAAAGAAAAGGATGAAAGCAATTAAGGTACTATCCAAGCCCCAACCGATTCAACAACCAACTGCATCATTATACTTTGTTTTTTGTTAGCCAAATCTTTTCCTTGTCTAATAGGTTATTCGATGTGTCGTGTCACTAGTTTTAACCAAAAATCACAAATTAAGTCACCCAAAACAAATATCAATCTGTGGGAACACATATACATATACGCTAAACGGCAAAAAATAGAAAGTGTGAAATCAACTAAAAAAACAGAACTCAAATTAAAACGAAAATCCAAAAAAAGAGCAGCGATGAAAGCAAGCTTACAGACGTCAAAGGAAGAACACCTAAATTAGTGAGACTGAGCAGGAAGAAAAATATTTTATCAGCAAGAAAGAACCTTTGTTAGACCAAACGAAATTACAGCAAAGCAAATCACCTAGACTACAACGTGGTGGAGCTGTAAGCATATCTTATTGTATAGCTAGGACACGTGTTGAGAGTTGCATAAGACACACAATATCAATACGTGAAAAGACAAATTTAACCCTATACGAAAGAGACATGATGAAGACCACCAGCTTCCTCTTAGAATCTTCTCTCTCTCTCTCTCTCTCTCTCTATATATATATATATATATATATACATACATACATATAAGAACACTAAAACAAAAACACTAAAATAGAGGGGAAAAGTAATACACAGAAATCTATATTGTTGATTTTAACCCTAAAAGGGTACAGATAGTAGCGGGATACCAATTAGATGTTGTTAAACAAATAGTAGCAGGATACAAATAACAATAATCAAAAGGAACTGATTGCATTCACACAAGGAATTTTCACCCTAAAAGGGTACATATAAAGTGATGGACTTACTAGACAACACAATTACCACAATACATACATGTCATCCTTCTTTTCATTAGATAAAGGTACACTCTTAAGTACATGTCACTAGAACATCCACGTATAATTGTTAAGATTCTAATTTCAGTACTCTTATGTAGACTTAGCACAATCAATGGTGTTTTTCAATATTTTACATGCCATGATTACCTCTTGTTAAGTATTTATATGTTCAGTTTTGTAAGTAAGACAACTGAATACATGTAAGATAAGAAACTCATGAACTATCTGGGGTACTCAATACATGTAAGAACTCCATAGCTAAAAGCACACAATTTTCACTCTAATTTGTAGCAAATTACGTTAGTACAGAGAACAAGTTTTCAAATTGCCATAGCTAAAAACTCGCTATGAATAACTATGACTAAATTCTAACCATTTGCACTACAAATTTTAACAGATTACGTCAATTCAAAGAGCATTAGAACCAAAATATAAATATGTACAGCTAAATCGTTCTAACTTATTACAGATAACGTTACAAACATTAGAACGAAATTCTAATCGCCATAAGTGAGAACTCGTCATTTCCACTCCAATTTCTAACAGGTTTGGTCGAAACAGAACACATCAGAACAAAATTCAAATTTCCATAACAAAAACCTAATCAAATGTGCTCTAGATAATACTCACCCATTTTCATTCATGACCAAAACCTTTAATCATTGAAAACTCATCTGTGATTTGCTGGTAATTTGGTCAAACAAAGGGGTTCTTAGATTCATTTGCACTTCAAGGAATTCCAATTTTAATAACAGATGTATCAGATTCACAAACCTGTTTTTAGCAGATTCACCACTTGCCAAGAGCTTCACTTTCAATCTGAATATGTCCCACCTAAGATTTACGAACTGTTTTGTGGCACATTAGAAAATGTGTCAACACTAAATACAGTAAAAGGAACGAAATTTAATATGAAGAAATAACCAAGGTCACATAGCAAAATGAAAATCAAAGTTGAAAATGAACGCCTACGAACTGCGTACCCCATACCTCTTATGAGCATTTGAGAGGTTTTTCTGATTTAGGGCGAAAACTGAGAGATGAGGCTTCAACATCTTCGATGGCTTTGAGAATAAATTGACTGCTAATCTCCTATGGAAGAGATTGCGGCTAGGGTTTTGAGGATGCCATGAAAGGACTCTTTCATAAACATGGAGTGTGTTTTTTTATTAACTTTTTGGCTAAATTAAAATTGGAGGGAGAGTTAAATTTGTTTGGGGTATACATAATATTTTAGGGAAAATTATAAGACCACACTTGACAAGTGTTGTTTTTATAATTATAAAAAAACCACACTTTAAAAGTGTAGTCATATACATAAATAGATGTGGTCAATTATATAATGATCAGACTACCCTTAGAAAGTGTTGCCTATACTACAAAAAAAAAAACACTTTATAAGTGTTGTCAATATAACAGTGGTAAAAAGCTAAAAACTAAGGCAACACTTTCAAAGTGTAGCCTTAAAACGTTTAGGCAACATTTTACAAGCGTTTTCTTGATTTAGTGTGGCTTTAGGCCTAAAATGGTGTAGTGACACAATAGCATAGGAGGCAAGACAATCTGCACATTATAATCAAGACTCTTAACTTTAGCTATTTACACATTCACATATGGGTACATGGGTAGGGGTCATCAATCTTTAATACTTCATTAATGGCAGCACCTACACATGATCTTAACATAGTCATTTACATGCTCATAACGATAGTACCATAACCTAGATTCACAACTCAAATAGAAGACTAGGCACAAGTTAAACATAAAGTGATCATCATAACCACTTATCCATATATTCATCAATTTTCCTTCAAGGCCATGTTCAACACATGTATAATGACAATAAAGTAAACACTGCCACCATATGTGGACCATACTACACAATGCCATACAAGTCTTCATCAACTACAATACTATAAGGAAAGTAGAAGAGATAAGCATTCTTACTAATTTCTCACCCTTTGATCATCATTGATCAATACACATTGTTTATCAATAATTCATATATAGGGAAGTAGATAAATGTACTTTAAGCCATTCACAAGTCTCTACAAGATCATGATACAACTAGTGCAAAGCATTACCATTGTTCTAGAGAATAGATAGGCATAGATCATAAATCAATTTACCTAGTCTTGCTTATCAATCAAGATTCATCAAAAATATACATGTATAGTAGTACTAAAAAATCATAACTTAAACGAGACACTACTACAATTGCCAATAAAGTCGAATTCACTGTAAGTATGCTTTATGCTAGGAATTCATGGAAGGTAAGTTTACATAGGTTAATCCTATTCAAACTATCATAAATTGATCCATATTGCATCCATCAGATATAATTCATATTCACATTACCTTATAGGCAATAGGTAAGGACAATTAACCATGATCAATTCATATAACAACTATCCTAACGTCAAAATTATAAGTTACTATTCCATAGACTTAAAAAAACCTAGTTCAATTCACATAAGCCATCTTTACTTCAATCATACAAGATTCATATCCATAATTCAAACATGATATTAACCTAGAACAGTATATATAACCAACTTAACATGATCGAAATCCACTTTTATACAATTAAGGACCCACAGTACAGTGAACACATTGTTAACTAGTCTAGGTATGTTTAAACCTTCACACATTGATCCACATGGATTCTTCATCATCAATTCAACATTAATTCACGTAAATAACAGTAGATATAACCACTTCAATGTAATAGAATCATAATTCAATCGATAGAAAGTCGAGATCACAAAGCCATACATAGACTAAAATCGAGTTGGTGAAATAGCATGGGTTCATCATGCAATTGGATTTAAAACCACGTCCAAATCAGTAGATAATCACTAACACATTCATATTATGCCTTCCAAATCAATTTAAGAAAGAACCCATGGCAGATTGAAGAAGAAGTACTTTCAATGCTTTTTCCTTAAGTTTAGTGTGTGTGTCTATGGCCTTATTGTAGTAGTTTTAATGTATTTTTCTTTGTGTTTGCACGAAAACCTGTCCAGAATGAAAACGCTAAACATATGCTAAAAATTGCAGAAACGATGACCTACGGAGCCATCGACGGTCCGTAGGTGGAAACCGTCGCCATGAAGATGTTATGCTGCTAAGGAAAGATGGGGGAATTCTGACCAAGTGTGGGGTTATGGAAGCGATGATGGTCTGTGGTCTCATTGACGGACCGTCCTGGTGATCCGTTGGTGTTAACAGAATGTAGCCCTAGTACCCGATTTGAAAAGATTCTAAGTGTGGAGCAACAAAGGCCATCGACAGACCGTCGTCCTGTCAACGGACCGTCGTCTTGGTCCGTCGATGGTAACAGAGAGTTGGAGAAGAAATCAACTAAAAATAGTGTTGAAGTATGGACCGACGGAGGCGTCAACGGTCCGTCGTTGCCTCGATGGTCCGTCGGTCACGTCGTCGATGTGAGATGCATTTTTGGACAGATTTTCCTTATTTAGGTTTCCCTTTCTGTTTAGGATTCTATTATTATAAATAGTACAAAAAAAACTCGTTTTTGGAGTTAGACTCTTTGGTAATTTTCAGATTTGTACTGTTGGTTGTTGAACTTTGGGTTTTAGAAAATTCTTAACTTTTCCGGAATCAATTTTTACAACCTTTTGATTAATTCAAGTGATTTTCTGGGTTCTCTTAAACTTGTTAAAGTAAGTATATGATTTCTTGTTTAAGAAATATGAATTGTGTAAAACTTAACATGGGTAACTAAATCCACAACTAGGGTTATGGGAACATGGGTAATTAACAAAGTATTACTAGCTAAAATAACAATTCTAGAATAGTGTCTTGCGTGCATTGATAATTCTTTCATTTAGAAGTCTTTTTAACGGTGGCCAACGTTAGAACTCGCCTAGTTGCTACTTGCCGGACCAAGGAGGTACATAATAAGAAAAGAATTATCAACGAAGATTTAGTATACACTATCTAATAGGATAGTTTCAATTGGTGCAAAGTAGTAACTTAGTCATACATTGAATATGATGCTTAATATGAGGTAAAAGGTAAGGTTTAGTAAAGTATACACACGTAGCCGGACCAAGGTGCGTAGTGAATTTCACTAGTTGCCGGTCCAAGGAATTAGGGATACATAACTTACCACTTTGCATGCAATATACTAGGAAAGAGTTGTTATAGCTAGGGTTACTGCGTTATGAACCTATGGGGAACACTTACACCCTAGTTTCTCTCATAACTTGATAAACATCAAATATTTGAACTTGCTACTTGATTACTTAGACTTAATTAATTACTTTTGTTACACAAAACCCCCCTTTTAATTGTTTGTTTTCGGAAAGGATTTGACTAAATAAAAGTAATCATAGATTAAAGTTAAGTCTAAATCACTTTCCTCGTGGGATCGACCCCAACCTAACATTTGAGTTCTTTACTTGATACGACCGCTTATACTTCTTTAGGAAAGTGTAATTTGAGCGTATCAAATTTGGGCGCTGCTGCCGGGGATAGTGGCTTTTAGATTAACTTTAAGCACATTACCAAATTTTAGTAATAGTATCCTGATTTTACTTTTTCTTTTTCTTTTTGTCTCTCGCAGGCCTAGCTGTAGTGTATTCAAGGTACATGCAGTCGAGGAGAAGCAATACTTCCGCTTGATCCAGAACTAAACCGTACACTTCACAGAATAAACATTCAAAACAATGCTGCTTATATCGAGGATGAGATCAATCCTCCACCTACCCCTCCAGTTGATGCTCATAATCAAGTGATGGTTAATAACCATGGTGAAGGTAATCCGAGGAGACAACCCCCTGCCCCACACCCTCAAGAGTACTATAGGGGAAATGTTAACATCACTGACTCTGACGGGCCACTTGTCCTACCTCCTCTACCACATGGTAAAACTTTTATGGTAACTAGTAGTTTAATGCAGATGCTCACAGCTAGAGGTCTGTTTTTGGGGCTACCATCTAAGGATCCACCGGCTCACATTGCCAAACTGAGGTCGGTGTGTAAGAGTTGTGTAGGGAGGCCTGACTTGGACATGGACGTCATTGGGCTAAGAGTGTTCCCTCTCTCACTGACTGGAGAGGCTGCTATATGGTTTACTGATCTTCGCTATAACTCAATCTATACATGAAACCAATTGAGGGATGTGTTCTTAGCTCGTTACTATCCGGTTTCAAAGAAGCTCAACCATAAAGATAGAGTGAACAACTTTGTGGCACTACCAGGGGAGTCAGTAAGCAGTTCTTGGGATTGGTTCACCTCTTTCTTGAGAAGTGTCCCAAATCACCGTATTCATGATGAGTCGCTAAAAGAGTATTTCTATCGGGGACAAGATGATAATAATAAAGCGGTGTTAGATACGATTGCGGGTGGTTCTTATGGCGAGTGTACTTATGCAGAGGTTGCTGAGAAGTTAGAGAAAATCTCCCGAAAAAATAAATCTTGGAGCACTAGGAAGTCGGATACAGGGAGAATCACTTTTGCGGTGCAATCTACACACAACCCAGCCGCAGATGATATTCGTGAAGAAATGGCTCAAATGAGAACTGAGCTTGGGTTAGTGTAGAAACATGTCACTGGGGTGCATAGAAAGTGAATGCGGTGAATTATTACTAAGCCACCACCGCCGATAGATGAGTTTTACTATGAGAAAGATTCTTATGCAGTGAATGAGCAGACGGGGGGTTTCCGACCAAACGCCCAAGGCTTCAATCAGCAGAATTGGCGCCACGGTCAAGGAAATCAAGGTCGAAACTATGGGAATTACAACCGAGAGGGTCACTATGTTTGTGAAGGAAACTACAATCGCGACAACAACTTTAATCGGAGTAACTATGGAAACTAAAATGATCGAAGTGGGCCCTATGTTCCACCTCAAAATCGGCAAGTTGCTCCTAGGGATGGTGGAGGTAGTATGGCGTGAGTTGAAGACATGTTGCAAAAGATGAGGAGGAGGTTTGACGCAAGTGATGAGCACGCCAAAGAATTAAGAGGTGATTTGTCTAACATTGGGCAAAAAGTGGATGCACATGCAGTCTCAATCAAGCATCTTGAGAAGTAAATGGCCCAATTGTCGTCTATTTTAAACCCTCGTCAACCGGGTACTCTTCCTAGCAACACTTTTTAAAATCCGTAGAATGATGGACATTGTATGGCATTCACTACTCGAGGTGGTAAGCAAATCATAGATCCACCTATGCTGTCTGGCGTAGAAAATAAGATAAGAAGAGAAGATGAGGTAGTAGAAGCTAGTGGTGAGTTGGTAGATGAAGTGGGAAAATAAGTAGAGAAGCACCAAACAGTGACTCTCATTCCAAGACCACCACCACCATTCCCGCAAAGGTTGGTGAAAAAGACCGAGGATGGTAAATACCGACGTTTTATTAATATGTTGAAACAGCTTTCCATCAATGTTCCTTTGATAGAAGCTCTTGAACAAATGCCTGGTTATGCCAAGTTCATGAAATATATGGTCACTAAGAAGAGATCAGTTAGTTTTGAGGATGATGATAGGATGCAACACTGTAGTGCTATTGCTACAAGGTCTCTAGTGCAAAAGAAAGAAGATCCGGCTGCTTTCACTATTCCATGTACAATCGGGCTATTACACTTCGCTAAAGCATTATGTGATCTTGGGGCAAGCATAAATCTCATGCCTCTATCCATCTATGAAAAGTTGGGTTTGGGTGATCCAAAGCCCATTGCGATGCGGATACTGATGGCTGATCGAACAATGAAGAGGCCTATTGGGATACTCCACGATGTGTTACTGAAAGTGTAGTCATTCATATTTCCGGCCGATTTTGTGATTCTTGACTGTGAGGTGGATTTTGAGGTGCCTATTATTCTTGGGAGGCCATTTCTTGCTACCGGTCGCGCCTTGGTTGACATGGAGAAAGGGCAGATGAAGTTTCGGTTGAACAATGAAGAAGTGACTTTAAATATTTGTAGGTTCAAGAGGCAGAGTGGTGAGATCCAATCGGCATCTGCGATATCCTACAGAGTTGAGAGTTCATGAGAGGTCCAAATAGACGAACGTCTTGGTGTTGAGGCACTAGCAACAGTGATTATGAACTTTAAGAGTGATGGTATTGCAGAGTATGGGTCATTGCTTGCGACACTTGATCGAGGTGATGTTCGGTTCAAACCCAAGAAATTGGAGTTAGATATGATGCATCGCGACTCTCCACCTGCGAAACCATCTATTGATAAGGCTCCAAAATTAGAGCTTAAGGCTATACCACCTCATCTGAGGTATGTATTCTTGGGAAAAGGTGACAGTTTGCCGGTTATTATTGCTTCAGATTTTAAGGTGCAACAAGTAGAGTGTTTTGGTTGAAGTGTTGAAGAGGTTCAAGCGAGCTATTGGGTGGACTATTGCGGATATTATTGGGATCCCTCCAGGTATTTGTTCACATACAATCCACTCATGCCCGATCATAATCCAAGTATTGAGCACCAGAGACGCCTAAATCCACCTATGCAAGAGGTAGTGAAGAAGGAAATTATTAAGTGGTTGGATGCCAGAGTCATATATCCGATCGCTGATAGTAGTTGTGTATGCCCTGTTCAGTGTGTGCCCAACAAAGGGGGAATGACTATGGTCCCCAATGAGAAAAATGAGCTTTTTCCGATGAGGCTGGTGACCGGATGGAGAGTGTGTATGGATTACCACAAACTAAATGCATGGACTGAGAAAGACCATTTTCCTATGCCCATCATGGATCAGATGTTGGATAGACTTGCAGGTAAAGGGTGGTACTGTTTTCTTAATGGCTATTCGGGTTACAATCAAATCTCTATTGCACCGGAAGATCAAGAGAAAATCACTTTTACTTGACCTTATGGAACTTTCGCGTTCAAGAGGATGCCCTTTGGGTTATGTAATGCACGTGCTACTTTTCAGAGATGTATGATGTCCATATTTTCCGATATGGTGGAGGAGACCATTGAGGTATTTATGGATGATTTTTCTATTGTTGGTGATTCGTTTGATCATTGTTTGAGTCACTTGTCTGAAGTTCTCAAAAGATGTGAAGAGTGCAACCTTGTGCAAAACTAGGAAAAATGTCACTTTATAGTGAAAGAGGGTATTGTATTAGGCCACCGCATCTAAGAGAAGGGTATAGAGGTTGATTGAGCTGATGTCGGGGTTATAGAGAGACTTCCTCCACCCATTTCTGTAAAAGGTGTGAGGAGTTTTCTTGGGCATGTAGGTTTCTACTGGAGGTTTATCAAAGATTTCTCAAAAATTGCACATCCTCTGTGCAAGCTGCTTGAGAAAGAGTGTAAATTTTATTTTGATGAATCATGTCTGAAGGCATTTGGAGAGTTGAAAGAGAAGTTGGTATCTGCGCCCATCATTATTTCTATGGATTGGAGCAAGCCATTTGAGGTGATGTGTGATGCTAGTGGGGTTGCACTTTATGTGGTATTGGGACAAAGAAGGGATAAAATCCTTCACCCCATTTATTATGCTAGTAAACCCCTTAATGAAGCCCAAAATAACTACACCGTGACTAAACAAGATCTCCTTGCGGTGGTCTTTGCTTTCGAGAAATTTCACTCCTATTTTCTTGGCACTAGAGTTATAGTGCATACTGATCATTCTGCCTTGAGATATTTGATGGCAAATAAGGATGCGAAACCGAGGTTGATTCTTTGGGTTCTACTATTTCAAGAATTTGACTTTGAAGTGAAAGATAGAAAAGGGACCGAAAATCAAGTGGCCGATCACTTATCCCGATTAGAAGATGAAGCAATGCGAGAGTTAGGTGAAAAAGCTGAAATTGATGATACTTTCCCTGATGAGCATGTATTGTCTGCTTCTCAAGACTTGATTCCATGGTTCACAGATTTTGCGAATTACTTGGCTAGTGATATCGTCCCATCGGACTTGTCCTTTCATCAAAGGATAAAGTTCATGCATGATGTGAAAAATTTCTTTTGGGATGATCCATATCTTTATAAGAGTTGTGCCGATGGGCTTATTCGGCATTGTGTACCGGAAGTTGAGATGTTGAGAGTTTTGGAGGCATGCCACTCCTCCCCTGTGGGTGGGCATCATAGTGGTATCCGGACAGCCCATAAAATCTTGCAATGTGGCTACTATTGGCCAACCATCCACCAAGATGAACATGAGTTCGCCAAGGCATGTGATAGGTGTCAAAGAGATGTCGGTATTTCTAGAATGCAAGAGCTCCCTTTAAATCCCATTCTTGTGATCGAATTGTTTGATGTGTGGGGCATTGACTTTATGGGCCATTTTGTGAGTTATCATGGGATGAAATACATTCTTATGGCGGTTGATTATGTGTCGAAATTGGTGGAAGCCTTAGCACTTGCAAATAATGAGGGGAAGAGTGTCATTGCGTTCTTGAAAAAGAATATATTTTCCAGATTTGGCACCCCAAGGGACATTATTAGTGATGGGGGATCCCACTTTTGCAACAAGTTGTTCAAAGAATTGTTGGAGAAATATGGGGTTCGCCACAATGTGGCCACGCCATACCATCCTCAGACTAGTGGGCAAGTTGAGGTGTCAAACAGAGAAATCAAGCAGATTTTGGCAAAAATGGTGAATGTGAATATAACGGATTGATCAAGGACGCTTGATGATGCTCTTTAGGCCTACCGGACAGCATACAAGATTCCCATAGGTATGTCACCATACCAACTTGTTTATGGGAAAGCTTGTCACTTGCCGGTTGAGTTAGAGCATAAGGCCATAAGGGCAATGAAGAAACTGAAAATGGATTGGAATGAGGCTGTGGAACAGAGATTAAATGGATTGAATTAGCTTGATGAATTTTGCTTAAAGGTATATGAAAGTTCAGCCCTCTACAAAGAAAAGATGAAGAAGTACCATGACCAAAAGATTGAGAAGCGTGATTTTGTGGTTGGGGATTTGGTGCTTTTATTCAACTCTAGGTTGCGCTTGTTTCCAGGCAAACTCAAGTCCAAATGGAGTGGTCCATTCTTGATCACCCAAGTTTTTTCTCACGGAGCGGTTGAGTTGGAGAATAAGGAGGGTGTAAGGTTCAAGGTGAACGGGCAACGAATCAAAATCCACCTTGGGCATGCTAAAAAGGGGAATGAAGTGATTGAGGCATACCATCTTGATGAAGTCTGATTAATCAAGAGTCATGTGTCGTGCCGCGATGTTAAATCAAGCGCTGATTGGGAGGAAACCCAATATGTATCCTCTAGCCAACAATAGGTTTTTCGTGATTTTATAGGCGTAATTGCATTATTTTTCTTTTTCTAACTTAATGTCACGTATTAATTTTCTTTTATTTTTTTAGAAGTGTTGTCTAGAGAGTAAACTAGGGTCCGTGCCTAAAAAGTGTCCATAAAATACAAAAAGATTAGCTTATTGGGTGTTCAATGTGCAGGGACTAAATCCCTAGAAATCTGCAGAAAATTGGTCTGGTGCACTGATCGACGGACCAATCGACAGACCGTCGTCCTGTCGACGGACCGTCGGTAGGGTCCATAGATTTCAGGTTTGTTTCTTTAAATTTTCTAAGTTAGGGCACACTCGACGGAGCAGTCGACGGACCGTCGACGGGGAATCATCGGTTCCTCTGACCCAATAACATGACCCGACCCGACCGGCTATATATTAAAATTTTAAACTTTTCTGTTACCCACCTTTTCAAATACCCTCCCCAAACCGTTTCCCTCCCCATTTCCCTTCAACTTCCCCACTTCCTCACCCATTAACTCCCATTTCTATCAATCAGATTCTCCTCTTTCCTAAATCTCCATCAGTTTCCCAAATCCCTTCTTTTCCCCAATCTTCCATCTATGTCTGTCTTCTGCCCGGTCGGTGTTCAAGGTCGCTCTTTGGTCTTTCATACTTGCAAGAATTCATCCCCTCATTCCCTACACTACAGTATACAGGTACACATGGCACCCAAGTAAGACTTAGTCTACTCTCGAGGACGTTCCAAGTCTGTCGCCCCTTCCCGTCGATTGGTGATTGGGTTATCTGACGATGAACGCAACCCTGAGTACGTGCCACTAGGAACCCAGAAACCTGTACATACTGCTAGGACCACCAGAGGCACGCCCTCAAAGGTGGTGTCCGGCGTAGTCACTAACTCAAAGTCCGATGAGGAGCGCACACTGACCGGCACACCGTCTGGGTCTGCTGCATTTTTCGAGGGAGCGTCTGGCTCCGAGGAGGCTTCCGGGTCAGAGGAAGCTTCATTTTCACATGGTGCCACTACTCCTACAGCACATCCCCACTCTGCCTTGTCTGATGAGGCTGATAGTGTGGATTCCACCCCTGCACCCCTGACCGACGTCCCTGCACCCCTGACCGACGTCCCTGCACCGGTTGCTGATCATCCCAATCGGTGGTTTGTCGAGGGCCAATATCAGATATACAAGGATGCAAAGCTGCTCAACGACAAGGGGGTCATGACTCGGACTCTGACAGTCGAGCGGCGAGTTCTTGCCGGGAGTCTTCCCACGATGTCGGCTATACATGACCTTTTTACCCGCATCGGCTAGAGTGGACGGCTAGGAATTTTGGCCATTACGGTGAGGAGGTTGGCGACTCAGCGGGCTAGTTTGGACAAGCGGGATAACCTCGCCAAACAAGCACCACTTGAGCATGTTCGTGTCCGTGGCAAGCGGGTGGATATCTCCTTGCCAGCCATTCGCATATTTCTATATGGTGCTGACACTGATACCACCAGAGCCCCCCTCACTCCCGAGTTTGACTATCGATGGAAGCTGATCAAGGACGTCCGTTTCCAGTGCGAGAGAGTGTTGAGAGAAAGCACCAAGAGGTGGATAGCCTAGAACATCTTCGTGGATGGCGAGGGTGCTTATTGGGTGCTGGAGCCTAAAGGAAGAATAAAGAAGGCCAACCTCACATTCACGGCCAAATTCTTATGGCTCTTGGTCCGTCATTGCCTCTCCCCAACTGCTGCTGATAATATTGTTATAGGGGATAGAGTAGTGCTGATAGCCGCCATGGTTGCTGGGTTCGAGGTGGATTTCGCGTGGCTGTTGCAGGCGGTCTTACATGAGAGGGCCTTTAAGGCCACCACCACTTACTTCTTATCTTGCATGATTTTTGAGTTTTGCAGGTCTGCTGGAGTGGCCGTGTGGCACATTGATGTGCTCAGTACCCCGACTGGCCAGGTTGATATCGGTTTCATTTGGGATGAGGCCAATGAGTTGGCTCCCAACAGAGGGCCCTGTGCAGAGGTGCATCCGCTAGGTGAGAACCTTACAGCCACGGTAGAGCAGGCCCAAAGGGCTGATCAGGTTACATCAGAGCCTACCGACACCACCACGGTTGAGTCTATCCTGGGTACTAGCACCGCTCCGAGCTCCTCCCGCTCCACCCCATCTGCAGCACTGGTCCCGATTGCTAGGATCCAGAAATTAGAGGCCCAAATGGCCACACTTCTGCGTCATATCAAACCTTGGATTCAGAAGTACATTACTGAGGCAGAAGAGCGGATTGTGAAGAAGATAGCGAAGCGGACTGAGAGGCATATTATTGAGGTCCATCAGCGCCTTGACGGATTTGAGTTGAGGGTTCTTTCCCGGCTATCCCCTACTGTTGATTTGACGACTCTCCAGGCTACTGTGGCTAGTTTGAGGGCAGATATGGATGCCATCCTGGAGGCCCAGGTGCCCGAGTCTAAGGCCATATCTGTGGAGCCTGCTGATGATACAGTGCTAGCTGCTCTTTTCCAGACCACTGCTGCGCCACTTTTTCTGCCACGTGAGCATACAAAGAGGCACCAATCCAGAGAGGAGAATGAGACTTGATCTAGGAAGAGAGAGCGTCTTGAGTTGGAGGCTACGAAGAGAGCCTCGCTGATGGATGAGGAGGTCCGACAGATCAGGGCTCAGGAGGTTGCTGTTGGGGCGTCTAGCTCCAGGATTGCTGATGTTGAGAGGAGCACTATTGAGGGTGCTGTTATTACTGCGGACACTACTGATGGTGTCCTTACTACAGAGGGAGCGGGTTCCGGGAAATTGGACCCACCAACTTGTTGATCATCGGCGCTATGCGCCTCAGGTTTGCTTTACCTACCACTCTATTTTATATTTTTTATGCATTGGGGACAATTGCATGATCTTTTGTTGGGGGTGGGGTAAATAGAAAGTCAGTGCTAGGGTGAAGTCTGAATAACCCAACTCACGATCCTCTCTTGGGGTTTTCTTGCCTGTGTTCTTTTTCCCCAAGAGACTGATTATTTTAATGTTTAACCGGCACTTAGTATCTCTTGTACATAGTATAGATATGACATCTGAAGCATGATGGCTAAATAAAATGATATCCTGATTTAGAGAAAATGATTGCATGATTAGGCATAGTGAATGATGAATGTGTGGCTCTAAGCATGACATAGAGATACACCACTGCATGACCCTCAATCTAAAGCTCGAACGAGGTGGCAGATAATCTGGTAGAGTAATAAAGTGTTAAGTGAGTGTGAGGAAAGTTGGATATTCCACTGTTGGTACTGAGCTAGAATAGAACTTGCCCGGTTAGTCCTGCTAAAAGTAATGTGTGATAGACAATTAGGAGAGGATCATATGCCCTTGTTCAAAGATAGCAAATCTTTAGCCTAGATAAAAAAACCAAATGAAATTAATCCCTTCTTGATCCAAATGATTTGAGCTTAAAATCGACCTTTCTTTTCTACCCAAATTTATATTTTCTGGGAACAATGTATTGGACCTGGTCCCTCTTTGGACATGTGCACCTTAGCTTATGCCAAAAGCATAACTTGAGGGTGGCTAATGCAGAAAACAACCTCGGCTTGGCCCTGCCCAACCTTGGGCATTGTGTACCTTGACTCATGGCAAAGTTATGAGTTGAGGGTGGCTGTTATGAGGAATGTTCCGAAAAGTGGGGTTGAAAGAATAAAGAGAGAGAAAGAAGAAAAGAAAAGTGACTCAAGCAAAGTTGAAATCAAGTGGAAATTTTGAAATTTTGAAAAAAAAATATAATAAAAAGAAGAGTCATTTACACAAAAGGAGAAAGAAAGGAGAAAAGCAAGGCAAAAGAATATAAGAAAATCAAAAATAAAGCGGAATAAACGACGAAAAGGTAGGACGCTTAGACGTTATGTCAAGGAAGGGAACAAGTCACTAAAATGCATCCAAATGTACCCTACCTAACCCTGAGCCTACGTTACAAGCTAAGAAAGTCCAATCGTGATCGTAAGAGTCTAATATGGTGAACTTAAAGCAGTGAAAATAAGGACAAGCCTATGGCGACATGTATCAATGAGTTGAGAAGTTTTACTGAGACTGAGTGTTGAAAAATAATCCTAATACTCAAACTGAACTCACTGTGTGAAAAAGGAGGATATTATTTTTGAAGTAAGTGCACTAGTTGCAATACTGAAAGTTGGCACCTTGTTGAGAGATAAAGAGGAGAGGTGTCGATGCGTTGTGAGTCTGTGTCATGGTCTGATCCACATAAGCGATCTATATAGTGATAACATGCGTGAAAATAATGAAAATAATTGGGATTGCTAGCCAGATGATTGCGAAATCTTAAATGAAGATACTTGTGTACAAAGGTGTTGTGGTGAGTCATAGTGCGTCGATTGAGGACAAACAACGAATTTAAGTTGAGGGTGTTGATGTATCGTGGTTTTACGGTACTTTTAAAGCTTTTTCCTTAAGTTTAGCGTGTGTCTAAGGCATTTTTGTCGTAGTTTTAATGTATTTTTCTTTGTGTTTGCAAGGAAAACTGTCCCGAATGAAAACACTGAAGATATGCGGAAAATTGCAGAAACGATGACCTACGGAGCCATCAATGGTCCGTCGACCCATCGACGGTCCATAGGTGGCAACCATCGCCATGAAGATGTTATGCTGCCAAGGAAAGATCAGGGAATTCTGACCAAGTGTGGGGTTACGGAAGGGATGACGGTCTGTCGTCTCATCGATGGACCGTCCTGGTGGATCCGTTGGTGTTAACAGAATGTAGCCCCAGTACCCGATTTGAAAATATTCTAAATGTGGAGCAACGAAGGCCATCGACGAACCTTCATCCTTTCAACGGACCATCGTCTTAGTCCGTTGATGGTAACAGAGAGTTGGAGAAGAAAGCAGCTGAAAATAGAGTTGAAGTATGGACCGACAGAGGTGTCGATGGTCCATCGTTGCCTCGATGATCCCTCAGTCAGGTCGTCGACATGAGATGCATTTTTGAACTGATCTTCCTTATTTAGGTTTCCCTTTATGTTTAGGATTCTATTATTATAAATAGGACAAAAAACGTCGTTTTTGGGGTTAGACTCTTTGGTAATTTTCAGATTTGTACTGTTGGTTGTTGAACTTTGGGTTTTGGAAAATTCTTCACTTTTTCGGAATCGATTTTTACAACCTTTTTATTAATTAAAGTGATTTTCTGGGTTTTTTTCAACTTGTTAAAGTAAGTATATGATTTTTTGTTTAATAAATATGAATTGTGTAAAACTTT
Source organism: Solanum sitiens (assembly GCA_016801875.1). Lineage (NCBI taxonomy): Eukaryota > Viridiplantae > Streptophyta > Magnoliopsida > Solanales > Solanaceae > Solanum > Solanum sitiens. The sequence continues at coordinate 1,279,413 of JABWTJ010000222.1, read as the reverse complement.
ACATGGGTAACTAAATCCACAACTAGGGTTGTGGGAACCATGGGTAATTAACAAAGTAGAACTAGCTAAAATAACAATTCTAGAATAGTGTCTTGCATGTATTGATAATTCTTTCATTTAGAAGTCTTTTTAACGGTAGCCAATGTTAGAAATCACCTTGTTTCTACTTGCCGTACCAACGAGGTACATAATAAGAAAAGAATTATCAACGTAGATTTAGTATACACTATCTAATAGGCTAGTTTCAATCGGTCCGAAGTAGTAAGTTACCCATACATTGAATATGATGCTTAATATGAGGTAAAAGGTAAGGTTTTGTAAAGATTACACACGTAGCCGGACCAAGGTGCGGAGTGAAATTCACTAGTTTCCGGACCAAGGAATTAGGGATACATAACTTACCACATTGCATTCAATATACTAGGAAAGAGTTGTTATAGCTAGGGTTACTGCGTTATGAACCTATGGGGAACACTTACACCCTAGTTTCTCTCATGACTTGATAAACATCAAATATTTGAACTTGCTACTTGATTACTTAGACTTAATTAATTACTTTTGTTACACAAAACCCCCCTTTTAATTGTTTGTTTTCAGAAAAGATTTGACTAAATAAAAGTAATCATAGATTAAAGTTAAGTCTAAATCACTTTCCTCGTGGTCTCGATCCCAACCTAACATTTGGGTTCTTTACTTAATACGACCGCTTATACTTCTTTAGGGAAGTGTAATTTGAGCGTATCAAAGATGTTTGATCATATTTTTCTCTTTGAAATCTTTGAGATTAACTCACTAGATGGAAGGATAACTAGATATGAAGATCACCATAACTTTATCTACATGAAGACCTCTAAAACTTGGTGAAGAAATCATTCAATTCCAATCAGGTTGCAGCCCACCATCGACGGAACCATCTACTGGCCGTAGGTCAGTGGATGGGCCGTGCATTGGCTTCCGTTGATTGGTCCTTGGACAATTTTTGGCTTGAGACCTGCCCAAGATAAGTTTCAAATGACGATACCTCACCTACGGGCCATTGGTTGACCAATTTGCCATCGTTTGGTCCATCGATTGACACTGCCAAGGCAGTGTCTCGACCAGCCTTGGTTCCTTCTTGTGGGACCTTTTGCGGAGCCCTTTAGAAGTCGTACCCATAAGTTTCTAACGTAAATACAACGCTTAACAAGTTGTAGACATTTCACTTAATTTTCACCCAAAACAAAAATCTGCAGCACGTCCAAACATGCAAGGCCCCATGAAGACACACACATGCATGTCTCGAGGCTATCTTTCGAACGTCTTGGACGTTCTTAGATGTTTGACCTCCAAACTTCTCTAAACTTCATATTATACCATTTAAAATTATTATAACTCATTTTAAGACTTCATAAGCTCATTCATACACATATAAGCACGCATAGACATATGAGGCACATAAGTGACTAATCGTCGAACGTCTTGGTCGTCCCTTGACGTTTGACTTCCAAATCACCTCAAACTTTATACAATGCCTCTAAACCATATAATAAGACATTTTAGGACATTAGAACATTAAGAAAAACATGTTAGGCTCTAGAAACCCTATCTCATTTTGGGGGTCTTACAGTAACTTTGGGAGTCGGTTATAAAAATTTTCTAGGACTTATTTAAACCCATTCCCAAGACAAAACCACAAAACCCAATAAGAAATCAAAATCCCAAATCTCTCCCCTCTTCCAAATTCTCTCAAACCTCCATTGGAGGGAAAATCAAGGTTCAAGCTAGGGGCTGGAGTTTCATGGTTTCTTCTCCAATTTTTCATGGGTCTTCAATAACTAAGGTATGATGATCCTTCATCCTTAGTTATCCATTCATCTATGAGTTCCTTCAAAGGTTTTCAAAGTAAATTCATGATCAAAATTCGTATCATTCAATCTAGCCATGGATTCCTTCTAAAAATAATTTCAAAAGAATGATTATAATGAATTGATGATTAGCTATTGTTTTGTCACATCCGGGTTTACCCCCCTAGACGTAACCGGCGTCGTCGTCCTCTTCGAGGACTAAGACAAGCCCCTTAGTCTCGTCATAGCATTCACCGATTAAAAATGTGAAGGAATTTAAAACTTTTTATCTATAACTACTAGGAGGTTTACATAGACCTCTACATACACATAATCGTATTTATATCAATTATACATAGACTTGTTCATATACTAAGATTACATAGTCTTCTACTTTTATTTCACCCATTTATATAGTAAAAGACATAACAGTCATAAAAGCCGTCTCATCTCATAAACCGTATATCAAAGACAATAAATCTTGGGCATAGCCCTACATTAATACAAGAAGCCACATATAGGCTATATACAACATCGTCTCAAACGAGTAATAGAGTCAATACAGAATTATAGTAACTAAGTAACATAGGAGTAAGATGTCGGCAACGCCGTAGTGAGAGTGAGGACCTACCACTTGGATGATAAGATATCCAAGTCTTCCTTCCAAGCTCCTCGAAGCAAATTCAACGACCGGAACCTAAAATGTTTGGGAAAATGGAAAGGAATTGGGTTAGTACTCCACATGTACTAAGTATGGAACCATATATACAATTACCAATCAAATATACTTAGAAAAGGACATTTAAGAAAAATCATTATAAAACATGTATACAAGTGAAGCATAGCAAAGCAAAGCATACTAACTATAACCTTCATAAAGTCACAAGTACAATGATCAAGTAAATTCCCATGTCTTTTACTTAATCAAGTAACCTACCAAGACTACAATTAGCAATTAACCTTACCTAACCTACTCTCCCATTTCATGAAACATTTTTCTTCAACCAAAAGCAACAACCTTATACTCATAAGCATGTTATTCAACGTACAAAGTCAATTACATTATATCACTACCTTACATGCATAATATTGACCTCTCAAAGCTCCTATCAAGGAAAACTAGTGCAAGGCATAGGTAGAGTCCCATACCCCTACCTAAGCTATAGCCAAACCCCTCAAGTTACTTCGATTATTCTATATCTTATTCATTCATTTTAGTATAGGTAACTCTTGCCTTAACCGACATAGACCACATGAGCTAATGTGGAATCCGGTGTCATAAAACCTTACACCGTTGAAAGGTGGTCTACCGGCCAAAGTAGAACCTAACATAAACGTAGCTATCTAGGTGGATCCACTAGCTAGTATCCTATGTTGGCAACATAGTTCAAGAACTAAGAGGTAGATATCCCTATTTATACCATTTGGTAAAGTGGGCCGCTCCTCATGGGAATCCCTTAAATGACTTATCCCATAAACAAGGGAGTTAACATCACATGGGCAACTTTAGGATGAATCTTTCCTTTCATGGATAAGTCATCACCTCCCGTTGTCAAGTTCACTCGGTGCTAAGCTAAGTCCCCATATAGAGAAGTCTTTAAACTTTATTAATCATCTCAACTTAGTTAGATAATAGGTTCAAGCCCTTGTACATTCATCATCATAGCTCAAAGAAGAATTGTATAGGAAATAGTCCTTTCATTCACAATTCACTTAAGTGAAGTTAACCCTTGCACCAGATATCATAATAGGGCACATCTTTACATAACAACTTCCCTATAACATGTACTCCTAGGGAACCTCACAACCAAACCTAAAACATTCCAATTCAATCATCATACCAACCTATCACCTTAAACAAGGTACACTTTAACACAATATCATAACTTAATGACAATTAACCACAATTGAGGTAAGAATTAGGAAACATCAAGACTTACCAATACTCCTCCATAGTTCACCAATAAAAGGGCCTTAGCATCAACCCATAGACCAACCCATTTTGGGTCATCACACCAATGTAATTCAACAATCAATATAAGAACTAATTTAGAAGAGTCGCTACGCCATAATTCAATACTAAATCAAATCTTGATAACATGACATCTTAGTCTATCTTCTTGCCCTAAATTCAAAGTTCAAGAATGAGCATGAAGGACTTCAATTCATCACAATAGATGCATGATCAATGTAATAACAATCATTAAGGATGATTTAAACAATAATTAGATCAATTACATCAACTCAACCCAAATTCACATCAATCTTATACCTAGGGTTAAGGGTCATCGTCTACAATCTAAACCAAACCACATCAATTCATCATAATCAAGTTAGAATACATGATAATTTACTCATTATAACCCAAAGAATACATGAACAACTTAATTCATGACATCAAATTCGAAATTGAATGAAACCCATGTGAAACTCCACTTTTGGAAAATCTTTGAAGGAGCCCTTTGAGGAAAGAATCTCAAAGGTGAATTAGATCCCATACCTTAAGGTTTGATGACGTTTTGATGGTGATTTCGTGCTAAACCAACCCCCAATAATCCTCCCAAGCTATCCTCCGATGGAGTCTTTCAATAGAGAGAGAAACTAGAGGAAGGAAGAGAGTTTGTTTAGAGTTGTGTTTAGGCTAATGAGTGTTGGGGTATTTATAGGGGGTCTTAAGTCAACTTAATGATTCTTCCCTTAACCACTAATTACCCCTAAGACACTTAATAAATATAATTGAACTAAAGGCTAAGTTCCGAAAACATGACAGACCCTCCACAACGACACCCCATCGACGGGCCGTCGTGGGCGTGACGGACTGCCCTCCCTCCGTCCTGCACTTCCGTCATCTCTGTCAGAGATTGTGCAGTCGAGGGTTCCTGACCAGGAGACTAAGGTTGGCACGATGGTGGCCTCGACGCCCCGTCATGTCTATGACATCCCATCATGCCATCCGTCGAGGCATCCTGCCATGAGGGTCCTCCTCGAGGGCCCTTGGTTGGTCCTCGGGGAGTCGTACCCTGAATTTTCCATCATGAAACCATCCCGCACTATGTGTTACACCTATTTTTACAAACTTTCGCTCGTTTCCGACACTTAAACTTTGTCAAACTAATTAGAACACACTAGCCCTTTCATAAACCAACTTTCCAGACGTCATGGACGTTCTTGAACATTTTGATTATAAAACACTATAACCACTCTATAAATGCCTAATTTGGCTAGGAACAATGGTTTAGACCTTAGGAGCCTGTTTAAGTCTTACCACATGACTTTGGGATTTTGAAATGTTACATTATCCCCCCCTTAGGAACATTCGTCCCCGAATGACACTAAACACTCTTTAAATGAGGGAATAGACTCAAGACTAGCAGCTCAACCAATTCACAATATTCAATTAGCATAAATCATATCATTTCAATAGAACACTACAAAACATCAATTTATCACACATAAGCTCAAAGTTTCCTCATGAGATACTTTCTACTCACAACACACATCAGCTCAATCATTTGATACACAAGTCAATTAGCACAAAGTTCATCTTATCAATATGCTTAATATAACATCCACTATATAATAATACACGACTTGACTCAAATATGCAAGAAGCAAGACAAATTTCAAATTATTCTTTAAGGCCACCTTATAGTGACTTCATTGTGAAGTCTCCAAAACTAAGATTTTTGAAGAAATTTCACCAAAACATCAAGGATTCACAATATCTAACACAATAATATCATTAGTAAGAATGACTAACCTTAAACATAAGAAAGATGAGGATAACGGGTTTTCATGTCGGCCTCGGCCTCCCATGTTGCACCCTCAACTAGGTGGTTCTTCCATAACACTTTTACGGAATCCACCTCTTTGTTCCTCAACCTTTTCACTTGCCTATCAAGGATCCGAACCGCAGTCTCTTCATAAGAGAGATTCTCCTTGACTCCAAGACCTTCAATCGGAAGAATAGACTCGGGATCCCCGACACACTTCTTCAACATAGAGACAGGGAAAACCGGATGAACTGAAGCTAAATCGTTAGGTAGTTTTAAGCGATAAGCAACTTTACCAACCCTTTCCAAAATCTCATAAGGGCCCACGTAACGAGGGCTCAACTTCCATTTCTTGCCAAACCTTACCACACCCTTCATAGGTGAAATTTTCAAATACACCTTGTCACCATCTTCAAATTCCAAATCCCTTATCCTATTGTCGGCATAGGACTTTTGTCGACTATAGGCTGTTTGTAACCTGTTCCTTATGATATGCACATTCTCCAAAGTCCTATAAATCATGTCCGGACCAAATATCGATGGTTCACCAACTTCAAACCATCCTATAGGAGACCTACACCTCCTACCATACAAGGCTTCATAGGGAGCCATGGAGATGGACGAATGAAAACTATTATTATATGCAAACTCCACCAACGGCAACTGCTTATCCCAACTTCCCTTAAAATTAATGATGCAAGATCTAAGCATATCCTCAAGGGTTTGAATTGTGCGTTCCGCTTGACCATTCGTTTGAGGATGAAAAGCTGTACTCAATTTCACTTTAGTACCCAAACCTTCTTGAAAAGACTTCCAAAATCTAGATGTGAATTGTGCACCCCGATCCGAAATAATGGATAACGGAATACCATGGCGACACACAATCTCATCTATGAAGATCTTTGCATAATCCTCCGCCAAAAATATGGATTTGACGGCAATAAAATGAGCGGACTTAGTCAATCTATCAACAATCACCCATATAGAATCATACGACTTTTGAGTCTGAGGCAACCCTACCACAAAGTCCATATTAATGTCTTCCCACTTCCAAGTAGAATTTGGATCTCTGTAGTAAGCCACCCGGCTTTTGATGTTCTGCCTTCACTTGTTGGCAGTTTGGACACTTAGCAACAAATTCCGCTATGTCCTTCTTCAAACCTTCCCACCAACATATTTCTCGAAGGTCATGATACATCTTAGTAGAACCCGGATGGATGGAATAGTGGGATCCATGGGCTTCCTCAAGGATCCGACCCCTCAATCCATCAACATCGGGAACACATAACCTCCCTTGGTACCTCAACACACCATCCCCTCCTAAGGAGAAAGACTCATTCATCTTGCCAAGAACCGATTCCTTCAACTCTATCAATAGTTGATCAAGGTATTATTTGGACTTCACCTCAACCACTAATGATGACTCAGAGCTATGATGAACCGTGGCACCTCCATTTAGAGAACTCTCCAACTGCACCCCTAATCTAGTCAAACGATGAACATCCTTCACTAGATCTTTCTTGTCTCCATCTATATGAGACACACTACCCATAGTCATACGTCTTAGAGCATCTGCCACCACATTGGCCTTGCCGAGATGATATAGGACACTCATATCATAATCTTTCAACAATTCTAACCACCTTCTTTGTCGGAGATTCAACTCTTTTTGAGTAAACACATATTGAAGACTCTTATGATCAGTGAAAACATCCACATGCACACCATACAAGTAATGTCCCCATATTTTTAAAGCAAACACTACGGCTGCTAACTCAAGGTCATGAGTGGGGTAATTTCTCTCATGCACCTTAAGTTGCCGTGAAGCATAGGCAATCACCTTCCCATTTTGCATAAGTACACACCCTAAACCTATGCGGGATGCATCACAATACACAATGAACCCCTTAGAACTTTCCGGTAAAGTTAACACCAGAGCGGAAGTAAGCCTATCTTTCAATAATTAGAAACTCTTCTCGTAGGCCTCCGACCACTCAAACTTTTTACCCTTTTGAGTCAATGAAGTCAAAGGAGATGCAATGGATGAAAAACCTTCTACAAACCTTCGATAATAGCCTTCTAGACCCAAGAAACTCCTAATATCTGTCGGGGTCAAGGGTCTAGGCCAATTTCTTACCGCATTAGTTTTCCTTGGGTCTACCTCAACTCCCTCACTAGAGATGATGCGCCCAAGAAACGCGACCGACCTCAACCAAAACTCACACTTGCTATACTTGGCGAACAATTTATGCTCTCTAAGGGTTTGCAATACCACCCTTAGATGACCCATGTGATCAACCTCATTCTTCGAATACACCAAGATATCATCGATAAATACAATAACGAACGAATCAAGGTAACTTCGAAACACCATATTCATTAGGTCCATAAACGCCGCCGGAGCATTTGTGAGACCGAAGGACATAACCACGAACTCATAATGCCCGTACCGATTCCGAAAGGCCGTCTTTGGAATATCTTCATTTCTCACCCTAAGCTGGTGATTCCCTGACATCAAGTCAATTTTGGAGAAGTAACTTGCCCCTTGGAGTTGATCAAATAAATCATCAATCCGCGAAAGAGGATATTTGTTCCTGATAGTAACCTTGTTGAGTTGGCGATAGTCAATACACATTGTCAAGGACCCATCCTTCTTTTTTACGAATAATATCGGAGCACCCCATGCAGAAATGCTAGGCCTTATAAATCCCTTGCCTAGCAAATCTTTAAGTTGTGCCTTCAACTCCTTCAATTCGGCCGGAGCCATTCTATAAGGAGGAACAGAGATAGGGTTTTTTTCTGGTAGCAAATCAATACCAAAATCGATTTCTTATTCGGGAGGAATGCCGGGAAGGTCATTGGGAAAAACCTTCGTAAATTCACTCACCACGGGGACCAACTCAATAGGAGGAATTTTGGAATCAACTTCTTGGACTCTCACAATATGATAAATACACCCTTTTGAGATCATCTTACTCGCTTTTAGATATGATATGAAACGACCTCTAGGAAGAGAATTCCCACCCTTCCACTCAAAAACAGGTTCATTTGGTAAACTAAACCACACAACTCTAGTCCTACAATCAATAAAAGCGAAGCTAGCATGCAACCAATCCATACCCAAAATGACATCAAAATCATACATGTCTAGTTCAACTAGATCTACATGAGAAACTCTATGGGGCATAGAGATAGGACAATTTCGGTAGACTCTTTTTGCTACAACTGACTCACCCACCGGAGTGGACACCAAAATAGGTTCATGCAAAACATCGGGTAAAGTATCGAACTTTTTAGATACTAAGGGAGTAACGAAAGACAAAGTAGCACCCGGATCAAGCAAAGCATACACATCAATAGCAAAGATTTGTAACATACTGGTCACCACATCGGGAGAGGCCTCTTGATTAGCTCTCGAACGAAGAGCATAAAAACGGTTCCTCTTAGGAGCCTCACTTGCTTGTTTTTGCGCATTCTTTTCTCGGTTTCTTATATTAGTGCAGTCCATAGCTTTGTGACCACTCTTTCCACAACTAAAGCAATTCCCCATTCCAATCAAGCATTCACCAAAATGTTCCTTTCCATATTTAACACAAGTAGGCTTCTCATTAAATGAGTTTCCACCCTTCCCTTTTGCAACTTTTGGCCTAGGGGATTTAGAATCCCTAGTCTTGGGAAATTAGGATGGAACTTGATTTGAGAACCTCTTCTTGAATCTACGCTTGTCTTGAATTCTAAACCTGTCTTTAGTAGTTCCACTCTCAAAAGACCTTGCCCTTCTTGAATCCTTATCCTTTCTTTTTGCTCTAGCCTCCTCAACCCTTTGTGCATGCACCATAAGACGACCAATATTCATGTTATCATGAAGCATAGCCGAATGACATTCTTCTTGCAAGTCATCCGACACACCCATCATAAATCGACTCATCTCGTCTCTAGGATCGGAGACCAAGGAAGGAGCATATTTGGCCAATTGAATGAACTTCAAAGAGTAATCATGAACACTCATACCTCCTTGGCAGAGGTTGATGAATTCCACCACCTTAGCTTCTATCATCTCTCTAGGGAAGAACCGATCAAGGAAAGCTCTCTTGAAGATCTCCCAAGTCACTGGCCCACCTTAAAGTGGCCTATTATTTTTCCATTGCACATGCCATGTTTGAGCCACATCCTTGATTTGGTATGAGGCCAACTCGGCATTCTCACTAGAAGACAACCCCATAGCACACAAATCTTATAAACCTCATCAATGAATTCTTGAGGGTCTTCCTCAACCTTAGACCCATAGAAGATAGGAGGATTCATTCGCGCAAAGTCCCTAAGTCGGGAAGCCGTAGTTTGCTCATGGACCCTAGGTGCAATATCCCTATTGGCTTGGGCAGTCATAGCTTGGGCTTGAACCGTTACGGCTTGAGCTTGAGTAGTCATGGCTTGAGCCATTTGAGCAAGAATAGCTCTCATATGAGCCTCTGTCATAGGTGGAGGGTCAAATGGAGCCTGATCATCAGCAACAATCTCTTCAAGAGGAGGAACTGGATCATCACGGGGAACGATTCCCGCAGCAGTAATCTCCTCCTCAAGTCTTCTGGCTGCATTCCTTCCAGTATTCATCTCCTATAACCAATTCACAAGGTTTAGGTGAAAGCATGTATGAAGTACATTCTAGAGGCACGATATGGATTTCCAAAAATGAGAGTGATTCCTAAGCATCAAATAAGTTCCTATTCATAAGTGTGGTGCGCTTCACAATTATGAATACAAACCTATATAACGTGGTTGAGAAAGACGTTAACATCAAGGATATTCAACCTCATGCTCTGATACCAAGTTTGTCACATCCGGGTTTACCCCCTAGACGTAACCGGTGTCGTCGTCCTCTTCGAGGACTAAGACAAGCCCCTTAGCCTCGTCATAGCATTCACCTATTAAAAATGCGAAGAAATTTAAAACTTTTTATCTATAACTACTCGGATGATTACATAGACCTCTACATACACATAATCGTATTTATATCAATTATAGGTAGACTTGTTCATATACTAAGATTACATAGTCTTCTACTTTTATTTCACCCATTTATATAGTAAAAGACATAATAGTCAAAAAAGCCATCTCATCTCATAAACCATCTATCAAAGACAATAAATCTTGGGCATAGCCCTACATCAATACAAGAAACCACATATAGGCTATATACAACATCGTCTCAAACGAGTAATAGAGTCAATACAGAATTATAGTAACTAAGTAACATAGGAGTAAGATGTCGGTAACGCCCTCGGGAGAGTGAGGAACTACCACTTGGATGATAAGATATCCAAGTCTTCCTTCCAAGCTCCTCGAAGCAAATTCAACGACCGGAACCTAAAATGTTTGGGAAAATGGAAAGGAATGGGGTTAGTACTCCACATGTACTATGTATGGAACCATATATACAATTGCCACTCAAATATACATAGAATAGGACATTTAAGTAAAATCATTATAAAACATGTATACGAGTGAAGCATAGCAAAGAAAACCATACTAACTATAACCTTCATAAAGTCACAAGTACAATGATCAAGTAAATTCCCATGTCTCTTACTTAATCCAATAACCTACCAAGACTACAATTAGCAATTAACCTTACCTAACCTACTCTCCCATTTCATGAACATTCTTCTTCAACCAAAAGCAACAACCTTATACTCATAAGCATGTTATTCATCGTACAAAGTCATTTACATTATATCACTACCTTACATGCATAATATTGACCTCTCAAAGCTCCTATCAAGGCAAACTAGTGCAAGACATAGGTAGAGTCCCGTACCCCTACCTAAGCTATAGCCAAACCCCTCAAGTTACTTCGATTAGACTATATCCTATACATTCATTTTAGTTTAGGGAACTCTTGACTTAACCGACATAGACCATATGAACTAATGTGGAATCCGGTGTCATAAAACCTTACACCGATAAAAGGTGGTCTACCGGCCAAAGTAGAACCTAACATAAACGTAGCTATCTAGGTGAATCCACTAGCTAGTATCCTATGGTGGGAACATAGTTCAGGAACTAAGAGGTAGATATCCCTATTTATACCATTTGGTAAAGTGGGCCGCTCCTCATGGGAATCCCTTAAATGACTTATCCCATAAACAAGGGAGTTAACATCACATGGGCAACTTTAGGATGAATCTTTCCTTTCATAGATAAGTCATCACCTCCCGTTGTCAAGTTCATGGTTCTAAGCTAAGTCCCCATATAGAGAAGTATTTAAACTTTATTAATAATCACAACTTAGTTAGATAATAGGGTCAAGCCCTTGTACATTCATAATCATAGCTCAAAGAAGAATTGTATAGGAAATAGTCCTTTCATTCACAATTCACTGAAGTGAAGTTAATCCTTGCACCTCACATCATAATAGGGCACATCATTACATAACAACTTCCCTATAACATGTACTCCTAGGCAACCTCACAACCAAACCTAAAACATTCCAATTCAATCAGCATACCAACCTCTCACCTTAAACAAGGTACACTTCAACACAATATCATAACTTGATGACAATTAACCACAATTGAGGTAAGAATTAGGAAACATCAAGACTTACCAATACTCTTCCATAGTTCACCAATAAAAGGGCCTTACCATCAACCCATAGACCAACCCATTTTGGGTCATCACACCAATGTAATTCAACAATCAATATAAGAACTAATTTAGAAGAGTCGCTACGCCATAATTCAATACTAAATCAAAGCTTGATAACATGACATCTTAGTCTATCTTCTTGCCCTAAATTGAATGCTCAAGAATTAGCATGAAGGACTTTAATTCATCACAATATATGCATGATCAATGTAATAACAATCATTAAGGATTATTTAAACAATAATTAGATCAATTACATCAACCCAACCCAAATTCACATCAATCTTATACCTAGGGTTAAGGGTCATCATCTACAATCTAAACCAAAAAACATCAATTCATCATAATCAAGTTATAATATATGATAATTTACTCATTATAACCCAAATAATACATGAACAACTCAATTCATGACATCAAATTCGAAATTGAATGAAACCCATATGAAACTCAACTTTTGGAAAATCTTTGAAGGAGCCCTTTGAGGAAAGAATCTCAAAGGTGAATTAGATCCCATACCTTAAGGTTTGATGATGTTATGTTGCTGATTTCGTGCTAAACCAGCCCCCAATGATCCTCCCAAGCTATCCTCCAATGGAGTATTCCAATTGAGAGAGAAAGTAGAGAGAAGGAAGAGAGTTTGTTTAGAGAATTCTGTTTAGGCTAATGAGTGTTGGGGTATTTATAGGGGGGCTTAAGTCAACTTAATTAGTCTTTCCGTAACCCTTAATTACACCTAAGACACTTAATAAAGTAATTGAACTAAAGGCTAAGTTCCGAAAACATGACAGACCCTCCACGATGACACCCCATTGATGAGCCGTCATGGGCGTGACGAACTGCCCTCCCTCCGCCCTGCACTTCCGTCATCTCGGTCAGAGACTGTGCAGGTGAGGGTTCCTGACTAGGAGAATAAGGGTGGCATGACGGTGGCATGACGGTGGCCTCGATGCCCTGTCATGCCTATGACATCCCGTAATGCCATCCGTCGAGGCATCCTGCCACGAGGGTCCTCCTCGAGGGCCCTTGGTTGGTCCTCGGGGAGTCGTACCCTGACTTTCCATCATGAAACCATCCCACACTATGTGTTACATCTATTCTTACAAATATTCGCTCATTTCCGACCCTTAAACTTAGTCAAACTAATTAGAACACACTAGCCCTTTCATGAATCAACTTTCCGGACGTCATGGACATTCTTGAACATTTTGTTTCTAAAACACTTTAACCACTCTATAAACGCCTAATTTGGCTAGGAACAATGGTTTAGACCTTAAGGAGCCTATTTATGTCTTACCACATAACTTTGGATTTCGAAATGTTACATGTTTGTAGTATGATTTTCAATCCAATTTAATGATGAACCCATGATCCTTCTCAATTCTCAAATTAACCTATAATGTGGGCATTGTGATCATGATTCTATGTTGACTGAATTATGATTCCAGTATGTTGAATTCTCTATTGCTACTGTTTTGTATTCTATTTGATGGTGAATTATTAGTAATTCATTAATTATGATAATAGCATGGAGAATAGGTAAGATTGTCCTACTTCTTCTACTTTTCTATACAATTGATAGTTGAATTGGCCTTGTATGGAGATGGTCCACTTATGGTGGCGGTGTTTACTTTCTTTTAATTCTCTATATGTGTTGATCATGTACTTGAAGTCAAGTCATGAATTATGAAGTGTTGTTATTATGATCATACAATGTGAAGTATGATGCCTAGTCTCATAATCTAGTATCATGTGCTAGGAACTAATGGTGTCTTCAATGTTTGAATGAAGTGGTTAGGGTTAGGTTTGGTCTATGTGCTTCCAATGATGAAGTTATAATGGTGAATGACCCCTATCTATGTACCCCTATATGAATGTGTGATCTTAGCCAATGTTAGGAGCCTAGAATACAAATGTTGAAGTTGTCTTGTCTCCTATGTTATAATGTGGTGTGTGGTCTATGCATGAATGGTCATTGTGGTATTAAGAGTGTGGCTGCCTCACTAATATGTTAAGTTCCATTATCTGATCATGTTGTCCAATGTACATGCACACCTCATGCATGGTTATGTGTAGGATAGATTTATAGTGTCTAATGAAAGGATGGTTCTCATATGCACTATTGTCTACTATTATGTATGTAAGGTCTATGTCAATGAAAGTATGAAAATGTATCTTAACTAGGATGACTTGATTGGTAAACTAGTATAGGTAAGGGTATGGGACTTTGCCTATACATTGCACATGTCTACCTTGATAGAATAACTTCTAGGGTGATTACTCTATGTACATGAATATGAATGAATGATTAAGCTATAAACATGAAAGTAGATGATATGATGAAGTATGCATATGTGTAGTATTTAAATGTTTTTATATGAAAGGTATTCTCATATAAGTACACATACACACACATAAATGCAGATAATGAAGCATGTAAGATAATCTAGCAAAGAGGGAGTCTCGTGAAAGGTATTCTGAATTGTACTCTAAACTATATTGTGCTTGAATATGCTATGTCCATGTGATAAGTTTTCTCACATAAATTAGGATGATGAAAGGAGATTATCATCTATAACATATGAGCTATGCATATGAGGAGTTAGACCTCCTAAAGCCATTTTTATGAAGTACAGTTAATAAAGACTTTTCAATAAAGGGTAGTTAACTTAGCACCGAGTGAACTTGATGATTAGGGGTTCCCTTTTCCCGATATAGGAAAGCTTTTTCACCATAGTCCTCACGTTGTGGATAAATACAATGCCCAATAGGCATAAAGAGGGTTTTCGTATATACCTCCAAGTTTCCATAACTATGTTACCCCATAGGACCTAGCTAGTGGATCCACCTAATACGCTAGAATGTGTAATAATACGAAAATTCTAAAGCCCAATCTAGAGCTTAACATGATAACTGAAGAGTTGTAACACTTTTTAAGGTCAAATTTAATGTATATAAGTCATCTAGGATGTTTTGGAATCAAAAACATCCATGACGTCCGGACACTAGTTCAAGAGGTGCTAATGTGCCTTAGAGGAGTCGGAATTCGATAGAATTTGGTAATAAGGTGTCTAACAATTATTCAAGTTGGTTTATGGTCGAAATGTCCGAGTACGAATCCCCAATGACTGACCAAAGGGTCCTTTAGTAGGACTCTTGAATTGTGGCTAAAAACTGTCTTGAGACACTAGCCACCAACGGTTGCAGGCTACTAGGCGTGTCCTGATCGATGAGGCGTTGATGACCACAATCGATGGTCCCTTATTACAATTTTTGAGGGGTCATTTTGGCAAGTCTCTAACCAAAATTATGGATGTACAGCACGGAAGGGACACTGGTTGTCGATTGACCTACGGCCTGTAGGTCGGGATCTCATAGGTCAGGTCACTGTTTTGCTGCCATGTTTTAATTAGTCCAATTAATTAATTAAGTTGTTATTTAATTAGTTAGGGGTTAATGGAGGTCTAATTAAGTTAGTTAATTACTTATATAAAGCCCCAAACCTAATTAAACTAACCCAACTCTCATAATTCCCAAAACCCAATTGCTCTTTCTTGTGTCTTCTTTCTCTCTCCCAAAGAAACTCCACAGAAGACAAGTAAAATAGGGTTTTAGGTAATAAATAATACTACTTTTCTCCATCATTATTCATCAATTAACAAGGTATGGTATTTCTTTCACCTTTGGGATTCTTTCCCCAAAGGGTTCCTCCAAGTTGATTTCAAAAAGATGAGTTTCAAGTGGGTTTTCTTCTATTACCACTTTGATGTTCTAAATTTATTTGTTTATGGTTTCTTTATATTATTATGATTAGATTATGATGTATTATGATTCAATTATTTTATTTCTTTATGATTTAACCAGTTTTGTAGATTAGATCATGAAATTGACCCAAGTCCCTAACCCTAGGTTATGAACTAGTAATGAATTGTTGTGTAGTGACTCAATTGACTTTATTATTGTGTAAATTACTATTTTATGATGATATTAAATCCCTTGTGGGGTTGAATTGGATTGTTGATGGTAAAACCTTTGATGATGGCTGGTGAAGGAGATTGGGGTAAGTCTTGTGATCTCAATCCTTTACATCAATTTTGATTATTTGTGTTTAGTGATGAAGTTTTATTGAAGTACATCTTATGATAAGATTGATTAGGGTTGGTATGATGTTGAATTGGAATTCCTGAATTTATGACTTGTGAGTTGTTGGCTAAGATGTATTGATATACGGATGGTGATGAATTGCCTATGTCCCTTATCATAATGTGATTATGTAAATGTGCTAACCTCACATGTGTGAATTGTATTGAAATGACAATACTCATGCAATTCCTATTGAGCTATGATGATGACTATATAAGGGGTATAACCTATGACCTAAACTAAGTTATGATTGTTAATGAAAAAAATTTCAAAAGGGACTCTAGCTTAGCACCAAGTGAACTAGAAGTGAGGAGTCTCCCTTCCCATATAGGGAAGGTAGGATCACTAATGTACTCATGAGATTGGAGACTATAATGCATGTATCATAAAGAGGGTCCTAACTACATCACCTAGTTCTTGAACTATGTTGCCCCCATAGGAATACTAGCTAGTGGATCCACATAGATGCTATGTTCATATTTTTGTACTACCTTGGCAAGTAGTCCCCCTTCTTTTGGTGTAGGGTTCCTTTACATCGGAATCCACAGTATCTCATGTGGTCTATGTCGGTTTAGGCAAGATGTTCCCAAAAGAAAAACAATAAAGTAACAAGGTTAACTCTAACTAGGATGACCTAAGGGTTTTCGCTTAGTCTAGGTAGGGGTATGGGACTCTACCTATACATTGAACTAGTTACCCTTGAAAGAATTCATAGAAGGATGTTATTATGTACTTATATGCTTATAAATGTAAATGATATGTATATGTTGATATTACATTTTAATGATACTATGTGATGTTGGTTTCACTTATGAACATGTGATTGGTCTCTATTACTAAAGTATGATGTTGTTTACTCTTAATGATATAGTATGTGAAGTTGCGCATTGCTTATAGTTCTTATTGGGTTTACTTCATTGAGTGAGGTTATGGGACCTTACTTAGTCATTGCACTAGTGGACTTAATGGGGGTGTATGAGTGATGGTCTTGCTTTGGTTATGATGTTATGAACTCTTATACATGCTTGTTGATATTATAACTTGATGATAGAGTAGTCTTGATTATGTGCTCAATTATGATGATATACATGTTTACTGGACTAGACTTGGTATTATTGGTCTTGTGATGTACATGGTCTTGACTTAATGAATATTTGCTTATTGACTTGTATTGATTCTTGAATATGCAATAATGTTCTTAAACTTTTGGTTTGGATCGTTGAAGGATTCGTGATGACTTTTGAAGGAAGGCTTGGAATCATTCTCCAAGTGTGGGTATGTCCTCAAGTCCGAGGATGATGTCTTGTTATTACTATAGCTATGGTTCTTTGTTATAGTCTAAAGATAATGATTTCATTCATGTTGTTTCAAGATATTGTTGTAAGCCCTATGTGGACTTTTTACATTGTGTAAGGGCTTATGACCATGTTGATTTGACTCTGTTTAGATGGTTAATATGAGACATCCCTTTTTAATATATGTTATGTGTATTATATATATGTGTCATAAAAGAAGAAGACTATATAGTATTCTTTACGAAGGGTCTATGTATACTCGAAATGAATATATTATGTGTAAGTGAGAGGTATAAGTAAACCTCAAAAGTAGTGTAGATGAAAAGTTTTAAATTTTCGGCATATTTACCCTATAAATGTAATGATGAATGCTAAGAGGCTAGTCGTAGTCCTCTCCGAGGACGACAATGCTTGTTACGTCTAGGGGGTACTTTCCGGATGTGACAAACTTCGTATCAGAGCATGAGTTTGAAGATCCCTAGAAACTGTCTCATTAAACCACGTCTATGTAGATTTTTATTCATAATTGTGAAGCGCGTCACATCTTCTTGTATTCCTATGTCGTGCCTTTAGAGTCTTATTATATGCTTTAACCTAAACCTTGTATCGTGGTTATAGGTATGAATACTCAAAAAGCAGCTAATAAAAGGGCCGAAGAAGAAATGGCTAATGTGGGAGCACAACACAATCAAGTGCCTCCACTTGAAGAGGTTGCTATGTGTGATCAAGTTCCGGTTGTTCCTCCACCGATGACTGATGGAGAGATAAGGGCAGTTCTTCTCAATTTGTCTCAAGACATGATCTGTCAAGCTAATGTCGTCACTTCTCAAGTTTAATCCATGACGACTCAAGTGAATAGGGAGTTTGGACATCGAGTGCCTCCACATTCTAACACTATGCCCTCTCGATTGAGAGATATTACTAGAATGAATCCACCTATGTTCTATGGGTCGAGGGTGGATGAAGACCCTCAAGATTTCCTCGATAAGGTCTATAAGATTCTCTATGCTATAGGTGTGACTTCAATTGACAAGGCCGAGTTGGCAGCCTATCAACTTAAGGATGTGTCCCAAACTTGGTATGTCCAATGGAGGGATAATAGGGGATGATGTACCGTGGTTTCACGGTACTTTCAATGCGTTTTCCTTAAGTTTAGTGTGTGTCTAAAGCCTTTTTGTATTGATTTTTGATGTAGTTTTCTCTTTATTTGCAGGAAATTTGTCCAAGGGAGAATGCGAAGAATTTGAGCTGAAATTGCAGAAGTGACCACCTACGGAACCCATGACGGTCCGTCGTGACTGTGACAGTTTGTAGGTGGCACCCGTGGTGAGAAGAAAATGGCTGCTAAAGGAAGTTGGGGAATTCTGACCAAGTGTGGGACTACGGAAGCTCACGACGGACCGCCATGGCCACGACAGTCCGTCCTGCACATTCGTCAATACTAAGAGAGAGTAGTCCCAGTATCCAACTTCAGAAGATTCTAAGTGTCGAGGGTAACAGAGAGTTGATGAAGAAAGCAACATAGATTTGTGCTAAGTATGGAACGACGGAGGCCACGATGGTCCGTCACAAGGGTCGTCGACTCAGACGCGTTTTGGGCAGATTTTCCTTAAATAGATTTCCCTCTTTTATTAGGTTTTGTTTATTATAAATAGTTTGAAAAACCTGGTTTTGGGGGTTAGAACTTTGGATATTTTTAAGTTTTATTGTTTAAGTATTAAACTCTTGATTTTGAGATTTTATCATAATTTTCCAGAATCGATTGTTAGTGTTTTTGTGATTTATTCAAGTGAATTTCTGGATTTTCTTCATTCTCATAAAAGTAAGTGCATGAATTCTTATATTATCAATATGAATTGTGTGATTATTAGCATGGGCAAATAAACTCCATAACTAGGGTTGTGGGAACCATGGGTAAATAACAAGGTAAAATCTAACTAAAATAACAATTCTCGAATAATGTCTTGCATGTATTGATAATTCTTTCATTTAGATGTCTTTTTAATGGATGACCAACGTTAGAACTCGCCTTATTGCTACTTGCCGGACCAAGGTGGTATATAATAAGAAAAGAATTATCGACGTAGATTTAGTGTATACTATCTAATAAGCTAGTGTTGGTTGGTGCGAAGTAACAACTAAGCCAAATATCGATTATGATGCTTAATATGAGGTAAAGGTAAGGTTTAGTAAAGCATAAACACGTAGCCGGACCAAGGTGCAGAGTGAAATTTCCTAGTTGCTGGACCAAGGAATTAGGAATACATAGCTTACCACTTTGCATGCAAGATATTAGGGAAGGATTGTTATAGTTAGAATTACCGAGTTATGAACCTATGGGGAACACTTACGCCCTAGTTACTTTTAATACTTGATAAAAATCCAATCTTTGAACTTGTCATTTATTTACATAGAATTAGTTAATTATAGTTGTTAATCAAAAAAACCCTTTAGTTATTTCTTTTCGGGAAATGATTGACTAAATAGAAGTAATAATAGAATAAAGTTAAGTCTGAACCATTTTCCTTGTGGGATCGACCCCAACCTCACTAGTTGGGTTCTTTACTTGATACAACCGCTTTACTTCTTTTCGAGAAGTAAGTTTGAGCGTATCAAATTTTGGCACCGCTGCCGGGGAAAGTGGCATTTAGATTAACTTAAAATTTATTACTAAAGTTTAGTCAATATTTTCCTAATTTTACTTTTTCTTGTTGTTTTTGTCTCTTGCAGATCTAACTTCCGTGTATGCCAGTTACACGGAGTAGAAGAGAACCCTTGCTTCCACACGACCACGAATTGGAGCGTACACTATGCAGGATGAATCGAAACTTGGGTATTAACGATGATAATCCCAACCAAGACATTCCAACTTCGGTTAATGCTCATGGTCGGTTATTACCTGAAAATCATGAGGAAGATGAACTAAGGGGACAACATCCCGCTCCACGTCCCCAAGAGTACTATAGGGGATATGAAAACATTACTGATTCAGACGGGCCACTTGTCTTGCCCCCCTACCACACGGTCATACATTCGAGGTAACTAGTACCCTGATGCAAATGCTCACCGCTAGAGGTTTGTTTTCAGGGTTACCTTCTGAAAATCCACATGCTCACATCACAAAAGTAAGGTCGGTGTAAGAGTTGTGTAGGGAGGCCTGATCTAAACATGGATGTAACTGGGTTAAGAGCGTTCCCTCTCTCACTGATGGGAGAGGCTGCTATAGGGTTTACTGAACTACCTTACAACTCAATCTACACTAGGAATAAACTGAGGGATGTGTTCTTGCCACGTTACTACCCGGTATATCAGAAACTAAACCACAGAGATAGGGTGAACAACTTTGTGGCACTACCGGGTAAATCAGTAAGTAGTTCTTGGGATAGGTTCATATCGTTCTTGAGGAGTGTCCCCAATTACCGCATCGATGATGAGTCACTGAAAGAATACTTCTATCAGGGAAAGGATGATAATAATAAAGCAGTACTGGATACGATAGCGGGTGGTTCTTGTAGGGAATGTCCTTATGCTGAGATCGCTGAAAAGTTGGAGAAAATCTCCCGAAATAATAAGGCATGGAGTACTAGGAAGGTAGATATTGGGAGAAACACCTTTGCAATGCAATCCGCACATAACCCAGCCACATACGAGATTCGTGAAGAGATGGCTCAGATGAGAACTAAGCTTGGGTTGGTATTAAAACATGTCACTGGGGGTGCTGAAAAGGTAAATACGGTGAACTACTTGTCTAAACCATCACCGCCAAATGATGAGTATTATTATGAGGAGTACTCTTATGTTGTAGCTGAGCAGACGGGGGGTTTTCGACCAAACGCTTAAGGCTCCAATCAGGAGAATTGGCGCCAAGGTCAAGGAAACCAAGGTCGGAATTATGGTAATTATAACCGAGAGGGTCATTATGTCCGAGATGGAAATTATAACCGTGAAAGCAACTTCAACCGGGGTAACTATGGTAACAGAAATAATAGGAGTGGGCCCTATGTTCCACCTCAAAATCGTGAAGTTACTCCTAGGGACGGTGGAGGTAGTATGGCGCAAGTTGAGGATATGTTGCAAAAAATGATGAGGAGGTTCGACGCTAGTGATGAGCACACCAAAGAGTTGAGGAGTGACTTAGCGAGTATTGGGCAGAAAGTTAATGCACATGCAGTCTCGATCAAGCACCTTGAGTTTCAAATGGCTCAATTATCTTCGACTGTGAACCCACGTCAACCGGGTACTCTTCCAAGCAATACTGTCCAAAATCTGAAAAATGATGGACATTGTATGGCAATCACAACTCGAGGTGGTAAACAAACCATTGACCCACCAATGCCGTCTGGTTAGAAAAGGTGATAAGAGGAGATGATGAGGTAGTGGAGGTTAGTGGTGAGTTAGGAGACAAAATGGAGAAACAAACTGAGGTACCCCGGAAGGTGACCCCCATGCCTAGACCACCACCTCCATTCCCAAAAAGGTTAGTGAAAAAGACCGAGGATGGTAAATACCGGCATTTTATAACGATGTTGAAACAGCTTTCCATCAATGTCACTTTGGTAGAAGCTCTGGAACAAATGCCCGGTTATGCCAAGTTCATGCAAGATCTGGTTACGAAGAAAAGATCGGTCACTTTTGAGGATGATGATAGAATGCAGCACTGTAGTGCTATTGCTACAAGATCTCTAGTGCAAAAGAAAGAAGATCCGGGTTCTTTTGCTATTCCTTGTACAATCGAGTTATTACATTTTGCGAAAGCATTATGTAATCTTGGGGCAAGCATAAATCTCATGCCCCTCTCGATTTACAAGAAGTTGGGTTTGGGTGACCCAAAGCCCACTGCGATGCGGCTACTGATGGCCGATCGAACGATAAAAAGGCCTATTGGGATACTCCATGATGTGCTAGTAAAAGTGGAGTCGTTCATATTTCCATCCGATTTTGTTATTCTTGATTGTGAGGTCGATTTTGAGGTGCCTATTGTTCTTGGGAGGCCATTCCTTGCTATGGGTAGAGCCTTGGTTGATATGGAAAAGGGCAGATGAAATTTCGGTTGAACAATAAAGAAGTGACCTTCAACATTTGTAGGTCCATGAGGCAGAGAGGTGAGCTCCAATCAGTATCTGCCATATCCTACAAAGTTGAAGAGTCATCTGTGGTACAAATTGAAGAGCGTCTGGGTGTAGAAGCATTAGCGGTAGTGATCATGAATTTCGATAGTGATTGTATTGAAGAGTATGGGTCATTGGTCGCAGTACTTGATCGAGGTATTGTTCTTTTTAAACCCAAGAAATTTGAGTTAGATATGAAGAATTGCGAGTCTCCACCCGCAAATCCATCTATAGAGGAGGCTCCAAAATTAGAACTAAAGGCTCTGCCACCTCATCTGAGGTATGTATTCTGAGGAAATGATGACACTTTGCCGGTAATCATTGCATCAGATCTAAATGTACAACAAGTTGAGAGTTTGGTGAAAGTGTTAAAAAGGTTCAAAAGAGCTATTGGTTGGACTATTGCGGATATTATTGGGATTCCACCCGATATTTGTTTGCATAAAACCCAACTCATGCCCGATCATAAACCAAGTATTGAGCACCAAAGACGTTTAAATCCACCTATGCAAGAGGTGGTGAAGAAAGAAATCATTAAGGGGTTGGATGCTGGAGTGATATATCCAATTACTGATAGTAGTTGGGTATGCCTTGTTCAGTGTGTACCTAAGAAAGGGGGAATGACTGTGGTCCCCAATGATAAAAATGATCTTGTTCCGATGAGACCGGTGACTGGATGGAGGGTGTGTATGGATTATCTGAAATTAAATGCATAGACCAAAAAAGACCATTTTCCTATGCCCTTCAAGGATCAGATGTTGGATAGACTTGCCGGAAAAGGTAGTACTATTTTCTTGATGGTTATTCGGGGTACAATCAGATTTCTATTGCACCGGAAGATCAAGAGAACCACCTTTACTTGTCCATATGAGACCTTTGCATTCAAGAGAATGCCGTTTGGGTTGTGCAATGCACCCGCCACATTTCAAAGATGTATGATGTCGATATTCTCCGATATAGTGAAGGACACTATTGAGGTGTTTATGGATGATTTTTCTGTGGTTGGTGACTCCTTTGAGCGGTGTTTGAGTCATTTGTCTGAGGTTCTTAAGAGGTGTAAAGACTGCAATCTAGTACTAAATTGGGAAAAATGTCACTTCATGGTGAAAGAGGGTATTGTATTGGTTCATCGCATTTCAGAGAAGGGTATAGAGGTTGATCGAGCTAAAGTCGAGGTAATAGAGAGACTTCCCCCACCTATCTCTGTAAAAGGTGTGAGAAGCTTTCTTGGGCATGCAGGTTTTTACCGGAGGTTCATCAAGGATTTTTCAAAAATTTCACATCCTTTGTGCAAGTTGCTTGAGAAAGAGTGTAAATTTTATTTTGATGAAACCTGTCTTAAGGCATTTGGTGAGTTGAAAGAAAAGTTGGTGTCTGCACCTATCATTATTTCTCTGGATTGGAGCAAACCATTTGAGGTGATGTGTGATGCTAGTGGGGTTGCTCTTGGTATGGTATTGGGACAAACAAGGGATAAAATCCTCCGCCCAATTTACTATGCTAGTAAAGCCCTCAACGAAGCCCAAAAGAACTACACCGTGACTGAACAAGAGCTTCTTGCAGTAGTCTTTGCTTTTGAGAAATTTTGCTCCTATTTGCTAGGCACTAGAGTTATAGTGCATACTGATCATTCTGCTTTAAGATATTTGATGGCAAAGAAGGATGCAAAATCAAGATTGATTCGTTGAGTATTACTACTGCAAGAATTTGACTTTGAGGTGAAAGACAGAAAAGGGACCGAAAATCAAGTTGCTGATCACTTGTCCCGTTTAGAAGATGAAGCAATGAGAAAGTTGGGGGATAAGAGTGAAATTGATGATACTTTCCCCGATGAGCATGTATTGGCCGCCTCACAAGACTTGATTCCATGGTTCGCAGATTTTGTGAATTATCTGGCTAGTGATATTGTCCCACCGGACTTGTCCTTTCATCAAAGGAAAAAGTTCATGCATGATGTTAAAAAATTCTTTTGGGATGAACCATACTTGTATAGTAGTTGTGCGGATGGACTGATTCGGCGTTGTATGCTAGAAGTTGAGATGTTGAGTGTTTCGGAGGCATATCATTCTTCCCCTGTAGGTGGGCATCATAGTGGTATCCGGACAGCCCACAAAATCTTATAATGTGGCTACTATTAGCCAAATATCCACCAAGATGCTCATGAGTTTGCCAAGGCCTGTGATACATGCCAAAGAGATGGAAGCATTTCGAGGAAGCAAGAGCTCCCTTTAAATCCCATTCTTGTGATCGAATTGTTTGATGTATGGGGCATTGATTTTATGGGCCCTTTTATGAGTTCTTATGGGATAAAGTACATTCTTGTGGCAGTCGACTATGTGTCTAAATGGGTAGAGGCTATCTCACTTGCTAATAATGAAAGGAAGAGTGTCACCGCGTTCTTGAAGAAGAACATATTTTCCAGATTTGGCACCCCAAGGGCTATTATTAGTGATGAGGGATCCCACTTTTGTAAGGGATTACTGGAAAAGTATGGGGTTCGCCATAATGTGGCCACTCCGTACCATCCTCAAACTAGTGGGCAAGTCGAGGTGTCGAACAGGGAGATTGAGCAGATTTTGTCGAAAACGGTGAATGCTAGTAGAACGGATTGGTCAAGGAGGCTTGATGATGCTCTTTGGGCCTACCGGACAGCATACAAGACTCCCATTGGTATGTCCTCATAACAACTTGTATATGGGAAGGCCTGTCACTTACCGGTTCAATTAGAGCATACAGCCATGTGGGCGATGAAGAAGTTGAAAATGGATTTGAATGAGGCTGTAGAACAGAGGTTAAATGGGTTAAATGAGCTCGATGAATTTTGCCTAAAAGCTTATGAAAGCTCAGCCCTCTACAAAGAAAGGGTGAAGAAGTACCATGACCAAAACATTGAGAAACACAATTTTTTTTGTTGGGGATTTGGTGCTTTTATTCAATTCTAGGTTGCGCTTGTTTCCGAGCAAACTCAAGTCCAAATGGACTGGCCCTTACTTGATCACCCAACTATTCCCTCACGGAGAGGTTGAGTTGAAGAACAAGGAGGGTGTGCAGTTTAAGGTGAATGGACAGCGAATCAAAATCTATCTGGGGCATGCTGAAATGGCAAATGAAGTGATCGAGGCATACCATCTTGATAAAGTCAGAGTAATCACGTGTCCTCCATCGTGCCGCGACGTTAAATCAAGCGCTGGTTGGGAGGCAACCCAATATGTATCCTCTAAGACAACTATAGGTTTTCATGACTTTGTAGTAATAGTTGCATTTTCTTTACTTTTCTTTTTGTTAGAAGTGTTGGCTAGAGCGTAGTTTAGGGTCCGTGTCAAAAAAGTGTCCAGAAAATACAAAAAGAATAGCTTAATGGGGTTTAAATTTGCAGGCATCACATCACCGGAAAATCTGCAGAAAATTGGTCTGCAGCACCCATTGACGGACCCATCGACGGACCGTCAAGCTTGTGACGGACCGTCGCAAGCATCAACCGTGCCTAGGTATGTTTTTCGATTTTTCTAAGTTAGGGCAGCCATGACTGAACCCACGACGGACCGTCGAGCCTTCGACGGACCGTCGACGGGGACTCGTCGCATCAAAACTCGTAAACCCGACCCGACCCGATCGGCGAATATTAAAAGTTTTTAAACCTTTTAAACTTCCCACCTCTTCATTCAAACCGTTTCTTTCCATAATTTCCTCCATTTACTCCCTCTTCACCTCCCTAGCACTCTCATACTCTCCCAAAACTTCAGATTTTCCATCCCTTCCCATAATCCCATAATCTTTCCTCTCACAAACTCCCTAGTTCTTCAAGTTATCTGCCGGTCGGAGTACTGTGTTCGTGTGCTGATCATCGAGCGTTGTGCCTTACTCCTCTTTCATCTTCTCCAAGTATCAGGTATGTGGTTCTGATCTCTAAATCATCTACAGTTCATTTTTGTTTTCCCATGCTAAATACATGTTTCTGAATGTGTGGGTCTTCGAAATTTGACCCCTATTGCATGCTAAGAACTCACCCTGATAATCCTAAGTACCTTTAGACCCTTAATATTGTATAAAGAATGGGAGTGTTGTGTTAACAAAATCAAATGGGGGGTGTATGTTTCTGATAATTGTTTCTGACCTAGGTTGATAGTTTTCCAAAATTGCATGCTAAAACTCGAGAAATTATTGCCTTAGGAAAGCTAGAATGTTGGGTAAATTGTTTAGGAATTGTGGGTTGATAAGTATACTTCATATTAGCAATTTAGGGGACGATTGAGGCATGCTCAATTCTATCACTGAAGGACAGAATGAGACCCCGTCGATGGACCGTCGTGGGGTCTGTCCCACCTATCCCCCATTTTTTGTTTCCAAGTGTCCCTCGACTGTCCGTCCTGCACAACCGTCGTGGTTGTCAGAGACTTTCTTTCTGAGAGTCTCAAAATTTCTTCTAAGTGTCCCTCAACGGACTCATGCCCTCGACGGTCCATCCTGCACAACTGTCGTGGTTGTCAGAGACTTTCTTTTGAAGAGTCTAAAAATTTCTTCTAAGTGTCCCTCAACGGACCTCTACGACGGACCGTCATGCCCTCGACGGTCCGTCCTGCACAACCATCGTGGTTGTCAGAGGCTTTCTTTCTGCAAGTCTCAAAAATATTTTCCTAAGTATTTTATGATGGACCGTCTTGCTTACAACGGACCATCAATGGGTCCGTCGCGCAGTACAGCAACTGCAGTACTGCCATTTCAGTTTTGGTTTTACATTTTTTTTTTTCTATGCATGGCTTGTTTGCTTCTACTAGTACTAATTGTTGTTCTTTTCAAGTACTAACACTAAATTGTACCAAAGCAAGATCGCGTGTACTCATGAGGGCGTTCAAAGTCCGTCGCCCCATCAGCCTGATTGGTCATTGGCTCTGACGATGAGCGTGACCCTGAATACGTGACCCCAGGCATTGTCAATCCTACATGGGCTGCACGTACCACCAGAGCCACGCCCACGAAGGGGGCACCCGGCGTAGTCACTTTCTCCCAATCTGAATAGGAGCACATACTTACCAGCACGCCTTCTGGGTCTGCTGCACACTCCATGGATGCTTCCGGTTCTGAGGAAGTATCGGGTTCAGAAGAAGTCTCCGGGTCTGAGGAGGCTTCTTCTCCAGCCACCGCATCCCAGTCTGCCTCGTCTGATGAGGCCGATAGTGCTGATTCCACTCCAGCACCATAGACTGGAGTCCACGCCCCGGTTGCCGACCAGCCCAACCAATGGTGTGTTGAGGGACAGTTTCAGGTGTACATCGACGCCAAGCTGCCGAATGATAAGGGGGTCATGATTCGGACCCTTACACTTGAGAGACGGGTCCTTACGGGGAGTCTCCCCACCATGCCGGCACTCCATGCCCTCTTCACCAGGCACCGGCTAGAATGGACGGCTCGTGATGTGGGCCGATACGATGAGGAGTTGGTCAGAGAGTTCTACACCTTGTTCTGCCAAACATGCCCCGCAAGATCACATCCGAGTCCGCGGCAAGCCGATAGACATCTTCTTACCAGCATTCTGCCGGTATCAATACGGCGAGGATGTTGATGTCACCCGGACTCCTCTCACCGTCGAGTTTGACTACCGATGGAAACTGGTTAAAGATAGACAGTTCATGCATGAGCCAGAGTTGAGAGAGACCACCAAGAGGTCGATTGCCAGTACTTGTCCGTTGATGGAGAGGCCGCTGACTGGGTACTTGAGCCTAAGGGAGCCATCAAGAAGGCTAACCAGACCTTCACAGCCAAGTTTTTGTGGTTGATAGTCCGCCACTGCCTTTCCCCCACTGTTGCAGACAATATTGTCACATGGGATCGCACAGTTCTGATTTCGGCGATGATAGCGGGGTTCGAGGTGGACTTCGCTTGTCTTCTTCAGGCGGTCATGCACGAAAGGGCCTTCAAGGTCACTACTACTTACCCATTTCCGTGCATGGGTTTTGCTTTGTGCAGGTCTGCAGGTGTACCCATTTGGCACATAAATCAGATCAAGACCCCGTCAGGCAATGTTGATATCGGCCTCATCAGGGATGAGGCCAATGAGTTGGCTCTACACAGAGGGACCCACTCGGAGGTGCCTCCGCTTGGTGAGAACCTAGCGGATACAGTAGAGCAAGCCCAAGCGTCTACCTTGGATACATCTGAGCCTACTGACACCACCCCGGTCGAGTCTATACTGGGTGGTAGCACCGCCCCGAGCTCCTCTCGCTCGACTCCTTCCGCTACTATGGTCCCACTTGCTAGGGTCCAGAAACTGGAGGCCCAAATGGCCACACTTATGCATCACATCCAGCCTTGGATGCAGAGGTCTATTGCTGAGGCGGAGGAGCGCATGGAGCGGAAGATGGCCTAGCACACGTAGAGGAAGATCATAGAGGTTCATCAGCGCCTAGACGCTTTTGAGTTGTGAGTGCTAGCCCGGCCATCCCCTCCGGTGGACGTGTCAACCCTTCAGGCTGCTATAGAGAGTCTGAAAGCGGACCTGGACACAATTCTAGAGGCTAGGGTGCCCGAGTTTGAGTTCCCTTCTGCAGAGCCTGCCGAGGATACTGTTTTGGCGGCCTTGTTCTCCACAGCTACAGTGCCACCACCTCCCTCACGAGATCATGCGAAGAGGCTTAGAGGTCGAGATAATGATGAGGCTAGGGCGTCGAAGAAGGAGAGATGAGAGTTAGAGGCTACGAGGAGAGCCTCGATTGCTGATGAGTAGGCCCGTCAGTTGAGGGCCATAGAGTTGGTTGCTGGGGCGTCTAGCTCCAGAGTTGTTGACGTGGAGAAGAGCACTACTGATGGTGCTGTGATTGTTGTGAGAGACACTACTGATGGTGCTGTTGATGCTGAGGACACTACTGAGGGTGTCCAGACTACAAAGGGAGTGGGTTCCAGGACACCGGACCCACCAGCTTGTTGATCGCCGGCGCTTTGCGCCTCAGGTTTGCTTCACCTACCACCAATTATTTTAGATTCTTTTATCCATTGGGGACAATTGCATATCTTTTTGTTGGGGTGGGGTAAATGGAAAGTGAGTGCTAGGGTGAAGTCTGAGTAGCCCAATTCATGATCCTCTCTTGGGGTTTTCTTGCCTGTGTTCTTTTTCCCCAAGAGACTGATTACTTTTATTGTTGAACCGGCATGTTTATATTTTGTGTACGTAGTATAACTCTGAAGCATGATGGCTAAAACAGAAATGATATCCTGATGTAATGAAAATGATGCATGACTAGGCATAGTAATTGATAAAGATGTGGCTCTAAGCATGACATAGAAATACACTGTTGCATGACCCTAAATCTAAGATTCGAACTAGGTGTCTGATAATCTGGTAGAGTAATGAGATGTCAAGTGAGTGTGAGGAAAAGTCGAATGGCCCACCATTGGTACTGATCTAGAACTTGCCTGGTTAGTCCTGCTAAAAGTAAGCCGTAATAAACAATTAGGAAAGGATCATAGGCCCTTGTTCAAAATAGTCAATCTTGAACCTAAAATAACATAAAACCAAATGAAGTTAATCCCTTATTGATCCAAATGATTTGAGCTTAAAATAGATCTTTCTTTTTCACCTCAACTGATCTTCTCTGGGAATATGTGTTGGCCCTGGTCCCTCCATGGACATGTGCACCTCAGCTTATGCCAAACGCATAAGTTGAGGGTGGCTAATGCAGAAAGCAACCTTGTCATGGCCCTGACCCAATCTTGGGTATTGTGAACCTTGACTCATGGCACAATCATGAGTTGAGGGTGGCTGTTATAAGGAATACTCCGGAAAGTGGGGTTGAAAGAATAAAGAGGAAGAAAGAACAAAACAAAGGTGACTAAAAAAAAAAAATAAAAAATAAATAAATAAAATAAACACAAGAAAAGAGAAGAGTCACTTACACATAAGGAGACGAAAGGGAGAATAGCAAGGTGAAAGAAAATTGAGAAATAGGGCGAAATAAAATGATAAAAAGGTAGTACGCTTAGCTGATATGTCAAGGAGAGCAACAAGTCACTAAAGTATACCTAAATATACCCTACCTGACCCTGAGCCTATGTTACAAGCTAAGAAAGTCCTATCGTGATCCTAAGAGTTGTTATGGCGAACTTAAAGCAGTGAAAATAAGGGCAAGCCTATGGCAATATGTATAAATGAGTTGTGAAGTTGTTCTGAGAGCGAGTGTTGTAAAGTAATCCTTATACTCAAAATGAAGGCATTGTGTGAAAAATGAGGATGTTATTTTGAAGTGAGGACACTAGTTGCAATACCGGAAAAATTAGCACCTTGGTGAGAAATCGAAGAGGATAGGTGTCAGTGTGTAGTGAGTCTGTGTCATGGTCTGATCAACATAATTCAAGCCTAATAGTGATAGCATGCATGAACATAATGAGAATAATTGGGATTGATAGCCAAATGATTGCCAAAGCTAAAATACGGATACTCTTGTACAAAGATTTTGTAGCGAGTCATAGTGCGTCTCTTGAGGACAAACAACGAATTTAAGTTGAGGGTGTTGATGTACCGTGGTTTCACGGTACTTTCAATTCTTTTTCCTTAAGTTTAGTGTGTGTCTAAAGCCTTTTTGTATTGATTTTTGATGTAGTTTTCTCTTTATTTGCAGGAAATCTGTCTAAGGGAGAACGCAGAGAATTTGAGCTGAAATTGCAGAAGTGACCACCTACGGAGCCCACGATGGTCCGTCATGACTGTGACGGTCCGTAGGTGGCACCCGTCGTGAGAAGAAAATGGCTGCTGAAGGAAGTTGGGGAATTCTGACCAAGTGTGGGACTACGGAAGATCACGACGGACCGTCATAGCCACGACGGACCGGCCTGCACATTCGTCAATACTAACAGAGAGTAGTCCCAGTACCCAACTTCAAAAGATTCTAAATGTCGAGAATGACAGAGAGTTGATCAAGAAAGTAACATATATTTGTGCTAAGTATGGAATGACGAAGGCCACGACGGACGGTCCGTCACAAGGGTCGTTGACTCAGACGCGTTTTGGGCAGATTTTCCTTAAATAGATTTCCCTCTTTTATTAGGTTTTGTTTATTATAAATAGTTCGAAAAACCTCGTTTTGAGGGTTAGACCTTTGGACATTTTTCAGTTTTATTGTTTAAGTATTGAACTCTTGATTTTGAGATTTTATCATATTTTTCCGGAATCAATTGTTAGTGTTTCTGTGATTTATTCAAGTGAATTTCTGGATTTTCTTCATTCTCATAAAAGTAAGTGCATGAATTCTTATATTATCAATATGAATTGTGTGATTATTAGCATGGGTAACTAAACTCCATAACTAGGGTTGTGGGAACCATGGGTAAATAACAAGATAAAATCTAACTAAAATAACAATTCTCGAATAATGTCTTGCATGCATTGATAATTCTTTCGTTTAGAAGTCATTTTAACAGATGGCCAATGTTGGAACTCGCCTTATTGCTACTTGCTGGACCAAGGAGGTAGATAATAAGAAAAGAATTATCAACGTAGATTTAGTGTATACTATCTAATAAGCTAGTGTTGGTTGGTAAGAAGTAACAACTAAGCCAAATATCGATTATGATGCTTAATATGAGGTAAAGGTAAGGCTTAGTAAAGCATACACACGTAGCCGAACCAAGGTGCGGAGTGAAATTTCCTAGTTGCCGGACCAAGGAATTAGGAATACATAGCTTACCACTTTGCATGCAAGATATTAGAAAAGGATTGTTATAGTTAGAATTACCAAGTTATGAACCTATGGGGAACACTTACGCCCTAGTTACTTTGATTACTTGATAAAAATCCAATCTTTGAACTTGTCATTTATTTACATAGAATTAGTTAATTATAGTTGTTAATCAAAACCCCCCTTTAGTTATTTGTTTTCTTGAAATAATTGACTAAATGTAAGTAATAATAGAATAAAGTTAAGTCTGAACCATTTTCCTTGTTGGATCGACCCCAACCTCACTAGTTGGGTTCTTCACTTGATACGAGCGCTTTACTTCTTTTTGAGAAGTAAGTTTGAGCGTATTAGGGGACTAAGAGGTGGTGCGGTGACATGGGAGATCTTCAAGAGGGATTTCCTTGATCGGTTCTGTCCTAGAGAGTTGAGGGAAGATAAGGTTGAAGAATTCATCAACCTTCGTCAAGAAGGTATGAGTGTACTTGACTATTCCTTGAAATTCACTAAATTGTCCAGGTATTCTCCAACCTTGGTGTCAAACCCAAGAGATGAGATGAGTCATTTCCTTACGGGGTTGTCTGAAGACTTGGTGGAAGAATTTCGTTCGGCTATGCTTCATGATAATATGAATATCTATCTCGTCTCATGGTTCATGCTCAACAAGTTGAAGAGAGTCTGCTAAGGAGAAAAAGTAGGGAGTCCAAGAAGGAAAAGTCTTATGAAGGTTGTTTCTCAAAGGGTAGGCTTGACATTCAAGACAAGCCTAGATTTAAGAAGAGGTTTTCTAATAAACTTCCTTCCGAATTTCCCAAGGCTCGTGATGATAGAGTGTCTAACCCTTAGTTCAAAAGGGAAAAGGTACTAGCTCACCATGCAAAAAGCCAACTTGTGGAAAGTGTGGCAACAAGCATTATGGTGATTGCCTTGTTGGGACGGATAGTTGCTTTAGGTGTGGAAAAAGCGGCCACAAGGTTAGGGATTGCCCTAAATTAAAGGGACAAGACATAGGTAGCATGCAAGCTCAAGCTAGTGGTTATAATATGGATGCTCTAAAGAAGTATCGCTTTTATGCACTTCTCTCAAGGGTTGAACAAGAGAGTTATCCAGATGTGTTGACCGGTATGTTACAAGTCTTCTCTTTTGATGTCTATTCTTTACTTGATCCGGGTGCTACATTATCTTTTGTTACTCCCTTGATAGCTAGGAAGTTTGAAATTTTGCCCGATGTTCTAAATGAACCTTTCATAGTAACTACCCCTGTAGGTGAGTCGGTGGTTGCAAAGAGGATATATATAAATTGTTCGATAATGTTACCCAATAGAGTTACACATGCTCAATTAGTAGAACTAGATATGGACGATTTTGATGTCATTTTAGGGATGGATTGGTTGCATGATTGTTTTGATTCCATATATTGTAGAACAAGAATTGTCAATTTCAAATTTCGAAATGAACCTGTCTTAGAGTTGAAGGGGGGAAATTTTATTCCTAGAAGTCGTATTATCTCTCGTCTTAAAGATTGTAAAATGATCTCAAAGGGGTTTTTATACCATATTGTAAGAGTCAAACATTTAAACTCCGAAAATCCTCCCATTGTTAGTCCCCGATGTGAGGGAATTTCCAGAAGTCTTTCCTAATGATCTTCCCAGAATGCCTCCCAAACGGGAAATTGATTTTGGTATTTACTTGCTACCGATACAAACCCCATTTCAATTTGTCCTTATCGGATGGCTCCGGCCGAATTGAAAGAGTTGAGAGCTCAACTCAAGGACTTACTAGACAAAGGCTTCATTAGACCTAAAATTTCTCCATGGAGTTCTTCGTATAGTTTGTAAAGAAGAATGATGGGTCCCTTAGAATGTGCATTGATTATCACCAACTTAATAAATTTACTATTAACAACAAGTATCCTCTCCCTCGAATTGACGACTTGTTTGATCAACTCCAAGGGGCAAGCTATTTTTCTAAGATTGAATTGAGATCGGGGTATCACCAACTTAGGGTGAGAGGTGAGGATATACCAAAAATGTCATTCCAAACTATATATGGTTACTATGAGTTCTTAGTAATGTTCTTTGGTCTCACTAATGGCCCGGCGACATTTATGGATCTCAGGAATAGGGTGTTTCGAAGTTACCTAGATTCATTTGTCATTGTCTTCATTGACGACATCTTGGTATATTCAAAAAATGAGGGTGAACACATGGACTATTTGAGAGTGGTGTTGCAAGTACTTAAGGAACACCAATTATTCGCCAAGTATAGAAAATGTGAGTTTTGGTTGAGGTCGGTGGCATTTCATGGTCATATCATCTCTAGTGAGGGGGTTGAGGTAGATTCAACAAAAACCGAGGCGGTCAAGAATTGGCCTAGACCATTCACTCCAACCGACATTAGAAGCTTTTTGGGTCTAGCGATATAGTATAGAAGGTTTGTGGATGGTTTTGCGTCCATTTCATCTCCTTTGACTACTTTGACCCAAAAGAGTGTGAAATTTGAGTGGTCGGAGGCATGTGAAAGAAGCTTCCAAATCTTGAAAGAGAGGCATACCTCCACTCAGTTGTTGGCCTTTCCGGAGGGTACGAAGGGGTTCGTTCTATATATGATGCATACCGAGTAGCCTTAGGGTGTGTTCTTATGCAACATGAGAAAGTAGTAGCTTATGCTTCTAGGAAACTTAAGGTGCATGAGAAGAATCATCCAACTCATGATCTTAAGTTAGCGGGCATAGTATTTGCCTTGAAAATATGGAGACATTATTTGTATGGTGTCCATGTAGATGTATATACCGACCAAAAGAGTCTTCAATATGTGTTTAGTCTAAAAGAGTTGAATCTCCGACAAAGAAGGTGGTTGGAATTATTGAAGGATTACGACGTGAGTGTTCTTTACCACCCCGACAAGGACAATGTGGTTGCGGATGCTCTAAGTCGTATGACCATGGGAAGTGTGTCTCATGTAGAAGAAGCAAAGAGAGACCTAGTGAAAGATGTTCATAGGTTGGCTTGTTTGGGTGTTAGATTAGAAGATTCCCCGAATGGTGGCTTTATGGTCCATCATAACTCCGAATCGTCTTTGGATGTTGAGGGGAAGTCTAAGCAACACCTTGATCTGATGGAGTTGAAGGAATCGGTTCTAGGTAATCTTAATGAGTCATTCTCTTTAGGGGTGGATGGTGTCTTGAGGTATCAAGAAAGTTTGTGTGTGCCCAATGTTGATGACTAGAGAAACCGGACTCTTGAGGAAGCTCATGGTTCCCTTTATTCCATTTATCTGGGTTCTAGAAAGATGTACCATGACCTTAGAGAAGTGTTTTGGTGGGAAGTCTTAAAGAGGGACTTAGAGGAATTTGTTGCAAAATTTCCAAATTGATATCACGTCAAAGCCGAGCACCAAAAGCCAAGTGGTTTGCATCAAGAAATCCAAGTTCCCACTTGGAAGTGGGAAGATATTAATATGGATTTCTTGGTAGGTTTGCCTCAAACACAAAAGCAACATGACTCTATATGGGTGGTTGTGGGTAGGTTGACCAAATTCGCTCATTTTATTCTCGTCAGGTGCACACACTCGGTGGAGGATTATGCAAGGATCTTCATAGATGAGATTATGTGACGCCATGGTATTCTGTTATACATCATATTATAACGACCCAAAGTACACCCAAGTTGTTACTCGCGTCGTTGTCCTCGAAGAGGACTAAGACAATCCTCTTAGTATTCGTCATCATATATCGTAGGCCAAAATGTGTGGAAAATTAAAACTTTTACTTATATAATGATGAGGTTTACATAGACCTCTACATAGGAAGAATATATAGGCTTCTCGCATAAATAACATATAAGAAATAGAATTTAGTCACATTAAACCATCTATAAAGTGAAGCGCAATATTTTGGGCATAGCCCTTAGTCTATTACAATATGCCATATAGGCTTTAATGGAAGTCTCAACATGAGAATGGAATAATTGTCTCAAAACATAGACAAAAATAATAAGGCTTGATGAGTGGCTTTATTCTCGAAACTCATAAGGACTCACCAATTGACTTAGGAAGGATCCAAGTCTTCTTCTTCAATGACCAGGAATCTTCTCAATGGACCGAACCTCAAATATTTGTGAAAAAAGGGCGAAAATATGGGTTAGTACAAACTACATGTACTAAGTATGACTCATATGCACAAAATCATCAATGCATCCGAAAAAGACAATTTAGTCGAAATCATGCTTTCTATCAATTTAACTCAAAATGCATATATGAGAAGCATAATAAGTCAATTCAACATAATAACAACCCAACATGTAAATTACCCAAGAAACACGTGTGCAATGCCAAAGATAGAAACCCATAATACCATCCAAGGCTAAGTATCACATTCAGCAACACACTTCATACTTAAAACATATTTTCATAACATGCTTATACATCAGTAAATAGTCATACCTTATTAACAAAATCATAATCATAATCATAATCATAAAAGAACACTACTAGAACCATACCTTAGGATCCCACATCTGCAATGAGTAAGAGAAGTCCCATACACTCCCTCACTCTATGTAGTAGCCTTCAAGATAACCCTAGGAAGAGTTCACATACTTCACTTATTCATTTAATTTCACATTAGGGAGATAAGTGCAATAACCGACATGAGACCATGTGAGCTACATGGAATCGGGTGATCTACCCCCATACCGAAAATAAAGGGTTAACACTTGCCTATGGTGTAACCATTCATACAAAGCTATCTAGGTGGATCCACTAAGCTAGAGCCCTATGTGGGCACATAATTAAGGGTCAAGTAGATTGTTGGTAGAAAAATTGACTTAATAACCTAGAGGTTTCCATCTCATTAGACAACACATAATTAGGGATCCGGACTTACTAATGTGAGGAAACCCATGTGGGAGATCGGACTTACTAACGTGAAGCGTCCATCTCATTTACATGACCTTTCGATGCTAAGCAATTATTCCCTTTCGTAATCATCATATAACTTCATATAAGTTCACCTTAGTACCTTTTACACCTTTAAGTAAACATCTTATCATAATAGCTCATAGGTGATTATAAGTGAGAACTATGCTTTCACTTTAGACACAATTTTATAATTCATGAGAAACTACATTCAATCATATAATGAGTGCATCATAACATAATTTCATACTTCATAGCAAATTCATAGATCTAGGGTTAGGTGTGAGGGATCCTTGTCACCAACATCACAACAACACAATTAGCTATAGCATTATTATCACATAAGCATATTTAACCTTGCATAATTGAGACCAAAGGAGAATCAAAGTCATACCTCATTGCCCTTCATGGGACTTCATACTTCAATACCCAAGAAATCACAACCAACATATGAAATAGGGAAATTCATGATGTATTAACATAACTAAAATAAAGGAAACAAGGGACATGTTCATCACCCTCAATAATTCACCTTAATCAATCCATGAAATTAGGGATTTGGGGAAAAGACATGGGTCAAGGGAAAAACATAGGAATTCATCACTTGACCATAAATTCATACTTAGAAAACATTAATTCATCATAATTTATTACAAATAACTCACAATTTTGTATTAAAAAGAAGACCCATGTGAGGAGAAAAACCCTTGTTTTTGGGGATCTAGAGATCATCATCTGAAGGACCTCTTGGGGAGAGATATCCCAAGAGTGAAAGAAACCATACCTTAATGAATAATAATACACTAAATTTGGTTAAAAAACTTGAAGGCTTGATCTTCTTCTTTGAGCTCTATGGGTCTTCAATGGTGTTTTGGAGGAAGATAGAGAATTTAGGAGAGAGAGAGATTTTTTAGATAAACTTGTGGGACTTAGTTTGAGTAATAAAATTGACCTAAAACTGAACCTAATATGTTATATAGTGCCCATTAAATAACCCAAAAGAGCCCTCTCTTAAATAGGTTTATTTGTGAAGTCAAAACACACATAATACAACTTTTACGATATCTCAGAAGTAGGTGCACGTCGCGAGGCTGATTCCCCAATTTATTTTCGAATTTTTAGCTGAGGAAGTAGGGTCCTTGTCAGCCCCTATTCGTGAGGCAAACTTCATATTCCCACGTGATGGCTGTGCGATGCGCAGCAGACACAAGAATCTGCCTGTGCGCAAGCTGCCTTGGCAGCTTGCTCGCCCAACTTCGGGTCCTCCACAAGGACCCTAAACCCTAAACCCTAAACCCTAAACCCTAAACCCTAAACCCTAAACACTTTTTAAGCATAGAAACATGGAACAACAGATGAATCATGGCCAACTAATTTGGAAACCTCAACTCATAGGCAACACTCCCGACTCGCTTCAAAATTTCATACGGGCCCACATAACCAAGACTAAGCTTCCCCTTCTTTCCGAACCTCATCACCCCTTTCATGGGTGAAAATTTCTAATAGACCCAATCTCCTACTTCGAATTCAAGGCCTCTCTTTCTATTGTCGACATAAGACTTTTGCCGACTAAAAGCCATTTTCAACCTCTCCCTTATGAGTCAAACTTTCTCCGTGGCTTCATACACTAACTCGGGACCATGAAAAGCAAACTCACCCACTTCAAACCATCTAATCGGGGAACAGCACTTTCTACCATAAAGCGCTTCAAAAGGTGCCATACCGATACTTGCATGGTAGCTATCGTTGTAGGTTAACTCGATTAGTGGTAGGTGATCATCCCAATTTCCCTTGAAATCAATCACGCAAGCCCTCAACATATCTCCTAGAGTTTGAATAGTGAGCTTTGCTTGTCAATCTGTTTGAGGGTAGAAAGCGGTGCTAATCTTTATTTGCGTACCAAGTCCATCTTTGAAATATTTCCAAAAATGTGAAGTGAATTTAGTTCCCCTATCCGACCCCATGCAACTTCACAATTTCCTAAACATACAATTTAGCATATTCTTCCGCCGAGTAAGGAAGCTTTACGTGAACGAAATGGGCTGACTTGGTCAATCTATCCACTATGACCCATATTGAGTCAT
Organism: Solanum sitiens; assembly: GCA_016801875.1. NCBI lineage: Eukaryota > Viridiplantae > Streptophyta > Magnoliopsida > Solanales > Solanaceae > Solanum > Solanum sitiens. The sequence continues at coordinate 1,239,963 of JABWTJ010000222.1, read as the reverse complement.
GTTGTCGACGGGTGCGAGGTAAATCTACCACGAAGTCCATGTTGACATCTTCTCACTTCCAATTGGGAATGTCAATATTTTGGGTAAGACATCTCGGCCATTGATTCTTGGGTTTAACTTGTTGGCAATTCGAGCATCTAGCAACAAAATTTGCTATTCCTTTTTTCATTCCATTCAACCAATAAATGTTACGAAAATTATGATACATCTTGGTGGCCCTCGATGAATAGAATATCGGGCGCAATGAGCCTCTTTCGTGATCTTTTCCCTTAAAACATCCACATCCGGAACACAAAACCTCCCTTGGTACCTAAGTACCCCATCCTCCCCTTGGGAGGATGATTCATTATATTTTCTAAGGACTGACTCCTTCAACTACATCAATAGGGGATCAAGACGTTGCTTAGATTTCACATCCACCACTAACGAAGACTCGGGGTTGTGATGAACCATAAAACCACCCTTTGAAGATTCTTCTAATCGAACACCCAACCGTGCCAACCGATGAATATACTTCACTAATTCTTTCTTCTCATCAACCACATGAGACACACTACCCATAGAAACTCGACTCAAAGAATCCGCCACCACATTAGCTTTCCTGGGATGGTAAAGGACACTCATATCATAGTCTTTTAGAAGCTATAACCATCCTCTTTGGCGTAAATTCAAGTCTCTTTGGGTGAATACATATTCTAGCCTCTTATGATTTGTGAACACATCAACATGCACCCCATATAGATAGTGTCTCCAAATCTTTAGAGCAAATACCACGGCCGCAAGATCAAGGTCGTGTGTTGGATAATTCTTCTCATGTGGCTTGATTTGTCTAGAGGTATACTCTATGACTTTTATATATTGCATGAGCACAAATCCTTGACCTACTCGGGAGGCATCACAATAAACCACAAACATCGGTTCCCTCTGGTAAGGTCAATACCGCTGCGGAGGTGAGTCTATCTTTCAATAATTCAAAGCTCTTCTCACAAGATTCCGACCATTCGAACTTGGACTTCTTTTGGGTTAAGGCCGTTAATGGAGATGAGATAGATGAAAATCCCTCAACATACCTCCTATAGTAACCGGCCAACCCTAGAAAACTCCGAATGTCGGTAGGACTCCAAGTTCTAGGTTAACTTTTGACAACTTCTATTTTCCTCGATTCGACGTCTACCCCTTCACTAGAGACAATTTGACCAAGGAAATCTACCGATCTCAACAAAAAATCACATTTACTAAATTTAGCAAAAAGTTGGTTATCTTTGAGAACTTGAAAACTATTCTCAAATGATCCATATGATCATCCTCACTCCTTGAGATATATCAAAATATCATCAATAAAGACAATCACGAACAAATGAAGATACTTTCTAAAATCTCGATTCATGAGGTCCATGAAAGTTGTCGGGGCATTAGTTAGACCAATGACATTACGAGGAATTCAAAATGACTATATCTTATTCGGAATGCCATTTTTGGAACATCAACTTCCCTCACCCTAAGTTGATGATAACCCGACCTCAAGTCGACATTCGAAAAGTAACTCTCTCCTTGGAGTTTATCAAACAAGTCGTCAATCCTAGGGAGCGGGTACTTATTCTTTATAGTGACTTTATTTAATTGACAATAGTCGATGCACATTCTCAACGACCCATCCTTCTTCTTTACAAACAATACTAGAGCACCCCATGGCGATATGATTGGTTGAATAAAGCCCTTATCTAAAAAATCTTTGAGTTGACCCTTTAGCTCCTTCAATTCGACCGAGGTCATCTGATAAGAATTGAATGAAATAGGTTGCGTATTCGGCAATAAGTCTATGGAGAAATCAATCACTCCTTCGGGAGGAATTCCGGGAAGATCATCGTGAAAGACCTCCAGAAATTCCCTCAACACGGGTACCGACTCTATTGGAGGGACCTCGGATTCAACATCCCTAACTCTCACTATGTGGTAGATACAACCCTTTGCAATTAACCTTCAAGCTTTTTGTAACGCCATAAAACAAACTAAGGTGAACTAGATCCTCCTGAATCTTTCTTGAGTTAATTTTAAGTTAAAATGAGTTACTTTAGTGTCCTTAGGAAGTGTGTGAAGTTTGGTTGAGTTTGGAGGTCAATCAACCAAGAACGTCCATGACGTTCGGAAGGTGTGCCTTAGAACATACTTGTGTGTCTTGAGGTGTTTGAGTGAGTTTTACGTGTTCGTTTTACTTGAAACTAATGTGGGATGTTCCTAAGACCTAGATGACTTAGTTTAGGTGTTTAACGTCTGGGCATGACCCAACCTAGAACCCACAAGGGGCCCTAGATAAAGGGCCCAAAGACTTGGACAAAACTACTAAGAACACTGCTCCATCGACGAGGTAGTCTACAGAGCGTAAGCCCATAGATGCCCTGTTGACTGGGAGGTGTAGTACCATAATTAGTGGGAAGTTTAGACCCCCATGATGCAGTCTCTGAAACCATCGACGCCCAGCAGGATGGGTCGTCGACCCATCAATGCCCAGTAGCTTCGGTCGTCGATTGGCTCCTTCAAAAGATGCTGAAGCTTGCTGCCAACTTTGGGTGTTTTGTGTAAATTCACCCCAAGTCTTTTATAAACCTAGATCAATATTTTTACTCTTTTTAATTCATATTAAGTTAGATTTAAGCCCTATACCTAGACAAGACCCCTCACTTCAAAATTCAAACTCTCTCTCTAAAGACAACCTCTCTCAAAGTCACCATTGGAGCTAAAACTCAAGGAGGACTAGGAGGGCTGTTTGTGGTAGACTTCCTGTCACGACCCGAAAGCACCCCCTAAAAGTTAGGGAAAACCTTTGAATCATGACCGGGCGTACTTGACCCCTTTGGGGTCTCGTACAAGCCCTCTAACTAGCATTCATAACATAAAGCATGAAAAGTAGTGCGGAATTAAAACTTTTCACGATAATAATAATAGAAGAAGTCTTTTCATAAATACTAGGAAATCTTATCGTCACAAGACAACTTAAAGACACAACTTAGAATCTTAGGACACAGCCCTTTATTATAATGTAAATACATTTTTAAGTCTTAATAAAGAAACTAAGAAACATAAAACTATGTCCTCGAATATATGAGGACATACCCAATTCTTGAGAGATAGAATTCCCAAGCTTCAACTTCGATCCTCCAAAAGGCTTCGAACCTATACTCATAAGGTATATAAAAGTATGGGGTTAGTACAACAATGTAATAAGTATGGCATATGTAAATAAACATACAAAAGGGGACATTTTAGTAAGAATAGCTTTTCATGCAATTCAAGTATAACATTCATGAATCTAGAAACAACCAACATAAGGATCGACAATCAACACTTTATGGCAACTTTACCAAAACTTAGAGCAATCAAAAGGAACATTTCAATGAACTTATTAAACTTACAATAAAAATTGAATAAAGCATCATAGTGAACATTTTGGATTCTTACAATGAAGACCTTACAGTGAATGGCACGGTCCAAGTCATATGAACTCTTTTTCCTTTGAAGTTGCCCTAACCCAAGGTTATCCTAAGATTCCCTAAGGTGAGCTAAGAAGGAATTTTCATTACACCTCCCTTCAAATCACACCAAAGCGACCGTTAAAACTACCAAATCTTAGGCTTACTTCGTTGGAAATCAAATCCACGCCCTTGGCTAACATATGCAAAACACTCATGGAAAAATATAGGTCACACCAAGTGCAATGTGAGAGTAGCATCCCATACTACCACTCCCACTTAGTACTCCTAATGGATTCCATTTACTCAAGTACTCCACAATAATCATCCACAACGCAACACCATAATAATCATTCACACGTATTTCATGAAGGTACTCTTCTCCCATAGTAGGTATAGGTCACACCAAGTGCAATGTGAGAGTAGCATCCCATACTACTACTCCCACTCAATGCTCCTACTCGGTAACTAATGTGGATTGAGCACTTCACGACATACATACATAAATTCAACCATATACAAGATAATTAGTTTCAAATCAATTCTTTGTGGGAGTTATCTTAACCGACAAAGACCATGAGAGCTAAACATGGAATCCCGATATTAACCCCTATCGGATGAGGGATCCTTTCTTGCCTAGTGTAAGGTCATGCTTCTTAGCGTTTACATGGCTTTTCCAATAGCTACACCTATGCGGGCACATAGTTAAGGGATAAGGAGATTGCTACTAAGTAACTCACTCTCTACTAACGAGGAGTACTCATATCAAGAGGTACTTTGGATTACAACATCTCAACTCACGAAGTGAAATCCACCTCCCCTTCATATCCTCTCGGTGCTAGGCATAACTCCCCACGGATTTCTCAACATAATAGTCTATCTTAGAAAGATCACTAGGAATGGAGAGGTTGGTACTAGACACAACATCTCAACTCACGAAGTGTGTCCACCTCAAGATTCCCCTTTTTGCTCAACTTGGCATAATACAAATCTTAAAAGAGTGTGTGTGTGTACATGTGCACACCTTGCATATAAGCATCGCCTCATTATCATCAAGTTCTACACATACTTTAACCTTAATTCATCAAGTTACACACTCTACATGCTTCTCATAATCATACACTTCATTTAGACATAAACTAGGTCAAACATGCAATTCAAGCTACATCAAACACAATACAAGACCCATTTCCCATATATATTCATTTCACATATTAGACCTTCAAGATCACATATTCAAAACATACTAAGTAACATCAAGTTCATCAATTAGCACCGCCACCCATAAGGTGGACCATTCCACTCAAATAGTAATTCATAATAAGAAATATACAAGGAGAGTAACTCATCAATAAATCAAACCATCATCACCCATAAGCAATTTATCAGTGTTTCACCATATTAAAGCCCTTAGGGCAGTAGCTACACCAACATGACATACACAAGAAGACCTAAGTTCATACCCTACTCAAATCATGCTCACATAACCCATTTTTAAGTCAAAAGTTGAAGTATGCATAAACAAGAGTTTCATGGAGTTTTAAAATCAAAATCATCAATTCAAACCAAGATAAAATACATTTAAACCATTAGAACTTAAATACAAGAAGACCCATACTAGAAATCAAAGTTAGAAGAAGATTGAGTTTAGAAACCCTTTTGAAAACCATTTTGGAAATTGGCTTCTTGAATAAAAAGATATTCAAGAATGGATACCATACCTCACTAAGCAAGCCAAATCCAAGAGTTTTTGATGAAGAGACATGTCCAACCAGCCCTCCTATCCTTCCTTGACTTCTAGCTTCCAATGGAGTCTTGGAGAGAGTTTCTTTAGAGAGAGAGAGAGATGAATTTAGAAGTGGGGGGTCTTGTCTAGGTCTAGGGTTTAAAACTCATTTAATATACCCAATAGCCCCTTAACAAACCGTCCAAACTCTTATTTAGATGTGGGGTGAATTTACAAGTTCACCCCTAACTTGGCAGAAAAATCTGACAGGGACGGGCTTGCGACGACCTGCTTGTGACGGGGCATCACGAGTGTAACGGCCCGTCCTGACCATCCGTTGCAAACTTCAGAGGCTTGCAAAGGGTCCCCTCCACACGCTTGAACAAGTCCCCCATGACGGAACCTTGTGACGGGGCGTCACAGCCATGACTGGTCGTCGACTGCTCCGTCGCCAAGGCTGCCTGGGACAGCCTGCTTACCAGGTTTTGGGTCCTTCCTCAAGGACCCTTCGATGGTCCTTGGGGATAATTTCCCCGACGTTTCGAACACAAAAATGATAATCTATATATTTAACACCTCTCACATGAATTTCATCCAAAACGAACACATAAAACTCGACGAGACTCGTCTAGACGTACAAGGTCGACTCAAGGCATATCTTTCGAATGCCTTGGACGTTCTTGGTCGTTTGACCTCCAAACTTCACGAAACTTTGCACACTGCCTAAGGACACTAAACTAACTCCGTTTAACTTAAATTCAACTCAATAAACAATCATGAGGCTCTAGTTCACCTTAGTTCATTTTGGGGCATGATATTCTCCCCCACTGGGAATAATATTCGTCTTCGAATGACACTTAAATTTTTAAGAACAACAAGGACTCTCTTAGCATCATATAATACACTTAGATCATGATCAAAACATCAACAATCAAAGCATCAATTAGTAAGGAACATCATTTTACACTTTCAACACTTATCAACATAGATAACTTTTGCCAAACTTCACAAAGTCAAAACTCAACCTTAAACTTCTTTTATGGAGGAACTACCTTCTCCAACATTAAACATGCTCATATACAACAATTTTGCACATATTAAACTTCAATTAAGGCAAGGCAAATTTTTCTCAAATTGCAAATTTTTCACAGTGAACATTCACTGTAACACTGTCAAACATACAAAACATTCAAAATTCCACTCTTTGAGCAATTTATCAAGATGACATAATCATATGAACTGTAAAACCACATAAGATCATTCCATAACACCTTGAAACCATAATTCATGAAACAAAATGCAATTTTCCAAAATTTGGACTTACTTACAGTGAATTCAACTTCACTGTGCGACATGCTTTAAAATTTCCATAATGCACCTTTCAAGCAACTTTAACAAGATGACATGACAATATGAGAGACAAGACTATCTTAACTTACTCCAAAGAGACCTGACAAGTTTCACTAAGTGCAATGTGAGAGTAGCATCCCATACTACCACTCCCACTTAGTGACCCTTGAGGATTCTCTTGGACTAAGTACATTACATGCTATTTTAGTCAACTCACTCTCCCCACATAGGGTAAAGCCATCTTCAAGGACTCATACTTCAAAGCACCATTATTTCCCTCACAAGGTAGGAACTCTTACTACTTCTAACTCATGCACATCAAGTCTAAACATCAACCTTACAAGTTAAGCATAACACTTCCCTTTTTGGATTCAAGCCTAGATAAACTCTCTTAAACATCACCTCATTCAACACTTAGGCACCACTTAACTCAATCTCATGGAACAAAACTTGCTCACTAGATATTCATACCACATTTCCATCTTAGTGTAAGCCTACACCACAACAGCTACCAATCACAAGAACAACTATGAAACATTAGTCACGCAAGAGAGTTGCCTTCAACTTCTATAAAATCCCCTCATTCTTTCAACTTCCTCAAATTTACACCTTAAAGCATTTCTACCATCATTGAACATAATCACAAAATAACTCATTTGTCCTCAAAGGCACTTTATTCAATCCTTATAACTCTTACCATGCTTAGAACTAAATCCCCATAAAGTTTCTCACTTCTACACTTCCAATCTCATAAATCACACCTAGCCATAAATGACATCACATCACAATTCTTAAATCTTACCTTCATATTTACTCTTCTAGCCACAAAACCATCATATAATCAAAACTCACCTTTTTCTCTCCCTCAACTTAGAAACATCTCCCATTCCAAGCAATCACACCTAGAAAACCACCGGCAAAGGATAGAAGAAAGAGATCTTATCGAATTATGTTCTATGGCACGATTCAAGAGTAATGAAGAAAGTGAAACTTCTAGCATCCTATAGCCTCTTGTCCATGGATGTGTCGCGACTCACACCAATGACCAAGATACTACTAGATGTGGCTTGTGAGAGTTTCAGACCTTAAACTATTTCCCAAAACCTTATGCTCTGATACAAAGTCTGTCACGACCCGAAAGCACCCCCTAAAAGTTAGGGAAAACCTTCGAATCATGACCGGGCGTACTTGAACCCTTTGGGGTCTCGTACAAGCCCTCTAACTAGCATTCATAACATAAAGCATGAAAAGTAGTGCAAAATTAAAACTTTTCACGATAATAATAATAGAAGAAGTCTTTTCATAAATACTAGGAAATATTATCGTCACAAGCCAACTTAAAGACACAACTTAGAATCTTAGGGACACGGCCCTTAACAGTGAAGTGAATACATTTTTAAGTCTTAATAAAGAAACTAAGAAACATAAAACTATGTCCTCGAATATATGAGGACATACCCAATTCTTGAGAGATAGAATTCCCAAGCTTCAACTTCGATCCTCCAAAAGGCTTCCAACCTATACTCATAAGGTATATAAAAGTATGGGGTTAGTACAACAATGTACTAAGTATGGCATATGCAAATAAACATACAAAAGGGGACATTTTAGTAAGAATAACTTTTCATGCAATTCAAGTATAACATTCATGAATCTAGAAACAACCAACATAAGGATCGACAATCAACACTTTATGGCAACTTTACCAAAACTTAGAGCAATCAAAAGGAACATTTCAATGAACTTACTAAACTTATAATAAAAATTGAATAAAGCATCATAGTGAACATTTTGGATTCTTACAATGAAGACCTTACAGTGAATGGCACGATCCAAGTCATATGAACTCTTTTTCCTTTGAAGTTGCCCTAACCCAAGGTTATCCTAAGATTCCCTAAGGTGAGCTAAGAAGGAATTTTCATTACACCTCCCTTCAAATCACACCAAAGCGACCCTTAAAACTACCAAATCTTAGGCTTACTTCGTTTGAAATCAAATCCACGCCCTTGGCTAACATATGCAAAACACTCATGGAAAAATATAGGTCACACCAAGTGCAATGTGAGAGTAGCATCCCATACTACCACTCCCACTTAGTACTCCTAATGGATTCCATTTACTCAAGTACTCCACAATAATCATCCACAACGCTACACCATAATACTCATTCACACGGATTTCATGAAGGTACTCTTCTCCCATAGTAAGTATAGGTCATATAACGCCCCAAAATAAACTAAGGTGAACTAGAGCCTCATGGTTGTTTCTTGAGTTAATTTTTAAGTTAAACGGAGTTAGTTTGGTGTCCTTAGGCAGTGTGCAAAGTTTGGAGTTCAATCGACCAAAAACATCCATGACATTCGGATGGTATGCCTTAGAATGTACTTATATGTCTTGGCGAGTTTGGATGAGTTTTATGTGTTCGTTTTACTTGAAACATGCGTCGGATGTTCCTTAGACCTAGACGACTTAGTTTAGGGGTTTGACGTCCGGGCACGACCCCACCTAGGACCCACAAGGGGCCCTAGATGAAGGGCCCAAGACTTGGGCAAAGTCTGCCCATCAGTGGCTCACGACGACCATGGCGACGGTCCATCGCGCTCAGGACGGTCTGTCGATCCAGGGCGTCGCGAGTGATAGAGAGTGGAAATTTGGACAGGCTCCAGTTGGAGCCAAGTGTTCCTCGACGGGACTCCATGACGGTCTGTGGTGAACGTGATGGTCCGTCGAGGAGGTCTCGTCGACGAGGCCAGCCAGTGCACGACTTAAGGCTGCCAACTTGGGGTGTTTTATGTAAATACACCCCAAGTCTTATAAGACCCTAGGTGTATAATTTTGGTGTTTTTAGGTTATATTAAACTAGTTTTAAACCCTAGACCTAGACAAGACCCTCTCACTTCAAGATCCAACTCTCTCTTTCTCTCAAGAAAACTCTCTCAACTCTCTTGAAGGCTAGAGGTTAAGGAAGGAAAGGAGGGCTGCTTTGGGACTTGTTTCTTCATCAAATTCGTGGGTTTCTTTCTCATAAAGGTATGGTATCCATTCTTGAATACCTTTCCATTCAAAAAGCCAACTTCCAAAATGGTTTTCAAAAAGGGGTTTTAAACTCAACTTCTTCTAAACTTTGATTTCTATTATGGGTCTTCTTGCAACTAAGTTCTAATGGTTTAAATGTATTTATCTTGGTTTGAATAGATGGTTTTGTGATGTTAACTCCATGAAACTCTTGTTTATGCATTACTTCAATTTTGACTTTGAAAATGGGTTATGTGAGCATGATTGCGTAGGGTATGAACTGGGGTCTTCTTGTATTTGTCCATGTTGGGTGTCGCTACTTGCTTAGTGGGCCTTAATATGGTGAAATATGATAAATTGCTTATGAGGTAATGATGATTTGATTTGTTGATGAGTTGCTCTCATTTTTATAATCTTATTATGAACTTGCTTATGTGAGTGTATGGTCCAAACTTATGGGTGGCGGGTGCTAATGATGAACTTGATGTTACTTGTATGGTTTAGTCTGTGACTTGAAGGTTTCTAAATGTGGACTGGAACGAATACTATTGGAAATGGGTCTTGTGTTGTGTGCTGATGTAGCTTGAATTGGCAGTTTGGACTATTTTATGTCTAACTGACGTAATATGATTCTGAGCAGTTATGTAGAGTGGTAGCTTGATGAATCACGGTTAAAGTATGCGTAGACCTTGCTGATAATGAACTGAGCTTATATGCAAGGGTGCACATGTACACACCACTCTTCTAGATTCTGTATTATGTCAATTGAGACAAGGGGACATCTTGAAGTGGACCACACTTCGTGAGTTGAGATGTAGTGTCTAGTAACAACCTCTCCATTTCCTAGTGAGCTTCCTATGATAGACTTTTATGTTGAGAAATCCGTGTGGAGTTATGCCTAGCACCGAGAGGATATGAAGGGAAGGTGGATTGCAATTCGTTAGTTGAGATGTTGTAATCCAAAGTACCTCTTGAGATGAGTACTCCTCGTTAGTAGAGAGTGAGTTACTTAGTAGCAATCTCCTTATCCCTTAACTATGTGCCCGCATAGGTGTAGCTATTAGAAAAAGCCATGTAAACGCTAAGAAGCATGACCTTACTCTAGGCAAGTAAGGATCCCTCATCCGATAGGGGTTAATATCGGGATTCCATGTCTAGCTCTCATGGACTTTGTCGGTTAAGCTAACTCCCACAAAAGAATTGATTTGAAACTAATTATCTTGTGTATTGTTAAAATTGTGTATGTATGTCGTGAAGTGCTCAATCCACATTAGTTACCAAGTAGGAGCATTCAGTGGGAGTAGTACTATAGGATGCAATTCTCACATTGCACTTGGTGTGACCTATACCTACTATGGGAGAAGAGTACTTTCATGAAATCTGTGTGAATGAGTACTATGGTGTAATGTTATGGAGGATTATTGTGGAGTACTTGAGTAAATGGAATCCATTAGGAGTACTAAGTGGGAGTGGTAGTATGGGATGCTACTGTCACATTGCACTTGGTATGACCTATATTTCCATGAGTGTTTTGCATATGTTAGCCAAGGGCGTGGATTTGATTTCTAACGAAGTAAGCCTAAGATTTGGTAGTTTTAAGGGTCGCTTTGGTGTGCTTTGAAGGGAGGTGCAATGAGAGTCCCTTCTTGGCTCACCTTAGGGATTCTTAGAATAATCTTGGGTTAGGGCAACTTCAAAGAAAAAGGGTTCATATGACTTGGACCGTGCCTTTCACTGTAAGGTCTTCATTGTAAGAATTCAAAATGTTCACTATGATGCTTTATTCAATTTTATTGAAAGTTTAGCAAAGTTAATTGAAATGTTCCTTTTGTTTACTTTAAGTTTGGTAATATAGCTTTGTTTACTTTAAGTTTGGTAATATAGCCATAAAGTGTTAAATTGTTGATTCTTATGTGGGTTTGCTTCTAGATTCATGAAGGTTATATTTGAAATGCATAAAAAGTTATCTTTACTAAAATGTCCATTTTTGCATGTTTTTGCATATGCCATACTTAGTACATTGTTGTACTAACCCCATGCTTTTTATACCTTATGAGTATAGGTTGGAAACCTTTGGAGGATCGAAGTTGAAGCTTGGGAATTCTATCTCTCAAGACTTGGGTATGTCCTCATATATTCGAGGACTTAGTTTTTATGTTTCTTAGTTTCCTTATTAAGACTTAAAAATGTATTTACTCTATTGTAAAGGGTCGTGTCCCTAAGATTCTAAGTCGTGTCTTTAAGTTGGCTTGTGACTATAAGATTTCCTAGTATTTATGAAAAGACTCCTTTATTTATTATTATCGTGAAAAGTTTTAATTCCGCACTACTTTGCATGCTTTATGTTATGAATGCTAGTTAGAGGGCTTGTACGAGACCCCAAAGAGGTCAAGTACGCCCGGTCACGATTCGAAGGTTTTCCCTAACTTCTAGGGGGTGCTTTCGGGTCGTGACAGGTCACACCAAGTGCAATGTGAGAGTAGCATCCCATACTACTACTCCCACTCAATGCTCCTACTCGGTAACTAATGTGGATTGAGCACTTCACGACATACATACATAAATTCAACCATATACAAGATAATTAGTTTCAAATCAATTCTTTGTGGGAGTTAGCTTAACCGACAAAGACCATGAGAGCTAGATATGGAATCCCGATATTAACCCCTATCGGATGAGGGATCCTTACTTGCCTAGTGTAAGGTCATGCTTCTTAGCGTTTACATGGCTTTTCCAATAGCTACACCTATGCGGTCACATAGTTAAGGGAATAGGAGATTGCTACTAAGTAACTCACTCTCTACTAACGAGGAGTACTCATCTCAAGAGGTACTTTGGATTACAACATCTCAACTCACGAAGTGAAATCCACCTCCCCTTCATATCCTCTCGGTGCTAGGCATAACTCCCCACGGATTTCTCACCATAATAGTCTATCTTAGAAAGATCACTAGGAATGGAGAGGTTGCTACTAGACACAACATCTCAACTCACGAAGTGTGTCCACCTCAAGATTCCCCTTTTTGCTCAACTTGGCATAATACAAATCTTAAAAGAGTGTTTGTGTGTGTACATGTGCACACCTTGCATATAAGTATCGCTTCATTATCATCAAGTTCTACACATACTTTAACCTTAATTCATCAAGTTACACACTCTACATGCTTCTCATAATCATACACTTCATTTAGACATAAACTAGGTCAAACATGCAATTCAAGCTACATCAAACACAATACAAGACCCATTTCCCATATATATTCATTTCACATATTAGACCTTCAAGATCACATATTCAAAACATACTAAGTAACATCAAGTTCATCAATTAGCACCGCCACCCATAAGGTGGACCATACCACTCAAATAGCAATTCATAATAACAAATATACAAGGAGAGTAACTCATCAACAAATCAAACCATCATCACCCATAAGCAATTTATCAGTGTTTCACCATATTAAAGCCCTTAGGGCAGTAGCTACACCAACATGACATACACAAGAAGACCCAAGTTCATACCCTACTCAAATCATGCTCACATAACCCATTTTTAAGTAAAAAGTTGAAGTATGCATAAACAAGAGTTTCATGGAGTTTTAAAATCAAAATCATCAATTCAAACCAAGATAAAATACATTTAAACCATTAGAACTTAAATACAAGAAGACCCATACTAGAAATCAAAGTTAGAAGAAGATTGAGTTTAGAAACCCTTTTGAAAACCATTTTGGAAATTGGCTTCTTAAATAAAAAGATATTCAAGAATGGATACCATACCTCACTAAGCAAGCCAAATCCAAGAGTTTTTTATGAAGAGACACGTCCAACCAACCCTCCTATCCTTCCTTGACTTTTAGCTTCCAATGGAGTCTTGGAGAGAGTTTCTTTAGAGAGAGAGATGAATTTAGAAGTGAGGGGGTCTTGTCTAGGTCTAGGGTTTAAAACTCATTTAATATACCCAAAAGTCCATTAACAAACCATCCAAACTCTTATTTAGACGTGGGGTGAATTTACAAGTTCACCCCTAACTTGGCAGAAAAATCTGTGCACAGGGACAGGCTTGCGACGACCTGCTTGTGACGGGGCGTCACGGGTGCAACGGTTTATTCTGACCATCCGTTGCAAACTTCAGAGGCTTACCAAGGGTCACCTCCACACCCTTGAAAAAGTCCCCCACGACGGAACCTTGTGACGGGGCATCACAGCCATGACTGGTCGTCGACTGCTCCGTCGCCAAGGCTGCCTGGGACAGCCTGCTTACCAGGTTTTGGGTCCTTCCTCAAGGACCCTTCGATGGTCCTTGGGGATGATTTCCTGGATGTTTCCAACACAAAAATGATCATCTATAAGTTTAACACCTCTCACATGAATTTCATCCAAAACTAACACATAAAACTCGACGAGACTCATCTAGACGTACAAGGTCGACTCAAGGCATATCTTTCGAATGCCTTGGACGTTCTTGGTCTTTTGACCTCCAAACTTCACGAAACTTTGCACACTGCCTAAGGACACTAAACTAACTCCTTTTAACTTAAAGTCAACTGAAGAAACAATCATGAGGCTCTAGTTCACCTTAGTTCATTTTGGGGCGTTATACTTCCTCACCAAAAATCTTTGGGATTTGCCTTAGCTAAGGTATGGTATCCATCCTTAAACCCTCTTCCATTCAAGGAATCAATTTTAAAAGATTTCAGAAAGGGTTTCCAAACTTTATTTTCTTCTATCTTTGATTCTAAGTATGGGTCTTCTTATAAAAGTGTTTTAATGATTCAAATGTGTTTATTCTAGCATTAATTGATGATTTTAATGTCAAAAACCTAATAAACTCATGATTATACATATTTCAACTTTTTAGCTTAAGAAATGGGTTATGAGAGCATGATTGTGTAGAGAATGAGCTTTGGTTTTCTTGTGTTGTTATGTTGGCTTAGCTACTACCCTAAGGTCCTTATTATGATGGAACATTGGGAAATTGATTATAGGTAATGAAGGCTTGGTTAAATGGTGAGTTGCTTATATTGCATAGTTCTTATTATAAATTGCTTTGAGTGGTATGGTCCACCTTCTTGGTGGCAGTGTTTATTTGATGAACTTGATATTACATAGTATGTATTGTTAATGTGGTTTTGAAGGCTTAATGGGAGAAATGAAGTGATATTAACAATGGGTCTTGTATTGTGTTTTGTGAAGCTTGAATTGTATGTTTGACCTAGATTATGTCTAATTGAAGTATATGATTATGTGAAGCATGTAAGGTGTGTGAATTAATTAATGAAGGTCTAAAGCCTTTATAGAAGTAATGTGAATAAAATGATGATTAAATGCAAGGTGTGCTCACATGTACACACACACACTTAAGTGAATGTATGAGGATAAGTTGAGTAAAGAGAGGAGTTTTGGGGTGCACTCTTCGTGAGTTGAGATGAAGTGTTTAATAGCAACCCCACTATTACTAATGAGCTATCTAAGATAGATTAGAGGATGAATGCCCTTCGTGAGTTCAAATGTGGTATTCACTAGTTATCCTTGACCTATAGTCTATAATGTTGAGAATCCGTGTGGAGTTATGCCTAGAACCGAGAGGATGTGAAAGTGAGGTGGATTACACTTCGTGATTTGAGATGTTGTATTCCCAATGTACCTCTTAATATGAGTACTCCTCGTTAGTAGAGAATGAGCTACTTAGTAGAAATCTCCTTATCCCTTAACTATATGCCCACATAGGTGTAGTTATTGGGAAAGACATGAAAAAGCTAAGAAGTATGACCTTACTCTAGGCAAGTGAGGATCCCTCATCCGATTGGGGTTAATATCGGGATTCCATGTCTAGATGTCATGGTCTTTGTGGATTAAGCTAACTCCCTCAAAGGAATAGATTGAACTAAGTTATTATGTGTATTAGTGATGTTGTTAAAGACAATCGTGAAGTGCTCAATCCAATAGAATCCATTAGGAGCACTAAGTGGGAGTAGTAGTATGGGATGCTATTCTCACATTGCACTTAGTGTGACCTATACCTCCTATGGGAAAAGAGTACTTTCATGAAATCCGTGTGAATGAGTGTTATGGTGTGATGTTATGAATGATTATTGTGAAATGCTTGAGTTAATGGGATTAATTAGGAGCACTAAGTGGGAGTGGGAGTATGGGATGCTACTCTCACATTGCACTTAGTATGACCTATATTTCCTATGAGTGTGTTGCACATGTTAGCCAAGGGAATAGATTTGATTTCCAAACGAAGTAAGCCTAAGATTTGGTGGTCTTAAGGATCACTTTAGTGTGCGTTGAAGGGGGTGTATGGATGGTCCCTTCTTGGCGCACCTTAGGGAATCTTAGGATAACCTTGGGTTAGGGAAGCTTTAAAGGGAACGGGTTCATATGACTTGGACTGTGCCATTCACTGGAAGGCCTTCACTATAAATGTTCAAAACAGTCCACTGTAATGTTCATTTAAGTTCACTGTAATGTTGAGATTAAGTTACTGTAAAGTTTTGGAAAGTTACTGTAAATTGTTCTTTTGGTTTAAAATTATGGAAATCCTTCTTTAAGTGTTAAATGATAGTTCATATGTTGTTTTGTTCGTAATTTCATGAATGTTATACTTATTTGGCATGAAAGGTTATTTTACTAAAATGTCCCTTTTTACATGATTTTTGTATATGCCATACTTAGTACATTGTTTTGTACTAATTCCATACTTTTCTATACGACATAAGTATAGGTTGGAAGCTTTTGAAGGTTTGAAGGTGAAGCTTGGGAAAGTTCCTCTCAAGACAAAGTATTTCCTCATATATTCGAGGGCATAGTCTTTTTCCTATTTTCTAAATTAAAGACTTATTATATATTTCTTTTAATGTAAAGGGCCGTGTCCCTAAGATATTATGTCGTGTCTTTAAGATGGCTTGTGACGCTGAGATTCTCTAAGTAGTTAAGAAAGATTGTCTTTTATCAAATTAATCGTGAAAAGTTTTAAATTCCGCACTACTTTTCATGTCTTTTTAATAAACGATAGTTAAAGGGCTTGTATGAGACCCCAAAGGATCAAGTACGCCCGGCCACGATCCGAGGGTGATCCCTAGATTATAGGGGGTGCTTTTAGGTCGTGACACTTTTAGACAAGAAATGATCTTACCCCTAGGATTTGAGTTCCCTCCCTTCCACTCAAAAACGGGTTCATTTGGAAATTGAAATTTGACTACACTTGTCCTACAATCAATAGAATCAAAGCAAGCATGCAACCAATCCATTCCCAATAGGATATCAAAATCTAGCATATAAAGTTCTATCAAGTCAACTAATGTAATTCTATTTGGCAAGGAAACAGGACAACCTTTATAGACTCCATCAACCACCACGGAAGAACCCACCGGGGTAGAAACTAAAAAAGGTTCGTCTATTATGTCGGGTAGTATATCAAACTTCATGGGTACAAGAGGGGTCACAAATGACAATGTAGCTCCTGGATCCAACAGAGCATATAAATCAAAGGAAAATAATTTTAACATACTGGTGACCACGTATGGTGAGCTCTCTTGATCAGTTCGGGATTGGAGAGCATAGAAGAAATTCTTCTTGGGAGCATCCGGATTTGGGGCACTTGCTTGAGCTTGAGCATTTTCCCTTCCTTGAGAATTCATCATAGGGTAATCTCTCTTCATATGACAAATTACCCATGCCAACTAGGCACTTACCATCATGTCTCATATCACATTTTGCAGAAAGAGGATTCTCAACATAAGATCTTCCACCTTTCTTCTCTTGGGGCTTGGGAGTAGGCACCTTACTCTTGTTGAACCTTGGATCATTAGAAGGGCCTTTGTTGGAAAACCTCCTTTTGAACCTTGGTTTGTCTTGTACCTCAAACTTAGCCTCGGAAGAATTACCATCTTCAGTTATTACCTTCTTCAACTCCCAACCAACTTTCTTAAGCTTTTGCTCCTCAATTTGTTCAGCATGAACCATGAGGAGAGAGATGTCCATGCTAGGATTTCACATAGCCGACCTACACTAATTAACCACAAGATCGGATATCCCCATAACAAATTTGTTCATATTAGCTCTAGTATCCTCAAGCATAATCGGAGCATACTTGGTTAGTTGAGTGAACTTGAGGCTATATCCTTCACTCTCATACCCCATTGACGAAGGTGGATGAAATCTTGCATTTTCCTCTCCCTTAGTTCCAAGGGAAAGAACCTATCAAGGAAAACCATTGCGAAATCTCCCCAAGTAATCTGGCTTTCTATAACAAGCCTCTCATCCTTCAATTTCTCATACATAACTTGAGCTACGTCTTCGAGTTGGTAGGCGGCTAGTTGCGTCTTTTGTTTTTTTAGAAGAAACCCCCATAGCATCAATATCTTTGAACACTTCATCAATGAACCCTTGTGGGTACTCATCCACCTTGGAACTTTCACGACTCGAAATTACCTACTAAAAGTTAGGGAGAACACTTGGGTCATGACCGGGCCTACTGGACCCTTTGGGGTCTTGTACAAGACCTCAACTATCGTTCATTACATAAGAAATGAAAAGTAGTGCGGAATTTAATACTTTTTATGATAAATTAATAAAAGGAAATCTTTAATAAATACATAAAGAATCTCATCGTCACAAGCCAACTTAAGACACGACATGATATCTTAGGGACACGGCCCTTTACATTGAAAGAAAATACATAATAAGTCTTAATAATAAAACTAGGGAACAAAGACTATGTCCTCGAATATATGAGGACATACCGAATCTTGACAGAGTAGATTTCCCAAGTTTCACCTTCAAATCTTCAAAATATTTCAACCTATACTTATAGAGTATAGAACAGTATGGGTTTAGTACAAAACAATGTACTAAGTATGGCATATGCAAAAACATGCAAAAGGGGACATTTTAGTAAAATAACCTTTCATGCCAAATAATTAAAACATTCAATGAATTTAGAAGCAAAACAACATAAGAAACATCATTTAACACTTAGAGAAGGATTTCCAAAATTTTAGCAAAAGAGAACACTTTACAGTAAACTACTCCAAAATTACAGTGAACTAGTATAACCTTACAGTGAACTATTTGACTCCAAAGTAGTGAATTTCCAAGGTATTTCCAATGAGGAAGTGAACTCATTTCCGTCGGAGTTTTCCTTACTAAGGTTATCCTAAGACTCACTAAGTTAAGACATGAAGGAAGTACACATATCCCTCCTTCAATACACACCAAAGCGATCCTCAAAACTTCCTCGTTTTCGGCGTATTCACCTCGGGAGAACAAGCCCCACTCAATGGCAAGATAATAGAAGAACGCCCAAAAAACACACCAAGACTTCCCTTTCGGAATGGCTACTTAGTGCAATGAGTAGATGGCGTCTCATACCACCACGTACCCTAAGTAGTACACTCTTTTAGAAGGTTTGGCACCAAGACATCCCTTTCGGAAGGTCCTACTTAGTGCAATGGATAGATAGTGTCCCATACCACCACCTACCCTAAGTAGTACGTTCTTTTAGAAGACTTAGTTCATTCAATTTACATAAGACTCACCAAGACTCCCCTTTCGGAATGCCTACCTAGTGCAATGGATAAATAGCGTCACAGACCACTACCTGCCCTAAGTAGCACACTCTTTTAGAAGACTTAGTACTTTCTTTACTTCTGTGGTAAATAGCTTAACCGACATAGACCATGAGAGCTAGACATGGAATCCCGATATTAACCCCTATAGGATGAGGGATCTTCACTTGCCTAGAGTTAGGTAATTCTTTTAGCTTTTACATGGCTTTCCCAATAGCTACACCTATGTGGGCACATAGTCAAGGGATAAGGAGATTGCTACTAAGTAACTCATTCTCTACTAACGAGGAGTACTCATCTCATGATGTACATTGGAATACAACATCTCAACTCACGACGTGTAATCACCCCTTCTTCATATCCTCTCGGTGCTAAGCATAATTCCCCACGGATTCTCAATATTTTATAATATAGGTTAACGATAACTAGTGAACACCACATCTCAACTCACGAAGGTTATTCATCCTCCGACCTATCTTAGAAAGCTCTTAGGATGTAGTGAGATTGCTACTAAACACTTCATCTGAACTCACGAAGAGTGTTCACCCCAAAACTCCATTTTCTACTCAACTTAGCTTCATTCATTCAATTAAGTGGTTGTGTGTACATGTGAGCGCACCTTGCACATAAACATCATTTCATTTACATTACTTCTATACATGCTTTAGACCTTCATTCATCAAATCACACACTTTACAGGCTTCACATATTCATATACATAATTTAGACATAACCTAAGCAAAACATGCACTTCAAGCTTCACAAAATACAATACAAGAACCATCTTTATTACCATTTCCTTTAATGTATTAAGCCTTCAAAGCCAAATTCACAAAACATACTAAACATAACAAAATTCATCAAGTAAACACCGCCACCAATAAGGTGGACCATACGACTCAAGAGCATTTCATAACTAAAGCTTAAACAACATAACCAACATACCCTTTAATCCAAGCTTCCATCACCTATTACATTTTACTCAATAATTCATCATAAATTATCCCTTAGGGCAGTAGCTAAACAACAATATCAACATAAGGAAACCAAAGATCAAAGACTACAAAACTAAGCTCATTTAACCCATTTCTTAAGCAAACATTTGATGAAAAGCTTTAACTTGATTTGGTTGAAGTTTTAACCTTAAAATCATCAACTAACATTAGAAACATCATTATCAAGTCATTAGAAATATTTTCATGCAAGACCCATATTTATTATTGAAGATAGAAGAAACTAGGGTTGAAAACCCTTTTTGAAAATCCATTAGAAGGGACTCCTTGAATGGAAAAGAGTTCAACGGTGGATATCATACCTCAAGTAGAATAAAACCCACTAATTTTGATGAAGAAACCCGTCCAAACCAGCCCTCCTAGACCTCCTTGAGTCTAAGCTCCAATGGTGACTTGAGAGAGAATTCTAAGGGAGAGGGGCTTTGGGTTTTTAGGAAATGGAGTCTAAAATTAGGTCTTAGGATATGAAACATCTTAATATATCTAATAAACCCTAAAAATAACTTCCTAGGTTCATAAAAGACTTGGGGTGAATATACCAAACACCCCAAGCCTTCACATGAAAGGACAACTTTTGGCAGGCTCACAGACGAGACCTAACCAACGTACCGTTTGTCCATCAATGGTCCGTTGATGATGGTTCGTTGGTTGAGCGCTTCAAAACTTGCAGGCCTTGCATATCCAATCTACGGAACAAGACGATGGTCCGTTGGTTGAACTACTGGCCGTCGTTTGATCTCATTGGTTGACACTGCCTAGGCAGTTTGGGTCCTTCTTTTGGGCCCCCTTGTGGGTCCTAGATAGAGTTGTACCCGGATGTTAAACCCCTAAACTAAGTCTTCTAGGTCTTAGGAACATCCCACACCAATTTCAATCAAAATAAAGACATAAAACTCACTCAAATACCTCAAGACACAATAACACTATCTAAGGCATACCTTCCGAACGTCATGAATGTTCTTGGACGTTTGACCTCCAAACTTAACCAAAATTCACACACTGCCTTAGAACACTATTGTAACTCATTTTAACTTATAACTAACTCAATAAACACTCACGATGCTCCATTTCACCTTAGGTTGTTTTAGGGCGTTACAAACACCAAAGAAAGTAGGGGGATTCATCTGTTAGAAATCCCTAATCCTTGAAGTGGTAGTGTTAGCATTGGGATTCGCTTGCACTCTTGAATCCCTAGAAACTTTGGTAGCCAACACTGGAGTCAAGCTATGTATGGCCGACCATATCTCAACGTTAGACACAACCCCTCCTTCATTAGGAACTTGAGGGTTTTGAGAATCTTGAGGGGGAACCGAATCTTTCAAATTCTCTTCTCCGGCCCTTCGAGCATTGTTCATCCTTGTATTCATTTCCTATAAGGACAATAAAAGGGTTAGAAGAAAGGACTAAATAGAGCTAGGACTCTTAGGCACGACCAAGGAATAACAAGAGAGTAAAATTTCCTAAGCATCACATAGTCTGTCATTCATAAGTGTGGCGCGCTTCACAATTATGAAAAAGACCCTACAAAGATGTGGTTTAGTATGACATCAATCCTAGAATTTACTCTAACCTAATGCTATGATACCATGTTTGTAACGACCCAAAGTACACCCTAGTCGTTACCGGCGTTGGCGTCCTCGAAGAGGACTAAGAAAAGCCTCTTAGTATTTGTCATCACATATCATAGGTGAAAATGTGCGGAAAATTAAAACTTTTACTTATATAATAATGAGGTTTACATACACCTCTACATAGGAAGCATACATAGGATTTTCGAATAAACAACATACAACGTATAGGAATTTAGTCTAATACTTTGTCTCACATTAAACCATCTATAAAGTGAATCACAATAGTTTGGGCATAGACCTTAGTCTATTACAATATTCCATATAGGCTACAATGAAAGTCTCAACATGAGATTGGAATAATTGTCTCAAAACATAGACAAAACTAATAAGGCTTGAGAGGGGCTTTATCCTCGGAACCCATGAGGACTCACCAATTGACTTGGGATGGAGCCAAATCTTCTTCATCAATGACCACGAATCTCCTCAATGGACCGAACGTAAAATGTTTAGGGAAAAAGGGAGAAAATATGGGTTAGTACAAATCACATGTACTAAGTATGGCTCCTATACACAAAATCATCAATGCATGTGAAAAGGACAATTTAGTCAAAGTCCTTCTTTCTATTAATTTAACTCAACATGCATATATGAGAAGCATCATAAGTAGATTCAACATAATAACAACACAACATGTAAATCACCCAAGCAATACTTGTGCAATGTTAAAGATAGAACCCCATAATCTCATCCAAGGCTAAGTATCACATTAAGCAACCAACTTCATACTTACAACATATTTTCATAACATGCTTATACATAAATACTTACTCATAGCTTATTATGATAATCATAATCATAAAAATAATCATAAAAGAACACTACTAGAACCATCCCTTAGGATCCCACATCTGCAATGAGTAAGAGAAGTCCCATACCCTCCCTCACCCTATGTAGTAGCCTTCAAGATAACCCTAGTAAGAGTTCACATACTTCACATATTCATTTAATTTCACATTAGGGAGATAAGTGCAATAACCGACATGATACCATGTGAGCTACATGAAACCAGTGATCTACCCCTACACCGAAAAGAGAGGGTTAACACTTGCCTAAGGTGTAACCATTCGTACATAGCTATCTAGGTGGATCCACTAAGCTAGAGCCCTATGTGGGAACATAATTAAGGGTCAAGGATATTGTTGCTAGAAGCATTGACTTACTAATGTGGAGGTTTCCATCTAATGAGACAACACATAATAAGGGATCCGGACTTACTAATATGAGAAAACCCATGTGGGATATCGGACTTACTAACGTGAGACCTCTAGCTCATTTACATTCCCTTTCGGTTCTAAGCAATTATTCCCTTTAGTAATCATCATATAACATCATACAAGTTCACATTAGTCCCTTTTAGACCTTTAAGTAAACATCTTATCATAATAGCTGTCACACCCCTTTGCCGCGCAAGCGGTAGGGTTTTTCCAATTAAGTGACGGTATTAATTAAGGGATTATTTTCTTTCAGAGTCTCCACTTGGAATTGAGTTACGGTGTTCCAAGTCACCTTTTCTTTTTAATCCCTAACCAAAAGGAAATGACTCTTTATTTTGGTCCGCGAACCAGAGATTCAGGTAAGGAATTCTGTCGACCGAGGGGAAGGTAATAGGCATCCTTCGAGTCCCGTGGTTCCAGCACGGTTACTTTTATTGACTTATACTTATTTTATAATATTTTTGAATATATTATTTTTAGTTCATGACTTGTTTGCATTTTTATTTTTGAACGTTTATTTCGTCTCAAATCAAATGCATAACTGCATTCTCAACATTGACATTTGGAGATATAATTGTCTTCATCTCTCAAGTTCCTCCCTCCTAATTATTGTCTATAACTGTTACTTTAAATTAATAAAGTTATTTATATTTGTAAATAAGGTGCATCACCGCATCCTTGAATTTTTCATATCTCAAAAAAGATGCGTAACCGCATTCTTAATCGAAACAAATATTTATTAATATGCCTAAAACTTTGCACTATTTCTATATATTTTATTTTATATGTTGATATTTTATATTTTTATTACTCTTAAAGTTAATGTCAAAATCAAGCGTACACTTTTTACAACAAAACAATAACAATTTGTTAAAATAAATATTATTTTTTGTGTGATAACATAAAACAAAAATAATTTGTTTTATTTATTTAATTATTCATTAGTCTAGCTATACCTACTTTATCATTATTATTTAAATCAAAACAAGAAAAAATGTTATGACCCATTCATTTTAAGAGATCACAACTAACATTTTTTCACAACTCAATGTACTAACTCTAAATCCTTAATTAATTTTTTATATTCACTGAGATTCTATATATAACAAATATATTTAATTTTACATTTTATTTTAATTGAATTATAAATGAAACAAAACTATATATAAAAAAATCCATAAAATTACATCACATTCCATAGATAAATTAAAAGAGATAAGTTAAAATTGAATACCACAAAGATCTTGACTGAACCTCGACTAGAACACTCACAATTTTTTATATGAATGTGTGTTGTGTTTTCCGTTTCTGTTTCTTTTGTTGTGTGTGGGTGTGTTTTTGATTTTTTTTATTGATGATAATTTTCTAATTTGGGAGTGATTCTTCACCTTTCTTTCTTTTTTTTTTCCATGTTTTTTTGTTGAAATTTTTCTTCTTTTTTGTTTGTTTGTGTGTGTATATATATAGTGTGTAGTAGTGTATGTGGGTGAGTGGAGAAGATCATGTGAGGGTGTGGGATGTGATAGTGGGGTTGTGGGGAGATGTGACTATAATGGATAATATTCTTATAAATTAAATATATCAAAATTATAAACAATAAATATTAATTATCTAGAACCAATTAAAAAAACTAAATGACTAATAAAAAATATAATTAAGAAACATTAGTTTATTTGTTACATTTAAATTATAAGAAGATATATTTTTGTAGCTTTTCATTTATATTTTTTTTTTAACAATTTACCTTAAAAATAATTCTATTTTTGTTGTTTCCGAATTTATAAAAATAACTTAACAAAAATAAGACAAAATATAAAATATCTAACTTAAACATAAAAGAAATATTTAAGGAATAAAAAATAGTATAAAACCTTATGTTCGGTCAAAAATTACGTTTTTACAGTTTGCCCCTCTTTGACTGGAAACACGAAATGTTTTCAGACAAAGAAGTAGACAAAGCGACATGTTTTAATCGAACTCTTATTTGAAAGAAAATATGTGGCCGAGCCCTTGTTTGGGACAACCTACATATCCTGGGTTGTCAGGGAATCTGGTCACGTGTAGTTCAAGAAGATGATGTGATATATTAAAAGTTAAGTGAAGTTCCATCGAGGCTCTAGATCGCTGATCTTATCCTTATTTATGTAAAAATGAAAACTAAAAGTCGAAAGGAAAATAAAAGTACAAGCTCTTATCTATGCAGCTTCTTTTGAGTCTTCACTTGAGTCTTAACTTTCATATATCACCTTGATTTTGGTGAGTATCTTGATCTTGAATGGATCCGATGCCTAAATTGTCACTGAGAGTGAGTTTTGGACACTCTTCAAAATGACAAATTTGAAAAAGTTCTTGAATGACTACATGTTTTCTCAATCAGTAACCGAATAGAAGAAGGTTTTAGGAAGTTAGGTTGCTCTATGCATTGCAGAAGTGGATTTCTAGTGATCATGGGGATTAATCATTCCGAAAATAATTGAAACTTTTTTTTCTTGAATTTTAAATCCATGTCTCGCTTGAAGAAACCTGAAAACCATCACAAACAAAAAATAAACTAAATTTTTGCCCCCGTTTTGATTGGGAAATTTTTGTGAGTTATTAGCGAAAGTAAATGTAAAACATAAACTCAGACTAGGAAGTGTTTATTCTAGGAGAAAGTAACCAAATCTACTTATCCATAAGGGTCCTGCTAATCCCATTATGAGGAAAGTCCTTCTAGTCCCATTATCCATGAGGGTCCTGCTAGTTCCATTATGAGGAAAGTCCTTCTAGTCCCATTATTCAGGAGGGTCCTGTTAGTTCCATTGTGCAGAAGGGTCCTACTAGTCCCATTATCCAGGAGGGTCTTGTTAATCCAATTATGAAGGGGGTCCTACTAGTCCCATTATCCAAGAGGGTCCTGCTAATCCCATTATTTAGGAGGGTCCTGCTAGTCCCATTCTCCAGGAGGGTCCTGCTAGTCCCATTATTTAGGAGGGTCCTACAAATCTAATTCCCATTGTTTAGGAGGGTCCTGCTACTCTAATTTCCATTATTTAGGAGGGTACTGCTACTCTAATTATCATTGTTTAGGAGGGTCCTGCTACGCTAATTTCCATTGTTTAGAAGGGTCCTGGTCTTATAGTTCCCATTATTTAGGAGGGTCCTGCTACTTTAATTCTCATTGTTTATGAGGGTCCTGCTATTCTAGTTCCCATTGTTTAGGAGGGTCCTGCTATGCTAATTCCCATTGTTTAGGAGGAGAAATATATCTCTCAAACTAGAAAATATTTGTCCTAAGAGAAAAAATACATGTAATTTTTTTTTTTTTTATTTATTTATTTATTTTTGCAATAATGTTTACAAAATTTGAGTCTTCAATTTTTATTTTATTTTGTAGTGGTGGTTGATGTGTGACATTGGCTTTGAGGATAATTGTTCCTGTTGTTGCCATGTTTGAAGCTAATTTCAGCTTGAGATAGACTGCTTTCATTCGCTAGTAAGCTCACCTTGATAATCTTAAAATACATCTCTAGTTATTCGGAACTTCCAACTTCAAATTTGTCATATTGTTTCCATTGCCAACAATCATTAAATCTTGTATTCAAATAAATTCTCAAACTTTGTTAATCGTTGACAAGTTACTATGCATGTCACTATTTCTTGAATCATGTCACATTTGATGTGCTCAACACACTTTGCTTTGAGCAATGGAAGAAATGATAGCAATTTTGAAATCATTTTCTGCATGCTTCAGTGAAAACTAATTCAAGGAAGAAATACAAAACGAATTGAGTTATACAAAAATAAGAAAAAAGAAAGAAAATTTTTTTATTCTTTTGAGAAAAAAATGAAAAAAAAAAGACTCATTTGAGAGTGATGCTCGATTCTAATGATCATGACATGCATGTGAGATTAAATGTCTTGATATGTCAAATCAATCTAAACTTTATTTTTGTCAAACTTTCAGCCTTTTGAAGTCATGCTTTTATAATCCAATCTTGTACTAGAATCATGCCTCACATTCGACTTGTGGCGCCTCGAAATGTTTTTCACCAATAATCTCACTCATTTTTTATGTCTCTCACTCATCATCATCTCATAGTACCCTGAGGGTTTTCACCAATAAGACTATCTCATTTTTCACTTTCTCTCAACACGGATCATGCCTTGTAGTTCTTTGAAGGATCTTCATGGGTAAGATCCCATCATTTTCACTCCTCATACGAACATGAATTTTTTCTTATATGATAATTAACACTGAAAGCTTACTTGACTTGTCATTGTTAAAAATTGATCAAAAGGTCTTTATTTGGATAGTAACGTGGCTTTTCGAAAGGGTTACAAAGATACGATTGTAATAAAGGCTCAAGATAATGTCGTAATAGGGTTAAGGCTTACAACTTTTGGAATCGACTCTATTTTGTATAAAAATAATAATAGTTTATTATTATTATTATTATTATTATTATTATTATTATTATTATTATTATTATTATTATTATTATTTGCCCCAGTTTTGTGATGAGGACCTGTTAGATTTCTTTTTTTTTGTTGGACCGAATCTTAAAATAAGGCCGCTACGTATCTTTTCAAAACAAGAATCAGGTCAAATGTAGTTCAGGAAGTCTGTTCTTTTGTTGTTATTGATTTTTTTATTATTTTTTTCAACTTTTTTTTTCTCTCGACTCCTTTTTTACTTCTATTTTTCTTTTTCTTTTTTGAATTTGTGACTCTTTCTTCTCTTTTTTTAACTGTATTTTATTTCTAAAAGAGGGGTATGAAAAAGAATAAAGTTAAGTCTCAAAAGGGGTAGCAAAGGATTACACGATGTTTGGATGTTAGAATGAAATGCCTTCATCATATCAATTATTAAAAATGTCAAATACAAGCATACTCTTTAAGATGTGAAGTGAAAATCAGACGCTATCTCTTTGCAACGTATGCATTGTTGGATACGTATAAATTTGTCAACTTGAAATCTCCATTTGCGTAATAACTTCTTGACAACAAATGACATATGTCAATTCTTTACGCATTTTTCCCTACAAAAGGACGTATCAAGGTGCTTAAGTCCTTTATTCATTTCCTTGAATATATATTTTTTGAACTTATACAGCATATGCATTCCATGAGTAGATATATAAGATCTCACCAAATCATCTTGCATAGCATATCACAAAAATTGAATTGAAAAGAGATGCATATGTGGAAAGCCAAATAGAACATATCAAAATGACACAAGAAAAATATTATATTAAGATTAAAGGACTTAGTAATCAGACAATAAACTAAATTTCAGATTATAACTCTATAATAACCCAAATTACGACAAGACTCAACAAACAAACATATAGGAGAAATGATAGAAAAGTCTAACATACTAAAATAAAATAAGGAAAGATTGCATAGCAGAAATGATGACAAAAAAAACTATCCATACTCTCTTTTTAGAGAAAGGAAGAGTGTATCACCATCACCAAGCTTGACTTCTTAGCCACTATTTTGCACGCTAGCCTTCATGAAAGCTTTAACAATTTTAATTGTTTTTTTCTTGAGAATTAAAAGAATTTTCATATTCTTTATCATCACATATCATTTCGATGAAGTGTACATCATTATGATCCGGTAGAGGATTATTAATAACATTTGGGGGTCATCATTTTGAACCACAATCCTCTTTGTTTGAATCATGTCTTCCACCTTTGTTCTTAAGTTTCGACAATCTTCAGTACTGTGCCCTAAAGCATCAGAGTGATATGCACACCGTATTGTAGGATTGAAACCTTCTGCATGTGGGTCCACATAATTTTGACTAATCGGCTCTATCATCTTCAAATGTTTCAACTTATTAAATAAACTTGTGTAAGACTCTCCAATTGGTGTGAAATTATTTCTAGGCCTTTGAACACCTCCAAATCCCTGTCTCGGACGGAGATTATAAGGTGTTCGAAAATTCTGAGAAGATGGATGAACATTTTGATGTGTTGGTGCTCGCCATTGAGAATTGTTTGGTGGATATACATCTGGTTGTGCACCATAGACTGCATATTGAGGTGGGATCATAGAGTATTGTGTATCTTGCATAGGGATATAGTAATGGTATTGAGGTGGTGCAGATTGATAAAATGGACCCCTTGAACTTTTTTGTGTGTGTGACACAACATTCACTACATCCTCCTTCAGTTTATTTCCTCTAAGATTTCCTGATCAATTTTTAATCACCTGTGTTGTGGATTTCAAGGCAGCTTGACTTACAATCTTTCCAGACTTGATGCCATTTTCCACCATTTCACCAATGTTAATAACTTCGGCAAATGTTTTGCCAACAACAGAAAGTAAATAATGAAAGTAGTCTGGTTCTTGCGCTTGGAGGAAAACATCAATCATTTCAGACTCTTTCATTGGCGGCTTAACCCTCGCAGCTTTCTCCCTTCACCTTATAGCATATTCACAAAAAATTTCGATGGTCTTTTTTCTCATGTTGGCCAGTGAAGTACGATCTGGAACTATGTCAATGTTATATTGAAATTGTTGAACAAAGCATCGAGCCAAATCATCCCATGTATGACAGTTAGAAGTATCTTGATCTATGAACCATTCTGAAGCAATTCCCATCAAACTTTCCCCAAAATAAATCATGAGCAATTCTTCTTTGTTTCCGGCTCCTCTCAGTTGATTACAATATCTCTTTAAATGAGCTAGAGGATCTCCATGTCCATCATACTTCTTAAATTTTGGAGTTTTAAAACCAATGGGTAGATGAACGTGGGGAACATGCATAAATCATGGAATGAGACACTTTTGTAACCTCTCAACCCTTGCATATCTCTTACACTCTGTTCCAAACTCTTCATTTTTCTCGTCATTTCTTCATGTTTCTTGTTCTTAATAAGTTTTTAGCTTCAACAGGGGAACTATACTGATGAGTGTGATTGTAAGAGTTTGGGATTTTGAATGTCAATTCAGGGTTATAATCTCGATCATACTTAACTTTAGGTGGTGGATCATTGTTGGATTTTGTCTGCATTATAGGTGGTGGGACTCTATTAGTCGACGCAGTCAACACGAAGAGTGGGTTACTCGTCATTGGTATACTCAAAGGGCGCACCGTAGAAGTTCCAGCAGCTTTGGATGTGTTAGCATAAGGACCAAATCCAGGTGGATAAATTGGATCATTTGTCGACACTTGGATAGGGGGTGACATATTTGTATTTATATAGTCAGAGATTAAAGTTGGTGGAGTTTTTCCACTCATTTAAGCTTCGTACATATCTGTCATATGTTGTCTTAATACCCTTACTTCTTCTGTTGAATCTTTTACTTGTGAGGTCATCTGGTTTTGAACTTCATCATTGTCCGAATCATTTCCATATTTTTGAACCATTTCCTTTTTCCCTTTTGACCTTGTATTTTAGGGATGAGATGTCAGCATAACCACAAACCAACCACCTTAATTGAACTTTGTGCATGGATGATTAAGTTTGTTAGGGTTATACATTTCGTAATTCTTAATTACTAATTATTTTTTTTTAAAATAAAATAAAAAATAAATTATTTGATAATGCATTGATCAAAATCCGTTCGGGATAGCGTATGTAACACGTTTGCGAACATGAATAAGATCTTCGCATTTTTTTATTTTTATTTTTATTTTTTTTGAGGAGAAATCCTTCAATTTTTTTAAAAAAATTATTCAAAGAAAATTAATAAAAACTTCTTTTTGATAAAAAGTAAAACTCCTTGTTTTTCATCTTTTTGTTTTGAATTTTGAGATTTTTTTTAAATTTTATTTAAATAAAGAATCACCGAACGTAGAGAGGGTTGCCTACGTATCTCATTAAGTGAGAATCAGGTGTGCGTAGTTCGTTCAAATTGAACGGTTTAATTTTTTAATATTGATATTAATACTTGACTTGACAAATGCAATATTTCTCAAAGTATTATTAAGTTTTTTTAATTTTTTAATTAATTATACAAAAATAATTTAAATATTTTTTTAAAAATAATAAAATTTGTTCAGTGAGAAATATTTCATTTCATTTTTAAAAAGACATAATAACTCCTAAAAGAAGAATTTTTTTTATGTTTTTCCTTTTCTTTTTTTTTTTGAAAATTGCAAGATAACATTTTTTATTACACTAATCACACCCAAATGAGTTAACTTATAGAGACTTTCTAAATAAATGCATTTCCATGTGGCACATAAAATGGTCTAGGTAGTTAAATAAGAGAGGGATACTTTTCCTTGATGTACCCAACTCTTGTTCAGAGGCTTACTAAGTTACGTGCAAATAATGAAAAATATTCGGAGTCTTATAATGATAACCATGTCCATATTCTACTTTTAGTAGGTTCAAACCTAAAGGATATAGGTATCTAGACTGGCTTAACGGAGTTGAAAACTCGAGCCAGGGAGGGGCAACTTATCGGTAGCAGCGCTATTCCGACTTAATTGCTTGTTAAATCCCGCCTAACATATGTGACTAAATATCCTTCACTGGGTGCCAAGACACTCCAGCTTTATCTCAAGGGAAAGTAGGGTGCAGTGCAAGTGTAGTCAGAGACTCATACGATGTGAGTGATTTTCTATTTTTTATTTTATTTTTAGTTAAGTTCAACAATATAAATATAAAAGAAAAAAAATGAGCAGCAGGTAGCACATTAGCTCATCAAACAAAATATATCCACTAAAATAAAATAATAAAATTAAGTAAAAGTCAATATACAAAGCTCGAATTCTGGTTATTTCCCAGCAGAGTCGCCAGAGATGTCACACCCCTTTTTCGCGCAAGCGGTAGGGTTTTTCAATTTAAGTGACTGTATTAATTAAGGGATTATTTTCTTTCAGAGTCGCCACTTGGAATTGAGTTACGGTGTTCCAAGTCACCTTTTTTTTTAATCCTTAACCAAAAGGAAATGACTCTTTATTTTGGTCCGCGAACCAGAGATTCAGGTAAGGAAATCTGTTGACCGAGGGGAAGGTATTAGGCATCCCTCGAGTCCCGTGGTTTCAGCACGATCGCTTTTATTGACTTATACTTATTTTATAATATTTTTGGATATATTATTTTTAGGTCATGACTTGTTTGCATTCTTATTGTTGAATTTTTATTTTGTCTCAAATCAGATGCATAACTGCATTCTCGACTTTGACATTTGGAGACATAATTGTCTTCATCTCTCAAGTTCCTCCCACCTAATTATTGTCTATAAGTGTTACTTTAAATTAATAAAGTTATTTATATTTTTAAACAAGGTGTGTCACCGCATCCTTGAATTTTTAATGTCTCAAAAAATATGCGTAACCACATTCTTAATCGAAACAAATATTTATTAATATGCCTAAAACTCATTTAGTCATTAAAACAAATATTTTTTCTTCATACATAAAACTAAATAATGTAAAATAAATATAAATGTTGAGGATACAATATATAATTTTGCACTATTTCTATATTTTTTATTTTATATGTTAATATTTTATATTTTTATTACTTTTAAAGTTAACGTCAAAATGAAGCGTACACTTTTTACTACAACAAAACAATAACAATTTGTTAAAATAAATATTATTTTTTGTGTGATAACATAAAATAAAAATAATTTGTTTTATTATTTATTTATCCATTATCTAGCTATACCTACTTTATCATTATTATTTAAATCAAAACAAGAAAAAATGTTATGACCCATTCATTTTAAGGTATCACAACTAACATTTTTTCAAAACTCATGTACTAACTCTAAATCCTTAATTAATTTTTTATATTCAATGAGATTCTACGTGACATTAACTAGAAACATATTCAAAACATCAAAATTGTACAACAATAAATACAACAAACATATTTAATTTTACATTTATTGAATTATGAATGAAACAAAACTATATATAAAAAAAATGCATAAAATTACATCACATTCCATAGATAAATTAAAAGAGATAAGTTAAAGTTGAATACCGCAAAGATTTTGAATGAACCTCGACTAGAACATTCACATTTTTTTATATGAATGTGTGTTGTGTTTTTCCTTTCTGTTTCTTTTATTGTGTATGGGTGTGTTTTTGAATTTTTTTTATTGCTGAAAATTTTCTGATTTGGGTGTGATTCTTCTCCTCTCTTTCTTTATTTTTTTCATGTGTTTTTGCTGAAATATTTCTTCTTTTTTTTTTTGTTTGTGTGTTTATATATATAGTGTGTAGTAGTGTATGTGGGTGAGTGGAGAAGATCATGTGAGGGTGTGGGAAGTGATAGTGGGGTTGTGGGTGGATGTCATTATAATGGATAATATTCTTATAAATTAAATGTATCAAAATTATAACCAATAAATATTAATTATCTAGAACCAATTAAAAAAAATAAATGACTAATAAAAATTATAATTAAGAAACATTAGTTTATTTATTAAATTTAAATTATAAGAAGATATATTTTTGTTGCTTTTCATTTATATATTTTTTTAAACAATTTACCTTTAAAATGATTCTATTTTTATTGTTTCCAAATTTATAAAAATAACTTAATAAAAATAAGACAAAATATAAAATATCTAACTTAAACATAAAAGAAATATTTAAGGAATAAAAAATAGTATAAAACCTTAGGTTCGGTCAAAATTACGTGTCTACAATAGCTCATAGGTGATCACAAGTGAGAACTATCCTTTCACTTTAGACACAACATTATATTTCATGAGAAACTACATTCGATTTATATAATGATCACATCATAACATAATTTCATGCTTCATAACCAATTCATAGATCTAGGGTTAGGGATGAGGGATCCTTGTCACCAATATCACAACCACACAATTAGCTATAGCATCATTATCACATAACCTGATTTTACCTTGCATAATTGAGATCAAAGGAGAATCGAGGTCATACCTCATTGCCCTTCATGGGACTTCATACTTCAATACCCAAGAACTCACAACCAACATATGAAATAGGGCAATTCATGAAGTATTAACATAACTAAAATCAAAGTAAACAAGTTACATGTTCATCACCCTCAACAATTCACCTTAATCATTCCAAGAAATTAGGGATTTGGGGGAAAGATACGGGACAAGGGGAAAATCATAGAAATTCATAAATTTACCATCAATTCATACATAGAAAACATTAATTCATCATAATTCATCACAAATAACTCACAATTTCATTTTACAAAGAATACCCATGTGAGGAGAAAAACCCTTGTTTTGGGGGATCTAGAAATCATCTTTTGAAGGACCTCTTGGGGAAACGAATTCCAAGAGTGAAAGAAACAATACCTTAATGAAAATTAATCCATGAAATCGAGTTGAAAAACTTGAAGGCTTGATCTTCTTCTTGGATCTCTATGGGTCTTCAATGGAGTTTTGAAGGAAGATAGATAATTTAGGAGAGAGGGAGATTTTGGAGTTAAACTTGTGGGACTTGGTTTGAGTGATACAATTGACCTAAAACTGACCCTAAGATGTTATATAGTCACCCAATAAATTACCCAAAAGACACCTCACTTAAATGGATTTAGTTGTGAAGTCAAATCACCCAAAATACGACTTTTACGATATTTGGTGAGTAGGAGCGCATCGCGAGGCTAATTCCCCAATTTATTTTTGAATTTTTAGTTGAGGCTGTAGGGTTAGTGTCATACCTGCATTGAGAGTCCAACTTCATATTCCCACGTGATGTCTGCGCGACGCGCAACAGCTACCACAATTTGTCTGTGCGCAAGCTGCCTTGGCAGCTTGCTCACCCAACTTTGGGTCCTCCCCAATGACCCTTCTGGTGGTCCTTGGGGTATTGTGACTGTATGTTTTGACCCTCCATACTAAATGCTACCTATTTGAAGTATTTTTACAAATGTTGGACTTCATATGACCCTCCGAAACCTTCACCAAACAAAGGGACGTCAACTAGTTGAATTTCGCTAGTTTCCGGACGTTAAGACTTTTATTTAATCCTATGGCTCCAATAATTCTCAAACAAGTTGTTTATACTTATTTAGGTCTAAATTCATTATTACTAAACATATTAGGCTCTATTATAGGTCATGGATTTCCAGGGTGTTACACATATCAGATAGGGGTGCACAATTCACATCTAGGTTTGGCATGTCATTCAAAAAAGGGTTGGGTACCAAGGTGAAGCTAAGAACCGCTTTTCATCCCAAAATGGATGGTCAAGCGTAGAGTACTATTCAAACCCTTGAGGATATGCTTCGAGCTTGTATAATTGATTTCAAGGGAAATTTGGATAAACACTTGCATTTGGTTGAGTTTGCTTACAACAATAGTTACAATTCATCGATACCTATGGCTCTTTTCGAGGCCTTTATGGTAGGAGATATAGATCTCCAATTGTATGGTTTGAAGTGGGAAAGTCTTCACTCTTTGGTACCGATTAGATTATAGGTAATGAAGGCTTGGTTAAATGGTGAGTTGCTTATATTGCATAGTTCTTATTATAAATTGCTTTTGAGTGGTATGGTCCACCTTCTTGGTGGCTGTGTTTATTTGATGAACTTGATATTACTTAGTATGTATTGTTAATGTGGTTTTGAAGGCCTAATGGGAGAAATGAAGTGATATTGAAAATGGGTCTTCTATTGTGTTTTGTGAAGCTTGAATTGTATGTCTGACCTAGATTATGTCTAATTGAAGTATATGATTATGTGAAGCATGTAAGGTGTGTGAATTAATTAATGAAGGTCTAAAGCCTTTATAGAAGTAATGTGAATGAAATGATGCTTAAATGCAAGGTGTGCTCATATGTACACACACACTCTTAAGTGAATGTATGAGGATAAGTTGAGTAAAGAGGGGAGTTTTGGGGTGCACTCTTCGTGAGTTGAGATGAAGTGTTTAGTAGCAACCCCACTATTACTAATGATATATCTAAGATAGATTAGAGGATGAATGCCCTTCGTGAGTTCAGATTTGATATTCACTAGTTATCCTTGACCTATAGTCTATAATGTTGAGAATCCGTGTGGAGTTATGCCTAGAATCGAAAGGATGTGAAAGTGAGGTGGATTACACTTCGTGATTTGAGATGTTGTATTCCCAATGTACCTCTTAATATGAGTACTCCTCGTTAGTAGAGAATGAACTACTTAGTAGAAATCTCCTTATCCCTTAACTATGTGCCCACATAGGTGTAGCTATTGGGAAAGACATGTAAAAGCTAAGAAGTATGACCTTACTCTAGGCAAGTGAGGATCCCTCATCCGATTGGGGTTAATATCGGGATTCCATGTCTAGATGTCATGGTCTTTTTCAATTAAGCTAACTCCCTCAAAGGAATAGATTGAACTAAGTTATTATGTGTATTAGTGATGTTGTTAAAGACAATCGTGAAGTGCTCAATCTAATAGAATCCATTAGGAGCACTAAGTGGGAGTAGTAGTATGTGATGCTATTCTCACATTGCACTTAGTGTGACCTATACCTCCTATGGGAGAAGAGTACTTTCATGAAATCCATGTGAATGAGTGTTATGGTGTGTTGTTATGAATGATTATTGTGAAATGCTTGAGTTAATGGGATTAATTAGGAGCACTAAGTGGGAATGGTAGTATGGGATGCTGCTCTCACATTGCACTTAGTATGACCTATATTTCCTATGAGTGTGTTTCACATGTTAGCCAAGGGAATGGATTTGATTTCCACACGAAGTAAGCCTAAGATTTAATGGTCTTAAGGATCACTTTAGTGTGCCTTGAAGGGGGTGTATGGATGGTCCCTTCTTGGCGCACCTTAGGGAATCTTAGGATAACCTTGGGTTAGGGAAGCTTTAAAGGGAACGGGTTCATATGACTTGGACTGTGCCATTAACTGGAAGGCCTTCACTATAAATGTTCAAAACAGTCCACTGTAATGTTCATTTAAGTTCACTGTAATGTTGAGATTAAGTTACTGTAAAGTTTTGGAAAGTTACTGTAAAGTGTTCTTTTGGTTTAAAATTATGGAAGCCCTTCTTTAAGTGTTAAATGATGGTTCATATGTTGTTTTGTTCGTAATTTCATGAATGTTATACTTATTTGGCATGAAAGGTTATTTTACTAAAATGTCCCTTTTTACATGATTTTTGTATATGCCATACTTACTACATTGTTTTGTACTAATTCCATACTTTTCTATACGATATAAGTATAGGTTGGAAGCTTTTGAAGGTTTGAAGGTGAAGCTTGGGAAAGTTCCTCTCAAGACAAAGTATTTCCTCATATATTCGAGGGCATAGTCCTTTTCTTATTTTCTAAATTAAAGACTTATTATGTATTTCTTTTAATGTAAAGGGCCGTGTCCCTAATATATTATGTCGTGTCTTTAAGATGGCATGTGACGATGAGATTCTCTAAGTATTTATGAAAGATTGTCTTTTATTAAATTAATCGTGAAAAGTTTTAAATTCCGCAATACTTTTCATGTCTTTGTAATGAACGATAGTTAAAGGGCTTGTATGAGACCCCAAAGGGTCAAGTACGCCTGGCCACAATCCGAGGGTGATCCCTAGATTCTAAGGGGTGCTTTCAGGTCGTGACACTTTTAGACATGAAATGATCTTACCCCTAGGATTTGATTTCCCTCCCTTCCACTCAAAAACGGGTTCATTTGGAAATTAAAATTTGACTACCCTTGCCCTACAATCAATAGAATCAAAGCAAGCATGCAACCAATCCATTCCCAATATGACATCAAACTCTAGCATATAAAGTTCTATCAAGTCAACTAATGTAACTCTATTTGGCAAGGAAACAGGACAACCTTTATAGACTCTATCAACCATCACGGAAGCACCCACCGGGGTAGAAACTGAAAAAGGTTCGTCTAATATGTCGGGTAGTATATCAAACTTCATGGCTACAAGAGGGGTCACAAATGACAATGTAGCTCCTGGATCCAGCAGAGCATATACATCAAAGGAAAATAATTTTAACATACCGGTGACCACGTACGGTGAGCTCTCTTGATCAGTTCGGGATTGGAGAGCATAGAAGAAATTTTTCTTGGGAGAATCCGGATTTGGGGCACTTGCTTGAGCTTGAGCATTTTCCCTTCCTTGAGACTTCATCATAGGGCAATCTCTCTTCATGTGACCAATTACCCATGCCAACTAGGCACTTACCATCATGTCTCTTATCACATTTTGCAGAAACAGGATTCTAAACATAAGATCTTCCACCTTTCCTCTCTTGGGGCTTGGTAGTAGGCACCTTACTCTTGTTGACCTTTGGATCATTAGAAGGGCCTTTGTTGGAAAACCTCCTTTTGAACCTTGGTTTGTCTGGTACCTCAAACTTAGCCTCGGAAGAATTCCCATCTTCGGTTCTTACCTTCTTCAACTCCCAACCAACTTGCTTAATCTTTTGCTCCTCAATTTGTTCAGCATGAACCATGAGGCGAGAAATGTCTATGCTAGAATTTAACATAGCCGACCTACACTAATTAACGACAAGATCGGATATCCCCATAACAAATTTGTTCATCTTCGCTCTAGAATCCTCAACCATAATCGGAGCATACTTGGTTAGTTGAGTGAACTTGAGGCTATACTCCTTCACTCTCATACCCCATTGACGAAGGTGGATGAATTCTTGCATTTTACTCTACCTTAGTTCCAAGGGAAAGAACCTATCAAGGAAAACCGTTGCAAAATCTCCCCAAGTAATCCGGCTTTCTATAACAAACCTCTCATCCTTCCATTTCTCATACCAAAATTGAGCTACGTCTTTGAGTTGGTAGGCGGCTAGTTGCGCCTTTTTTTTAGAAGAATCCCCCATAGCATCAATATCTTTGAACACTTCATCAATGAACCCTTGTGGGTCCTCCTCCACCTTGGAACTTTCACGACCCAAAATTACATACTACAAGTTAGGGAGAACACTTGGGTCATGATCGGGCGTACTGGACCCTTTGGGGTCTTGTACAAGACCTCAACTATCGTTCATTACATAAGAAATGAAAAGTAGTGCGGAATTTAATACTTTTCATGATAAATTAATAAAAGGAAATCTTTAATAAATACATAAAGAATCTCATCGTCACAAGCCAACTTAAGACACGACATAATATCTTAGGGACACGGCCCTTTACATTGAAAGAAAATACATAATAAGTCTTAATAATAAAACTAGGAACAAGACTATGTCCTCAAATATATGAGGACATACCGAATCTTGACAGAGTAGATTTCCCAAGTTTCACCTTCAAATCTTCAAAATATTTCAACCTATACTTATAGAGTATAGAACAATATGGGGTTAGTACAAAACAATGTACTAAGTATGGCATATGCAAAAACATGCAAAAAGGGACATTTTAGTAAAATAACCTTTCATGCCAAATAATTAAAACATTCAATGAATTTAGAAGCAAAACAACATACGAAACATCATTTAACACTTAGACAAGGATTTCCAAAATTTTAGCAAAAGAGAACACTTTACAGTAAACTACTCCAAAATTACAGTGAACTAGTATAACCTTACACTGAACTATTTGACTCCAAAGTAGTGAATTTCCAAGGTATTTCCAATGAGAAAGTGAACTCATTTCCGTCGGAGTTTTCCTTACTAAGGTTATACTAAGACTCACTAAGTTAAGACATGAAGGAAGTACACATATCCCTCCTTCAATACACACCAAAGCGATCCTCAAGACTTCCTCCTTTTCGGCGTATTCACCTCGGGAGAACAAGCCCCACTCAATGGCAAGATAATAGAAGAACGCCCAAAAAACACACCAAGACTTCCCTTTCGGAATGGCTACTTAGTGCAATGAGTTGATGGCGTCTCATACCACCACGTACCCTAAGTAGTACACTCTTTTAGAAGGTTTGGCACCAAGACTTCCCTTTCGGAAGGTCCTACTTAGTGCAATGGATAGATAGTGTCCCATACCACCACCTACCCTAAGTAGTACGTTCTTTTAGAAGACTTAGTTCATTCAATTTACATAAGACTTACCAAGACTCCTCTTTCGGAATGCCTACCTAACCTAGGATGGTTCAAAAGATTGGTTATGGTCCTAACAACTTTGGGATACTTTATTTATTACCCTAGGTTAATTAATTAATTAATTAATCAACTTAATTAATTAATTTAAATGGACAAAGCCAAAATCACAAAGCAATTTCAAGATTTCGGTTAAAGCAAGCAAAAGACCACCTAGTACCTAACCTAGGATTTTCCAGAGGGTTGGTTATAGTCCTAACAACTTAGGGATACTTTAGTAATTACACTAGGAATAGCAGGACCCTCATAAACAATGAGAATAGCGTAGCAGGACCCTCATAAACAATGAGAATTAGAGTAGCAGGACCCTCCTAAACAATGGGAACTAGCATAGCAGGACCCTCCTAAATAATGAGAACTAAAATAGCAGGACACTCCTAAACAATGGAAATTAAAGTAGCAGGACCCTCCTAAATAATGGGAACTAGAATACCAGGACCCTCCTAAACAATGGGAATTAGCGTAGCAGGACCCTCCTAAACAATGATAATGAGAGTAGCAGTACCCTCCTAAACAATGGAAACTAGAGTAGCAGGACCCTCCTCAACAATGGGAATTAGATTTGTAGGACCCTCCTAAATAATGGGATTAGCAAGACCCTCCTGGAGAATGGGACTAGCAGGAGCCAAGTCGAGCAATCAAGTAGCGGGTTGAAGTCAAAGACAAGACAAGTCCTACTCTCAAGCAAAAGGCAAAGAGCGCTTGTTCCACTTCTAGCTCGTTAGGGATGGGATTCCTAAGACCTCCTAAATAATGGGATTAGCAGGACCCTCTTGGATACTGGGACTAGCAGGACCCTCTTCATAGTTGGATTAACAGGACCCTCCTGGATAATGGGACTAGTAGGACCCTCCTGCACAATGGAACTAACAGGACCCTCCTGGATAATGGGACTAGAAGGACTTTCCTCATAATGGAACTAGCAGGACCCTCCTGGATAATGGGACTAGATGGACTTTCCTCATAATGGGATTAGCAGGACCCTCATGGATAAGTATATTTGGTTACTTTCTCCTAGGATAAATACTTCCTAGTCTGAGTTTATGTTTTACATTTACATTTGCTAATAACTCAGAAAAATTTCCCAAT
Organism: Solanum sitiens; assembly: GCA_016801875.1. Taxonomy (NCBI): domain Eukaryota; kingdom Viridiplantae; phylum Streptophyta; class Magnoliopsida; order Solanales; family Solanaceae; genus Solanum; species Solanum sitiens. The sequence continues at coordinate 1,198,895 of JABWTJ010000222.1, read as the reverse complement.
GAAAACGGGGGCAAAAATTTAGTTTATTTTTTCTTTGTGATGGTTTTCAGGTTTCTTCAAGCGAGACATGGATTTAAAATTCAAGAAAAAAAAGTTTCAATTATTTTCGGAATGATCAATCCCCATGATCACCAGAACTCCACTTCTGCAATGCATAGAGCAACCTGACTTCCTAACACCTTCTTCTATTCGGTTACTGATTGAGAAAACATGCAGTCATTCAAGAACGTTTTCAAATTTGTCATTTTGAAGAGTGTCCAAAACTCACTCTCAGTGACAATTTAAGCATCGGATCCATTCAAGATCAAGATACTCACCAAAATCAAGGTGATATATGAAAGTTAAGACTCAAGTGAAGACTCAAAAGAAGCTACATAGATAAGAGCTTGTAGTTTTATTTTCTTTTCGACTATTAGTTTTCATTTTTACGTAAATAAGGATAAGATCCGCGATCTAGAGCCTCGATGGAACTTCACTTAACTTTCAATATATCACATCATCTCCTTGAACTACACGTGACCTGATTCCCTGACAACCCGGGATATGTAGGTTGTCCCAAACAAGGGCTCGGCCACAAATTTTCTTTCAAATAAGAGTTCGGTCAAAACTTGTCGCTTTGTCTACTTCTTTGTCTGAAAAAATTTCGTATTTCCAGTCAAAGAGGGGCAAACTGTAGAAACGTAATTTTTGACCGAAAATAAGGTTTTATACTATTTTTTATTCCTTAAATATTTCTTTTATGTTTAAGTTAGATATTTTATATTTTGTCTTATTTTTGTTAAGTTATTTTTATAAATTCGGAAACAACAAAAATAGAATCATTTTTAAGGTAAATTGTTAAAAAAATATAAATGAAAAGCTACAAAAATATATCTTCTTATAATTTAAATGTAATAAATAAACTAATGTTTCTTAATTATATTTTTTATTATTCATTTAGTTTTTTAATTGGTTCTAGATAATTAATATTTATTGTTTATAATTTTGATATATTTAATTTATAAGAATATTATCCATTATCGTCACATCTACCCACAACCCCACTATCACTTCCCACACCCTCACATGATGTTCTCCACTCACCCACATACACTACTACACACTATATATATACACACACAAACAAACAAAAAAGAAGAAAAATTTCAACCAAAAAACATGGAAAAAAAAAAGAGAGGTGAAGAATCACTCCCAAATTAGAAAATTTTCATCAATAAAAAAAATCAAAAACACACCCACACACAACAAAAGAAACAGAAACGGAAAACACAACACTCATTCATATAAAAAATTGTGAGTGTTCTAGTCGAGGTTCAGTAAAGATCTTTGTGGTATTCAACTTTAACTTAGCTCTTTTAATTTATCTATGGAATGTGATGTAATTTTATGGATTTTTCTTATATATAGTTTTGTTTCATTCATAATTCAATTGAAATAAAATGTAAAATTAAATATATTTGTTATATATAGAATCTCAGTGAATATAAAAAATTAATTAAGGATTTAAAGTTAGGACATTGAGTTTTGAAAAAATGTTAGTTGTGATCTCTTAAAATGAATGGGTCATAACATTTTTTCTTGTTTTGATTTAAATAATAATGATAAAGTAGGTATAGCTAGATTAATGAATAGTTAAATAAATAAAACAAATTATTTTTGTTTTATGTTATCACACAAAAAATTATATTTATTTTAACAAATTGTTATTGTTTTGTTGGAAAAGTGTACGCTTGATTTTGACATTAACTTTAAGATTAATAAAAATATAAAATATCAACATATAAAATAAAATATATAGAAATAGTGCAAAGTTTTAGGCATATTAATAAATATTTTTTTCGATTAATAATGCGGTTACGCATCTTTTTTGAGACATGAAAAATTCAAGGAAGCGGTGACGCACCTTATTTAAAAATATAAATAACTTTATTAATTTAAAGTAACACTTATACACAATAATTAGGAGGGAGGAACTTGAGAGATGAAGTCAATTATGTCTCCAAATGTCAATGTCGAGAATGCAGTTATGCATTTGATTTGAGACGAAATAAACGTTCAAAAATAAAAATGCAAACAAGTCATGACCTAAAAATAATATATCCAAAAATATTATAAAATAAGTATAAGTCAATAATAGCTACCGTGCTGGAACCACGGGACTCGAGGGATGCCTAATACCTTCCCCTCGGTCAACAGAATTCCTTACCTGAATCTCTGGTTCGCGGACCAAAATAAAGAGTCATTTCCTTTTGGTTAGGGATTAAAAATAAAAGGTGACTTGGAACACCGTAACTCAATTCCAAGTGGCGACTCTGAAAGAAAATAATCCCTTAATTAATACCGTCACTTAATTGGAAAAACCCTACCGCTTGCGCGGCAAAGGGGTTTGACAGCTATTATGATAAGATGTTTACTTAAAGGTCTAAAAGGGACTAATGTGAACTTGTATGATGTTATATGATGATTACTAAAGGGAATAATTGCTTAGCACCGAAAGGGAATGTAAATGATCTAGAGGTCTCACGTTAGTAAGTCCGATCTCCCACATGGGTTTCCTCATATTAGTAAGTCCGGATCCCTTATTATGTGTTGTCTCATGAGATGGAAACCACCACATTAGTAAGTCAATGTGAACTCTTACTAGGGTTATCTTGAAGGATACTACATAGGGTGAGGGAGGGTATGGGACTTCTCTTACTCATTGCAGATGTGGGATCCTAAGGGATGGTTCTAGTAGTGTTCTTTTTTTATTATGTTTATGATTATGATTATCATAATAAGCTATGAGTAAGTATTTATGTATAAGCATGTTATGAAAATATGTTGTAAGTATGAAGTTGGTCGCTTAATGTGATACTTAGCCTTGGATGAGATTATGGGGTTCTATCTTTGACGTTGCACAAGTATTGCTTGGGTGATTTACATGTTGTGTTGTTATTATGTTGAATCTACTTATGATGCTTCTCATATATGCATGTTGAGTTAAATTAATAGAAAGAATGACTTTGACTAAATGGTCTTTTTCACATGCATTGATGATTTTGTGCATAGGAGCCATACTTAGTACATGTGGTTTGTGCTAACCCATATTTTCTCCCTTTTTCCCTACACATTTTACGTTCGGTCCCTTGAGGAGATTCGTGGTCATTGAAGAAGAATATTTGGCTCCTTCCTAAGTCAATTGGTGAGTCCTCATGGGTTTCGAGGATAAAGCCCCTCTCAAGCCTTATTAGTTTTGTCTATGTTTTGAGACAATTATTCCAATCTCATGTTGAGACTTTCATTGTAGCCTATATGGAATATTGTAATAGACTAAGGTATATGCCCAAACTATTGTGATTCACTTTATAGATGGTTTAATGTGAGACAAAGTATTAGACTAAATTCCTATACGTTGTTTGTTGTTTATTCGAAAATCCTATGTATGCTTCCTATGTAGAGGTGTATGTAAACCTCATCATTATATAAGTAAAAGTTTTAATTTTCCGCACATTTTCACCTATGATATGTGATGACGCATACTAAGAGGCTTTTCTTAGTCCTCTTCGAGGACGACGACGCCGGTAATGACTAGGGTGTACTTTGGGTCGTTACAAACATGGTATCAGAGCATTAGGTTAAAGTAAATTCTAGGATTGATGTCATACTAAACCACGTCTTTGTAGGGTCTTTTCATAATTGTAAAGCGTGCCACACTTATGAATGACAGACTATCTAATGCTTAGGAAATTTCACTCTCTTGTTATTCCTTGGTCGTGCCTAAGAGTCCTAGCTCTATTTAGTCCTTTCTTCTAACCCTTTTATTGTGCTTATAGGAAATGAATACAAGGAGGAACAATGCTCGAAGGTCCGGAGAAGAGAAGTTTAAAGAGGCGGTTCCCCCTCAAGATTCTCAAAACCCTCAAGTTCCTAATGAAGGAGGGGTTGTGTCTAACGTTGAGATATGGTCGGCCATACATGGCTTGACTCAAGTGTTGGCTACCCAAGTTTCTAGGGATTCAAGAGTGAAAGCGAATCCCAATGCTAACACTACCACTTCAAGGATTAGGGATTTCTAACGGATGAATCCCCCTACTTTCTTTGGTGTTTGTAACGCCCTAAAACAACCAAAGGTGAACTAGAGAATCGTGAGTGTTTATTGAGTCATTTTTAAGTTTAAGTGAGTTACATTAGTGTTCTAAGGCAGTGTGTGAATTTTGGTTAAGTTTGGAGGTCAAACATCCAAGAACATTCATGACGTTCGGAAGATATGCCTTAGATAGTGTTCTTGTATCTTGTGGTGTTTGAGTGAGTTTTACGTGTTTGTTTTGATTGAAAAGGGTGTGGGATGTTCCTAAGACCTAGAAGACTTAGTTTAGGGGTTTAACATCCGGGAACAACTCTACCTAGGACCCACAAGGGGGCCCTAGAGAAGGGCCCAAGAGAAGGACCCAAACTGCCTAGGTAGTGTCAACCAACGAGACCAAACGACGGCCAGTAGTTCAACCAACGGACCGTCGTCTTGTTACGTAGAATGGATCTTCAAGGCCTGCAAGTTTTGAAGCTGCAGGCTCAAACAACGAACCATCATCAACGGACCATTGATGGACAAACGGTACGTTGGTTAGGTTTCGTCAGTGAGCCTGCCAAAAGCTGTCCTTTCATGTGAAGGCTTGGGGTGTTTGGTAAATTCACCCCAAGTCTTTTATGAACCTAGGATGTTATTTTTAGGGTTTATTAGATATATTAAGATGTGTCAAATCCTAAGAACTAATTTTAGACTCCATTTCCTAAAAACCCAAAGCCCCTCTCCCTTAGAATTCTCTCTCAAGTCACCATTGGAGCTTAGACTCAAGAAGGTCTAGGAGGGCTGGTTTGGACGGTTTTCTTCATCAAAATTAGTGGGTTTTATTATACTTGAGGTATCATATCCACCCTTGAACTCTTTTCCATTCAAGGAGTCCCTTCTAATGGATTTTCAAAAAGGGTTTTCAACCCTAGTTTCTTCTATCTTCAATTCTAAATATGGGTCTTGCATGAAAACATTTCTAATGACTTGATAATGATGTTTCTAATGTTATTTGATGATTTTAAGGTTAAAACTTCAACGAAATCAAGTTAAAGCTTTTCATCAAATGTTGGCTTAAGAAATGGGTTAAATGAGCTTAGTTTTGTAGTCTTTGAACTTTGGTTTCCTTATGTTGATATTGTTGTTTAGCTACTGCCCTAAGGGATAATTTATGATGAATTATAGAGTAAAATTTTATAGGTGATGGAAGTTTGGATTAAAGGTATGTTGGTTATGTTGTTTAAGCTTTAGTTATGAAATGCTCTTGAGTCGTATGGTCCACCTTATTGGTGACGGTGTTTACTTGATGAATTTTGTTATGTTTAGTATGTTTTGTGATTTTGGCTTTGAAGGCTTAATACATTAAAGGAAATGGTAATGAAGATGGTTCTTGTATTGTGTTTTGTGAAGCTTGAAGTGCATGTTTTGCTTAGGTTATGTCTAAATTAAGTATATGATTATGTGAAGCCTGTAAAGTGTGTGATTTGATGAATGAAGGTCTAAAGCATGTATAGAAGTAATGTAAATGAAATGATGTTTATGTGCAAGGTGCGCTCACATGTACACACAACCACTTAGTTGAATGAATGAAGCTAAGTTGAGTAGAAAATGGAGTTTTGGGGTGAACACTCTTTGTAAGTTCAGATGAAGTGTTTAGTAGCAACCTCACTACATCCTAAGAGCTTTGTAAGATAGGTCGGAGGATGAATACCCTTCATGAGTTGAGATGTGGCGTTCACTAGTTATCGTTAACCTATATTATAAAATGTTGAGAATCTGTGGGGAATTATGCTTAGCACTGAGAGGATATGAATAAGGGGTGGTTACACTTCGTGAGTTTAGATGTTCTATTCCAATGTACTTCTTGAGATGAGTACTCCTCGTTAATAGAAAATGAGTTACTTAGTAGCAATCTCCTTATCCCTTAACTATATGCCCACATAGGTGTAGCTATTGGGTAAGCCATGTAAAAGCTAAAAGAATGACCTTACTCTAGGCAAGTGAGGATCCCTCATCCGATAGGAGTTAATATCGAGATTCCATGTCTAGCTCTCATGGTCGATCGGATAAGCTATTTCCCACAGAAGTAATGAAAGTACTAAGTCTTCTAAAAGAGTGTACTACTTAGGGTAGGTAGTGGAATGGGATGCTATTTATCCATTTAACTAGGTAGGGATTCCGAAAGGGGTGTCTTGGTGAGTCTTATGTGAATTGAATGAACTAAGTCTTCTAAAAGAATGTACTACTTAGGGTAGGTGGTGGTATGGGACGCTATCTATCCATTGCACTAAGTAGGACCTTCCGACAGGAAAGTCTTGGTGCCAAACCTTCTAAAAGGGTGTACTACTTAAGGTAGGTGGTGGTATGGGACGCCATCTACTCATTGCTCTAAGTAGGCATTCTGAAAGGGAAGTCTTGGTGTGTTGTTTGGGTGTTCTTCTATTGTCTTGCCATTGAGTGGGGGCTTGTTCTCCCGAGGTTATTACGCCGAAAAGGGGGTAGTCTAGAGGATCGCTTTGGTGTGTATTGACGGAGGTATATGTGTACTTCCCTCATGCCTTACCCTAGTGAGTCTTAGGATAACCTCAGAAAGGGAAACTCCGACGGAAATGAGTTCACTTCCTCATGGGCAATACCTTGGAAATTCACTACTTTGGAGTTAAATAATTCACTGTAAGGTTATACTAGTTCACTGTAATTTTTGAGTAGTTTACTGTAAAGTGCTCTCTTTTGCTAAAATTATGGAAATCCTTATCTAAGTGTTAAATAATGTTTCGTATGTTGCTTTGCTTCTAAATTCATTGAATGTTATAATTATTTGTCATGAAAGGTCATTTTACTAAAATGTCCCTTTTTGCATATGCCATACTTAGTACATTGTTTTGAAATAACCCCATACTTTTCTATACTCTATAAGTATAGGTTGGAAGCTTTTGAAGAGTTGAAGGTGAAGCTTGGGAAATCTACTCTCTCAAGATTCGGTATGTCCTCATATATTCGAGGACATAGTCTTTGTTCCCTAGTTTTATTATTAAGACTTATTATGTATTTTCTTTCAATGTAAAGGGCCATGTCCCTAAGATATTATGTAGTGTCTTAAGTTGGCTCGCGAAGATTAGATTCTTTAAGTATTTATGAAAGATTTACTTTTATTAATTTATTCGTGAAAAGTTTTAAATTTCGCACTACTTTTCATGTCTTATGTAATGAACGATAGTTGAGGTCTTTTACAAGTCCCCAAAGGGTCAAGTACGCCCGTTCATTACCCAAGGGTTCTCCTAACATCTAGGGGGTACTTTCGGGTTGTGACAGACTTGGTATCAGAGCATAAGTTTGTAGGAAATAGTTTAGGGTCTGAAAAGTCTGACAAGCCACATCTAGTAGTATCTTGGTCATTGGTGTGAGTCGCGACACATCCATGGACAAGAGGCTATAGGATGATAGAAGTTTCACCTTCTTCTCTATTCTTATGTCGTTCTTTAGAGTTGAGTTATATAAGGTGTCTTTTCTCAATCTCTTCTCTTTGTGTTTATAGGACATGAATACGAGGAGATCAACCGCTAGAAGGGAGGAGGGAGGTGTATATAATGAGAGGATCTCTCCGTGTTGACCAAGTTCCTATTGTTGGCCTAGGAGAAGAAAATGAGGAGGTTCCCCTTCAAGAACCTCAAGTGCCTTTTTGAACCCCAAAAGCCTCAAGAGCCTCAAGTGCCTCCTATGCCTCAAGATCCTTTTGTTGAAGGAGATATGACTAATGCGGAGTTGAGGGCTGACCTAATCAAGGAGTTGGACCTCAACCTAATGCTAGTACTCTCGCTTCTAGAATTCGGGATTTCATGAGGACGAACCCTCCAACTTTTCATGGCACTAAGGTTGATGAAGATCCACAAGGTTTCATAGATGAAGTTTTCAAAGTGGTAGATGCTATGGGTGTGAACCCTAGGGGGAGAGTAGAGTTAGCCGCTTAACAACTCAAGTATGTGGTTCAAGTGTGGTTTGAGAAATGGAGGGGTGAGAGACCCTTAGTAATAGGTCTGGTTTATTGGGAGGAATTCAAAGAGGCTTTTATAGATAGGTTCTTTCCCTTAGAGTGGAGGGAGAAGAAGATGGTTGAATTCATGAATCTTCGTCAAGGGGGAATGAGTTTGCAAGAATACTCTCTCAAATTCACCAACTCTCCAAGTATGCCCCGACCATGGTAGCCAACCTTAGGGCTAGGATGAACAAATTTGTAATGGGAGTGTCTAGCGTGGTGGAGAGAGAGTGTTGTACGACAGTACTTCTTAATGACATGGATATCTCTAGGCTAATGGTGTATGCACAACAAGTTGAGGAGTCGAAAAGTAGGGAGATAAGGCAAGTGGGTAAGAGGCCTAGGTCGGATGATCTAGTCACCAAAAACCTAAGAGGAGGTTCTATCACCAATATTCTTCCATGGGAAAGAAGGATCGGTCTCCAAACCAACATTCCCAAGGTGGTGGCCACACTTTTGAAAGGACTAGATGTGCTTCTTGTGGAAAGCAACATGTGGGTAGGTATCTTGCCGGTACGGATGGTTGTTTTAGTTTTTGTAAGAAGGGACACAAGATGAGGGACTGCCCTAGAATCAAAGCAAGACGAAAAGAGGTCAATCAAGCTTCCCTAGATCCTAATACTCCAAAGAAGAACCCTCCCTACGGGATGGGAGCTAGCAAGGATAACTAATCCAGAGTTGATAGTCCCGGTAAGTCTTGACCCTTTATGATTGTTGTTTTATGTTATGAGATGTCTTTATATAGTTTTATAATTCATATGATCATGCCATCTTGATAAATTGCTCAAAGAATGGATTTTTGAAAATTGCATGTTTAACAGTGTTACAGTGCGCAACTCACTGCAAAAAAAATTGCATTTTGAAAAAAAATTGCCTTCCCTTTATTGAAGTTTCAATGTGTGAAAAAGTGTTGTACATTAGCATGTTTAATGTTGGATAAGGTAGATCCTCCATAAAAGAAAGATAAGAATGAATTTTTGACTTGTGAAGTATAGCAAAAGTTGCGTATGTTGCAAGGTGTGTGGAAGTGTGAGATGGTTCTCCTTGTTAGTTGGTGCTTTGATTTTGGATGTTTTTATCATGGTCGTAATGTGTTATGTGTTTCTAATGGATTCCTTTATGGTCTTAAAGTTTTAGTGTCATTCGAGGACGCATGTTATTCCAAGTGGGGGAGAATATAACGCCCTAATTGTGTTATGTGTTTCTAACGGAGTCCTTGATGGTCTTAAAGTTTTAGCGTCATTCGAGGACGAATGTTGTAAGACCTCAAAAATGACTTAGGGTAATTAGAGCCTAACATGTTGGTAATGGTGGTCTAAGGTCCAAATATGGTCTATTATATCGTATAGAGGAAGTAGCTAAAGTATTAGGTGCATTGGAAGTCAAACATCAAGGGACGACTAAGACGTTCGACGACTAAGTCACCTAAGTGCCTTGTATGTGATCATATGTGTTTATGTGTAATTATTGAGGTTTTAAGGTCCTTAAATGAGTTATTATGGTATGTATAGGTAGTGTGTCAAGTTTCGAGAAGTTTGGAGCGCAAACGTCCAAGAACGTTCATGAAGTTCGAAAGATGTGCCTTGAAATGACCTTGTATGTCTAGGCATGTTTCGTCGAGTTTTACGTGTTCGTTTTGGATGAAATTCATGTACGGTCATGTTTGTGTTGGAAACGTCCGGACAAACATCCCCAAGGACAAACCAAGGGTCCTTGAGGAAGGACCCAAAATGGTGGCTAAAAGTGCCCAAGGCAGTCCACCTACGGATGGAAATCGACGGCCAGTGGCCTGGTCGATGCCCCATAGGTGGTGGGCGTCGTTTGGGACTTAGAATGGGCAGATAAGATCCCTTCTCCAAGTCTCTTAACCCATCGATGGAGGATAGGATGGCCCGTAAGTGGACCTACGCCCCGTCGATGGGCAACCGTCGATTAGCCTGTGTCCTGCGTGCAGTTCACTGTAAAGTCTAGGGGTAAACTTGTAAATTCACCCCACTTCTAAACGGAACGTTTAACGGTTTCCTAAGGGTCTTTTGGGTATTTTACATGTGTTTATAAGGTTTTAACACTTAAGATTTCATTCTTCCAAAAATAAAACCCCAAAATCGCTTAAGAATTCCCAAAGACTCCATTGAAGAACAAAGTGAAGGAAAAGCTTGGTGTGACATTTTGAGTGGAGATTCTTCATCAAAGTAAAGAATAGATTCATTGAGGTATGTCTTTTGATCCTTGAAACTCGTTTCATCAAGGAGCCCAATTTCAAAGATGTTTTCTAAAGTTTTCAAAAATGAATTGTCTATTTTCATGATTCTACCATGGGTTCTTTCATTAATGGTTTTCAAACGTCTATTATGGATTAGATTGATATTGTAATGATTATTTTAATCTAAATTACCTATGAACCCATGAATTTGATGGAACCTAGATTTTGACTAACTTATGGGTTACCTGATATTGGTCTAATGTTGATGAATTCATGTGTAGTTTCTTATGGGCTTTCTAATGGTGTAAGAATTGTATTCAATTGTTATCTAATTGATCTTAGAATGTTGAATCTACATTGAATTGGCTTATATTTCATTGATTATCACAATTGTGTATTGAATTGGTGTTCATGGACATGGGTAAGGGCCTTATGATGTTGAATTTTGTGATTTGGTATTGGCTTGAAGTGTTGAGGATGAAGAGGTGGTACGCTGCCCTAATTAATTTATTTTAATGTTAATTATACTTCAATTATGTTATGATTTTGTTGGTCCACCTTTGGTGGCGGTGTTATGTGAATTGATGTGGCCTTGTCGGCGTTATTTTTAAGTACATTGATGATCATGGCCTTGTCGGCACTACTTGAAGTTATATGGCTATTTGTGTAGTTGATTTGGTGATGTATGATCATATCTACTTATATGTGAAAGTATCTGTTAAACTATTGATACTATTCAGGTAATCATGTTATGCTATGACTATGTGTTAAGTGTGTAGTCTTAGAGTTGATACATGGTTGTTCCTAACTTGGCTATATGATTCTATAATGGTTATATTAATGATGTTAAGGTAATGAATAGGTTGACTAGATGATGTTAAGGGTCATTCCTAAGTGTCTAAACAAAGATAGGCTATATGTGTTAAATGGAAGTATGTTGTGTCTTGTTTAGGTAGACTTGTGTCCTTTAATTGATGCTTATGTGAATATGTGATGTCTTAAATTAGGAACCTAAAGGGTATTAGTCTTGAATAAATGAATATAGGTGAGACCTTGAGTGATGATAAGAGGGTCCTTTATGTGCAACCTTGAACCAAGTGGTAAGGTTATGAAACTTGAGGTCGAAAGTCGTAATGGTATCCTTAATGTAATTAATGGTGAACTTAAGGTTGATTGGCTGGAACGACATCACATCAATCCTTAGGAAAGTCTTGATGAGCTTCTTGTCGCCACAGTGAGATAGCCCTAGCGGACCATGCTTTGGCAGGGTAAATGTAATTGGGTCATGAACTTGATATGGGACCCATTTGTATGAACCTTAATGTGACTTAATCTATGAGAAAAAAGGCTAGCACCGAGTGAGTATGGTAAGGGAAGTAGTTCTAGTTAAAGAGTGAGAATAGAATACAAAGAAGCCCTTCATATGTCCTTAACCATGTGCCTACATGGGATGTGTCTAAGTTCTACCATTGGCAAGTAGAACACCTCATCGGAGTAAGATAGAACTCCGGATTCCATGCTTTGCTACCATGTTCTATGTCGGTTATTTCCTATTCTCATCATATGGTATACATATTAGCATTAGAGAAGTTCTATGAGGTTTAGGTGGTGGTATGGGACGCTATCTATACATTGCACAAAAGGCTTTGAAGATGTTAATAAGAGTCCCTAGGTCTTGTCCAAGATCATTATTTGAATGTCCTTTATGTGATGTATGTCTTTTAAAAGAACAAATGAACTAATGATTTAATGATATAAAGTATGTAAATGAATAAGTACCTAATCTAAAGTGACTTAAGGATTCCTTAGTTAAAGTGTGAAGAGGGCATAAAAGGATGGTCTCTTCATGTCTTATCTATGAAAGTCTTGAGGATGACTCTAGTTAGGGAAGATGTTTGGTGTTGTAGACATGATCTAAGCCTTAGGTAGTCTTAAGGACTATTTAGGTAATCTTGAAGAGGTCAATCATGGACGTTATCTTCTTGATTTACTTAAGTAGCTCTTTTGATAGCCTTTCGAAGGAGAGTGTCCTATCATCTATGTGTTGGTGTGTTTAGTGAGAATGATTCTAACCTAGGGAGTCTATTGGATCTATTGAGTGTGTGTGTAAGGGATTGTATGGGGGGTCGCTTCATAACTCACTCAAGTGAGACTTAGAATTAACCTTTGGTAGAAGAATCTTACATTTATGTTTATGATGCTTGTAAGTGTGTATGTGACTCATTATAGGTAATCTTGAGGGATGTTTAGGCACATCTAGAGAGGGTGTATGGGCGGTATCTCTTTGTGTTACTTAAGTGAATCTTAGGATAACTTTTAGTGAGGGAATTACATGCTAGGAAATGTTAAAAGGGAAGACAAGAGAATTCACTGTAACAGTGAAGAACTTCACTGTACAGTGAATTGAACTCACTATAATGTGAGTTCTAAAAATGTATCTTTTGGTTAATGTTATCTTATGTGTTTCTAAGTTGATAAATGTTGCGCTTGTGATTATAATATGATTTCCAAATGAAAAGATGCATATTTTCAATAAATGTCAGATTTCATGATTTTTATGCATACATACTTAGTACATGTGGTTGTACTAATTCCATGCTTTATTTCTATCTATATAGTTCTTGGTAGGTGAAGATCTTTGGGAAGAAGACTTGGACTAGGAGATCGTTCAAGAAGATTTGAAGTATGTCCTCACTTGACTCGAGGGCATATATGTCATTTTATGTTTCATTTTATGAAGTATTGTAATAGAATATATAGTAGTATGTTTTCAAATTCGTATGGGCCGTGTCCCAAGTATTCTTGTGTCTTAAGATGATGATTCGAGACTTAACATTTCCTATTACTACGTATATGAAAGAGTTTTAAGATTATGTTATTATTTTAATGAAATGTTTTAATTCCGCACTACTTTTCATTATGTATATGTGATGAATGATATGATAGGCTTGTGCGAGAGGTTGAATACGCACACTTCACAATTCGAGATTGTGCCCGAACTTCTAGGGTGTGGTTTTGGGTTGTAACAAATGTTATTCCAAGTGGGGAAGAATATAACGCCCTAAAACGAACTAAGCTGAACTAGAGCCTCCTGAGTGTTTCTTGAGTTAATTTTAAGATAAATGAGTTACATTAGTATTCTAAGGCAGTGTGTGAAGTTTGGTTAAGTTTGGAGGTCAAACGTATAAGGACGGCCATGACGTTCGGAAGGTATGCCTTAGATAGTGTTCTTGTTTGTTGAGGTGTTTGAGTGAGTTTTACGTGTTTGTATTGCTTGAAATTGGTGTGGGTTGTTCCTAAGACCTAGAAGACTTATTTTACGGGTTTAACGTCCAATAATGACCCCACCTAGGACCCACAAGGGGGCCCAAGAGAAGGACCCAAACTTCCTAGGTAGTGTCCACCAACGAGACCAAACGACGGCCAGTAGGTCAACCAACGGCCCGTCATCTTGTTCTGTCGATTGTAAGTTCAAGGCCTGCAAGTTTGGAAGTTGTAGGCTATACCAACGAACCATCATCAAAGGACCGTCGATGGACAAACGGTCCGTTCGTTAGGTCTCGTCTGTGAGCCTTCCAAAAGCTGTCCTTTGAAGGCTTGGGATGTTTGGTAAATTCACCCAAGTCTTTTATGAACCTACGATATTATTTTTAGGGTTTATTAAATATATTAAGATGTCTCAAACCCTAAGACCTAATTTTAGACTCCATTTCCTAAAATCTCAAAACCCCTCTCCTCTTAGAATTCTCTCTCCAGTCACCATTGGAGCTAATACTCAAGGAGGGCTAGGAGGGCTGGTTTGGGCGGGATTCTTCATAAAACTTAGAGGATTTTATTCTACTTGACGTATGGTATCCATCCTTGAACTCTCTTCAATTCAAGGAGTCCCTTTTAATTGATTTTCAAAAGGGTTTTTCAACCCTAGTTTCTTTTATCTTCAATTCTAAATATGGGTCTTGCATGAAAACATTTCTAATGACTTGATAATGATGTTTCTAATGTTAGTTGATGATTTTAAGGTTAAAACTTCAATGAAATCATGTTAAAGCTTTTCATCAAATGTTGGCTTAAGAAATGGGTTAAATGAGCTTAGTTTTGTAGTCTTTGAACTTTGGTTTCCTTATGTTGATATTGTTGTTCAGCTACTGCCTTAAGGGCTACTTTATTATGAATTATTGAGTAAAATGTTATTGGTGATGGAAGCTTGGATTAAAGGGTAAGTTGGTTATGTTGTTTAAGCTTTAGTTATGAAATGCTCTTGAGTGGTATGGTCCACCTTCTTGGTGGCGGTGTTCACTTGATGACTTTGGTTATGTTTAGTATGTTTTGTGAGTGTGGCTTAGAAGGCTTAATATATGAAAGGAAATGGTAATGAAGATGTAACTTGTATTGTGTTTTGTGAAGCTTGAAGTGCATGTTTTGCTTAGGTTATGTCTAAATGAAGTATATTATTATGTGAAGCATGTAAAGTGTATGATTTGATGAATAAAGGTCTAAAGCATGTATAGAAGTAATGTAAATGAAATGATGTTTATGTGCAAGGTGTGCTCACATGTACACACACCCACTTAATTGAATGAATGAATCTAAGTTTAGTAGAAAAGGGAGCTTTGGGGTGAAAACTCTTCATGAATTGAGATGAAGTGTTTAGTAGCAACCTCACCACATACTAAGAGCTTTCTAAGATAGGTCGGAGGTTGAATACCCTTTATGAGTTGAAACGTGGTGTTCACTAGTTATCTTTAACCTATATTATAAAATGTATGCTTAGCACCGAGAGGATACGAAGAAGGGGTGGTTACACTTCGTGAGTTGAGATGTTGTATTCCAATGTACATCATGAGATTAGTACTCCTCGTTAGTAGAGAATGAGTTACTTAGTAGCAATCTCCTTATCCCTTGATTATGTGCCCACATAGGTGTAGCTATTGGGAAATCCTTGTAAAAGCTAAAAGAATGACCTTACTCTAGGCAAGTGAGGATCCCTCATCCGATAGGGGTTAATATCGGGATTCCATGTCTAGATCTCATGGTCTATGTCGGTTAAGCTATTTAGTTTTAATTTTGTTATTTCTTTTAATAATAGAAATTTTTTATCTTAAAATAAAAAATGAAAAATAATTGCTTCAAACTAAATAAATAAATAAATGAAATAATAACACTAATAACGGTCGGACCAGGAAGTGTTAATCCTAGAAGAAAATGAGAAATATATCTCTCAGACTAGAAAATGTTTGTCCTAGGAGAAAAAATACATGTAATTTTTTTTATTATTATTTATTTATTTTTGCAATAATGTGTACAAAATTTGAGTCTTCAATTTTTATTTTATTTTATAGTGGTGGTTGATGTGTGACATTGGCTTTGAGGATAATTGTTCCTGTTGTTGTCATGTTTGATGCTAATTTCAGCTTGAGATAGACTGCTTTCATTCGCTAGTAAGCTCACCTTGATAATCTTAAAATACATCTCTAGTTATTCAGAACTTCCAACTTCAAATTTGTCATATTGTTTCCATCTGCCATCAATCATTAAATCTTGTATTCAAATAAATTCTCAAACTTTGTTAATTGTTGACAAGTTACTATGCATGTCACTATTTCTTGAATCATGTCACATTTGATGTGCTCAACACACTTTGCTTTGAGCAATGGAAGAAATGATAGCAATTTTAAAATCATTTTCTGCATGCTTCAGTGAAAACTAACTCAAGGAAGAAATACAAAACGAATTAAGTTATACAAAAATAAGAAAAAAGAAAGAAAAAAAAATTTAATTCTTTTGAGAAAAAAATGAAAAAATAAATTTAAAAAACACTCATTTGAGAGTGATGCTCGATTTTAATTATCATGACATGCATGTGAGATTAAATGTCTTGATCTGTCAAATCAATCTAAACTTTATTTTTGTCAAACTTTCAGCCTTTTGAAGTCATGCTTTTATAATCCTATCTTGTACTAGAATCATGCCTCACATTCGACTTGTGGCGCCTCGAAATGTTTTTCAACAATAATCTCACTCTTTTTTTATGTCTCTCACTCATCATTATCTGATAGTGCCCTGAGGGTTTTCACCAATAAGACCATCTCATTTTTCACTTTCTCTCAACACGGATCATGCCTTGTAGTTGTTTGAAGGATCTTCATTGGTAAGATCCCATCATTTTCACTCCTCATACGAACATTAATTTTTCCTTATATGATAATTAACACTGAAAGCTTACTTGACTTGTCATTGTTAAAAATTGATCAGAAGGTATTTATTTGGATTGTAACGTGGCTTTTGGAAAGGGTTACAAATATACGATTGTAATAAAGGCTCAAGATAATGTCGTAATAGGGTTAAGGCTTACAACTTTTGGAATCGAATCTATTTTGTATAAAAATAATAATAGTTTATTATTATTATTATTATTACTATTATTATTATTATTATTATTATTATTATTATTATTATTATTATTATTTGCCCCAGTTTTGTGATGAGGACCTGTTAGATTTCTTTTTTTTTTTTTGGACCGAACCTTAAAATAAGGCTGCCTACGTATCTTTTCAAAATAAGAATCAGGTCAAACGTAGTTCAGCAAGTCTGTTCTTTTGTTATTATTGATTTTTTATTATGTTTTTTCAACTTTTTTTTTCTCTCGACTCCTTTTTTACTTCTATTTTTCTTTTTCTTTTTTGAATTTGTGACTCTTTCTTCTCTTTTTTTTAACTGTATTTTATTTCTAAAAGAGGGGTATGAAAAAGAATAAAGTTAAGTCTCAAAAGGGGTAGCAAAGGATTACACGATGTTTGGATGTTAGAATGAAATATTTTCGTCATATCAATTATTAAAAATGTCAAATACAAGCATACTCTTTAAGATGTGAAGTGAAAATCAGACGTTATCTCTTTGCAACATATGCATTGTTGGATATGCATAAATTTGTCAACATGAAATCTCCATCTGAGTAATAACTTCTTGACAACAAATGACATATGTCAATTCTTTACGCATTTTTCCCTACTAAAGGACGTATCAAGGTGTTTAAGTCCTTTATTCATTTCCTTGAATATATATTTTTTGAACTTATACAGCATATACATTCCATGAGTAGATATATAAGATCTCAACAAATCATCTTGCATAGCATGTCACAAAAATTGAATTGAAAAGAGATGCATATGTGGAAAGCCAAATAGAACAGATCAAAATGACACAAGAAAAATATTATATTAAGATTAAAGGACTTAGTAATCAGACAACAAAATAAATTTCAGATTATAACTCTATAATAACCCAAATTACGACAAGACTCAACAAACAAACATAGAAGAGAAATGATAGAAAAGTCTAACATACTAAAATAAAATAAGGAAAGATTGCATAGCAGAAATGACGACAAAAATAAACTATCCATACTCTCTTTTTAGAGAAAAGAAGAGTGTATCACCATCACCAAGCTTGACTTCTTAGCCACTATTTTGCACGCTAGCCTTCATGAAAGCTTCAACAATATTAATTGTTTTCTTCTTGAGAACTAAAAGAATTTTCATATTCTTTATCATTACATATCATTTCGATGAAGTGTACATCATTATGCTCCGGTAGAGGATTATTAATAACATTTGGGGGTCATCATTTTGAACCACAATCCTCTTTGTTTGAATCATCTCTTCCATCTTTGTTCTTACGTTCTGACAATCTTTAGTACTGTGCCCTGGAGCATCAGAGTGATATGCACACCGTATTGTAGGATTGAAACCTTCTGCATGTGGGTCCACATAATTTTGAGGAATCGGCTCTATCATCTTCAAATGTTTCAACTTATTAATGAGCAGCAGGTAGCACATTAGGTCATAAAACAAAATATATCCACTAAAATAAAATAATAAAATTAAGTAAAAGTCAATATACAAAGCTCGAATTCTGGTTATTCCCCAGCGGAGTCGCCAGAGATGTCACACCCCTTTTTCGCGCAAGCGGTAGGGTTTTTTCAATTTAAGTGACTGTATTAATTAAGGGATTATTTTCTTTCAGAGTCGCCACTTGGAATTGAGTTACGGTGTTTCAAGTCACCTTTTTTTTTAATCCCTAACCAAAAGGAAATGACTCTTTATTTTGGTCCGCGAACCAGAGATTCAGGTAAGGAAATCTGTTGACCGAGGGGAGGTATTAGGCATCCCTCGAGTCCCGTGGTTCCAGCATGGTCGCTTTTATTGACTTATACTTATTTTATAATATTTTTGGATATATTATTTTTAGGTCATGACTTGTTTGCATTTTTATTGTTGAATTTTTATTTAGTCTCAAATCAGATGCATAACTGCATTCTCGACTTTGACATTTGGAGACATAATTGTCTTCATCTCTTAAGTTCCTCCCACCTAATTATTGTCTATAAGTGTTACTTTAAATTAATAAAGTTATTTGTATTTTTAAACAAGGTGTGTCACCGCATCCTTGAATTTTTAGTGTCTCAAAAAAGATGCGTAACCACATTCTTAATCAAAACAAATATTTATTAATATGCCTAAAACTCATTTAGTCATTAAAACAAATATTTTTTCTTCATACATAAAACTAAATAATGTAAAATAAATATAAATGTTGAGGATGCAATATATAATTTTGCACTATTTCTATATTTTTTATTTTATATGTTGATATATTTTTTATTTTTATTACTTTTAAAGTTAATGTCAAAATGAAGCGTACAGTTTTTACTACAACAAAACAATAACAATTTGTTAAAATAAATATTATTTTTTGTGTGATAACATAAAATAAAAATAATTTGTTTTATTATTTATATATCCATTATCTAGCTATACCTACTTTATCATTATTATTTAAATCAAAACAAGAAAAAATGTTATGACCCATTCATTTTAAGATATCACAACTAACATTTTTCAAAACTCAATGTACTAACTCTAAATCCTTAATTAATTTTTTATATTCAATGAGATTCTACGTGGCATTAACTAGAAACATATTCAAAACATCAAAATTGTACAACAATAAATACAACAAACATATTTAATTTTACATTTATTGAATTATGAATGAAACAAAACTATATATAAAAAAAAATCCATAAAATTACATCACATTCCATAGATAAATTAAAAGAGATAAGTTAAAGTTGAATACGGCAAAGATCTTCAATGAACCTCGACTAGAACATTCACATTTTTTTATATGAATGTGTGTTGTGTTTTTCCTTTCTGTTTCTTTTGTTGTGTGTGGGTGTGTTTTTAAATTTTTTTTATTGCTGAAAATTTTCTGATTTGGTTGTGATTCTTCTCCTCTCTTTCTTTCTTTTTTTCATGTGTTTTTGCTGAAATTTTTCTTTTTTTTTTTGTTTGTGTGTGTATATATATAGTGTGTAGTAGTGTATGTGGGTGAGTGGAGAAGATCATGTGAGGGTGTGGGAAGTGATAGTAGGGTTGTGGGTGGATGTGATCATAATGGATAATATTCTTATAAATTAAATATATCAAAATTATAAACAATAAATATTAATTATCTAGAACCAATTAAAAAAACTAAATGACTAATAAAAAATATAATTAGGAAACATTAGTTTATTTATTAAATTTAAATTATAAGAAGATATATTTTTGTAGCTTTTCATTTATATATTTTTTAAAACAATTTACCTTAAAAATGATTCTATTTTTATTGTTTCCAAATTTATAAAAATTACTTAATAAAAATAAGACAAAATATAAAATATCTAACTTAAACATAAAAGAAATTTTTAAGGAATAAAAAATAGTATAAAACCTTAGGTTCGGTCAAAATTATGTGTCTACAATAGCTCATAGGTGATCACAAGTGAGAACTATCCTTTCACTTTAGACACAACACTATAATTCATGAGAAACTACATTCAATCATATAATGATCACATCATAACATAATTTCATGCTTCATAGCCAATTCATAGATCTAGGGTTAGGATGAGGGATCCTTGTCACCAATATCACAACCACACAATTAGCTATAGCATCATTATCACATAACCAGATTTCACCTTGCATAATTGAGATCAAAGGAGAATCGAGGTCATACCTCATTGCCCTTCATGGGACTTCATACTTCAATATCCAAGAACTCACAACCAACATATAAGATAGGGCAATTCATGAAGTATTAACATAACTAAAATCAAAGTAAACAAGTTACATGTTCATCATCCTCAATAATTCACCTTAATCATTCTAAGAAATTAGGGATTTGGGGGAAAGATATGGGACAAGGGAAAAATCATAGGAATTCATAAATTTACCATCAATTCATACATAAAAAACATTAATTCATCATAACTAATCACAAATAACTCACAATTTCATTTTACAAAGAAGACCCATGTGAGGAGAAAAACCCTTGTTTTGGGGGACCTAGAAATCATCGTTTGAAGGACCTCTTGGGGAAACAAATTGCAAGAGTGAAAGAAACAATACCTTAATGAAGATTAATCCATGAAATTGAATTGAAAAACTTGAAGGCTTCATCTTCTTCTTGGATCTCTATGGGTCTTTAATGGAGTTTTGAAGGAAGATAGAGAATTTGGGAAAGAGGGAGATTTTGGAGTTAAACTTGTGGGACTTGGTTTAAGTGATAAAATTGACCTAAAACTGACCCTAAGATGTTATATAGTCACCCAATAAATTACCCAAAAGACACCTCACTTAAATGGATTTAGTTGTGAAGTCAAATCACCCAAAATACGACTTTTACGATATCTGGTGAGTAGGAGCGCATCGCGAGGCTAATTCCCCAATTTATTTTTGAATTTTGAGTTGAGGCTGTAGGGTTAGTGTCAGCCCTGCATTGCGAGTCCAACTTCATATTCCCACGTGATGTCTGCACGACGCGCAGCAGCTACCACAATCTGTCTGTGCGCAAGTTGCCATGGCAGCTTGTTCACCCAACTTTGGGTCCTCCCCAATGACCCTTCTGGTGGTCCTTGGGGTGTTGTGACTGTATGTTTTGACCCTCCATACTACATTCTACCTATTTTAAGTCTTTTTAGAAATGTTGGACTTCATATGACCCTCCAAAACCTTCACCAAACAAAGGGACGTCAACTAGTTGAATTTTGCTAGTTTCCGGACGTTAAGACTTTTATTTAATCCTATGGCTCCAATACTTCTCAAACAAGTTGTTTATTCTTATTTAGGTCTAAAATCATTATTGCTGAACATATTAGGCTCTATTATAGGTCATGGATTTCCAGGGTGTTACACATATCAGATAGGGGTGCACAATTCACATCTAGGTTTGGCATGTCATTCAAAAAAAGGTTAGGTACCAAGGTGAAGCTAAGAACCGCTTTTCATCCCAAAACGGATGGTCAAGCGGAGAGTACTATTTAAACCCTTGAGGATATGCTTCGAGCTTGTATGATGGATTTCAAGGGAAATTGGGATAAACACTTGCATTTGGTTGAGTTTTCTTACAATAAAAGTTACCATTCATCTATATCTATGGCTCTTTTCGAGGCCTTGTATGATAGGAGATGTAGATCTCCAATTGTATGGTTTGAAGTGGGAAAGTCTTCACTCTTGGGTACCGATTTGATTTATAAGACTTTGGATATAGTTCATATGATAAGGAACAACTTGAAAATAGCCTAAAGCCGGCGAAAGTCCTATGCCGACCATAGGAGGAGATACTTAGAAATTGAAGAAGGTGAGAAGGTGTATCTTAAAATTTCACCTATGAAGGGAGAGGTGATATTTGGAAAAAGGGGGAAGTTGTGTCCTTGTTATGTGGGTTCTTATGAAATTGTGCAAATGGTTTGAAAGGTTGCATATGAGTTGAGGTTACGTAGTGAAGTGGCTTCGGTTCATCCGGTTTTCCATGTCTCCATACTTAAGAAATGTATCGGTGATCCCGAATCCATTCTTCCTATTGAGGGTCTAGGTGTGCAAGAGAACCTCTCATATGAGGAGGTTCTGGTTGAAATCCTTGACAGATAAGTAGAGAGGTTAAGGAACAAGGAGGTGGCTTCCGCAAAGGTGTTGTGGAAGATCCAACTAGTTAAGGGTGCAACATCGGAGGCCGAGGTTGACATGAAGTCCCGTTACCCTCATATATTTGATAACTAAGGTTAGTTGTTCCTATCTATAGTGAAAATAATGAGTTTATTTGAAGTTTCCTTGATTTTTGGTAAAATATTGAAATATATGTTTTGTTACACTGAATTATAGTGAACTATGCCTATAGAAGTGAAAGATTTTTTAAAAAATGCTCTTTTACTTGATTTGAACTTATGTAGTGTACTTTGGTATGTGGTGCCTTCATGAGTTGTATTGAGCATGTTGATATGTGTTGAAGAAAGTTGTGGCATAAGTGAACACGCATGTAGTGAATGTTGAGCTCTTATGAGTTGAAAATGATGTTTTGAGTTGCATTGTGTAAGAGGTCATGTGGTTAGGTTTATTTGAGTTGTAACTCATGTTCTGATATGTTGTTTTTGGTTGGGCTGCTAGTCTTGAGTCTATTCCTTCCTTTCAAAGAATTTTAGTGTCATTCGAGGAGAAATGTTCCTTAGAAGGGGGGGGGGGGGATAATGTAATACTCCGAAAAGTCTAAAGCCTAATCTAGAGCTTAACATGAGAATCTAAGAGTTGTAACATTGTTTTAACGACAAATATAATGTATATAAGTCATTTAGGATGTTTTAGAATCAAAACGTCAAGAAACGTCCATGACGTCAGGAAACTAGTTCAAGAGGTGCTAGTGTGCCTTAGCCTATTAGACTAGGTTTTAGGAGTAGGAAATCGATGGAATTTGGTAGTAAGGTGTCTACACGTATTAATGTTGGTGTAAGGTCGAAACGTCCGGGTACGACTCCTCAAGGATCGACCAAAGGGTCCTTGAAGAGGAACCTTGCATTGTGGCTAAAAACTGTCTTGAGACAGTAGCCATCGACGGTTGCAGGCTACGAGGCGTGGCTTGATCGACAAGGTATCGATGGCCACCATCGATGGTCCCTTATTCAATTTCGTGAGGAGTCATTTTAGCAAGTCTCTAACCAAAATGAAGGATGTGCAGCACGAAAGGTACACTGGTCGTTGACTGACCTACGGCCCGTAGGTCGGGGTCTTGTAGGTCAGGTCATTGTTTTGCTTCCATGTTTTAATTAGTCCAATTAATAATTAAGTGGTTATTTAATTAGTTAGGAGTTAATGTAAGTCTATTTAATTTCGTTAATGACTTATATAAAGCCCCCAACCTAATTAAACTAACCCAACTCTCATAATTCCCAAAACCAAATTGCTCTTCCTTCTCTCTTCTTTCTCTCTCCCAAAGAAACTCCATAGAAGACCAAGTAGATGAGGGTTCTAAGAAAACAAGAAGACTACTTTTCTCCATAATTCTTCATCAATTAACAAGGTATAGGATTCCTTTCACCATTGGGATTGTTTCCCCAAAGGGTACCTCCAAATTGATTTCAAAAAGATGAGTTTCAAGTGGGTTTTCTTCTATTACGAATTTGATCTTCTAAATTGCTTTGTTTATGGTTTCTTTAGATTATTAAGATTAGATTATGATGTAATATGATTCAGTTATGTTAGTTCTTTATGAGTTAACCTAGTTTTGCAGATTAGATCATGAAATTGACCGGAAGTCTTTAACCCTATGTTATGAACTAGTGATGAATTGTTGTGTAGTTATTAAATTGACTTCATTATTGTGTAAATTAATATTGTGTGATGATATTACACCTATTTTTGGATTGAATTCGATTGTTAATTGTAAAACATTCGATGATGGCTTGTGATCTCAATCCTCTACTTCAATTATGATTACTTGTGTTTAGTAATGAAGTTATATTGAAGTATAACTTATGATAAGATTGATTAGGTTTGGTATGATGTTGAATTGGAATGTCTTGATTTGTGACTTGTGAGTTGTTGGATAAGATGTATTGATATAAGGATGGTGATGAATTGCCAATGTGCCTTATCATAATGTGATTATGTAAATGTGCTTACCTCACATGTGTGAATTTTATTGAAAGGACAATATTCATGCAATTCCTATTGAGCTATGATGATGACTATATAAGGGATAATCACTATGACCTAAACTATATTATGTTTATTAATGAAAGTCATTTAAAAAGGGACTCTTGCTTAGAAACTAGTGAACTAGAAGTGACGAGTGTCCCTTCCCACATAAGGAAGGTAGGATCACTAATTTACTCATGATATTGGAGACTATAATGGATTTAGTATAAAGAGGGTCCCAACCACATCTCCTAGTTCTTGAACTATGTTGCCCCCATAGGAATACTAGCTAGTGGATCCACATCGATGCTATGTTCATGTTTTGGTACTACCTTGGCAAGTATTTTGCCTTCTCTTGGTGTATGGTTCCATGACACCGGATTCCACATTATCTCATGTGGTGTATGTCGGTTAAGGCAATATGTTCCCAAAACAAAAAAATAAACTAACAAGGTGAACTCTAACTAGGATGACCTAAGGGGTTTAGCTTAGTCTAGGTAGGGGTATGGTACTCTACGTATACATTGCACTAGTTAGCAATGAGGGAAGTCTTAGAAGGATGTTCTTATGTACTTATATGCTTCTAAATGTAAATGATATTTATATGTTGATCTTACATGTTAATGACACAATGTGATGTTGGTTTAACTTATGAACATGTGATTGGTCTCTATTACTAAAGTATGATGATGTTTACACTTAATGATATAGTATGTGAAGTTTGGCATTGCTTATAGTTATTATTGGATTTACTTGATTGAGTGAGGTTATGGGGCCTTACTTAGTCATTGTATTAGTCGACTTAATGTGGGTGTATGAGTGATGGTCTTGCTTTGGTTATGATGTTATGAACTCTTATACATTCTTGTTGATATTATAACTTGATGATAGAGTTGTCTTGATTAAGTCCTCAATTATGATGATATGCATGTTGACTTGAATAGACTTGGTATTGTTGGTCTTGTAATTTACATGGTCTTGACTTAAGGAATATGTGCTTATTGACTTGTATTGGTTCTGGAATGTCCATAAGGCTTTCAAAAGTGACTTTGTATGCTTTTGAATAAATGTCCTTTCGCATGATTTCTATGTTGTATGTGCATATGATTCCATACTTAGTACAAATGATGTGCTAAACCCATTTCTCCCTTTTCTCCCAACATTTTAGGATCCGGTCATTGAAGGGTTCGTGACGACTTTGTAAGGAAGAGTTGGAATCATTCTCCAAGTGTGGGTATGTCGTCAAGTCCGAGGATGATACCTTGTTATTACTCTAGCTATGGTTCTTTGTTAAAGTCTAAAGACAATAATTTATTCATGTTGTTTCTAGATATTGTTGTAAGCCCTAAGTGGCATTTTTACCTAATTGTAAGATAATATGCATCGTATGAGTCTTGTAGTGTCTATATAATGAAGTCTTACCCTAAATGCATCATATTGGTATTATTGACTATATGATGTGGTCTTACTTCGGATAGGTATGATGTTGGTCTTACTTGGCATAAGATGAAGGTCCTACTTATGTATGTAGTGGATTATGGTTTTCATCTTGATGTATGTAGAAATGATATGCTTGTAGTCTCTTTGTGCGATTACTAAGTATGTGTGAGGTTATGGGACTTCACATGTACATTGCACTAGTAGGCTTCGATTGGGATTATGAGTAAGGTCTTATGATGTTAATTAAAATGAAGTCTAAGTATTTAAAGGTTGGATATTCCCTTACAATGGTTATGATGGAAGTATTGACTTTATGTTGTCTTGGAATGAGTCTCCTATGTGGTCTATAAAGCATGTTGAGTTATGTATGAAGTATGTTTATTATGCTATGCTATGCTTTCATGAATGCCTATGTTAGAGTTAACGAAGGTTATGTGAATGTTCACCTTGGTGACCTTAAGGTGATGCTTGAGTGTGGGTAGTGAAAGGGGGAACTATTTATACATTGCACCAAATATTACGAGAGTGTTACTTGGGGGTAATAAACATACATTAAAGGGAATATTATGTTATGGATATGATAAATTTGCCTTAACCGAATTATGTGGATTTATGTGATGTTATGAATAGTGTCTATTCCTATATGAAGTATATGAGCTATGTTGTACTTATGGTATAAATGTTTTATGAAGTTTTACAAAATGGCATGATGCATTGTTTTCTAACCAAATGTCCTCTTTAAATTCATGCATGTTTTTGCATGGTTTCCATACTTAGTTCATTCTTGTACTAAAAACATTCTTCTTCACCTTTTTACACAAAGTGTAGGTTATGGATGCTTAAAAGATGTCTCTAAAGTGAAGGGCTTGATAGTTAAGCGATCCTTAAGATTCAAGGATTTCCTATGTCAAGTTCTTATTCAAGTTTATGTAATAGCTTAGTTATTATTTTATGTTGTTAAGGGTCGTTCCCTACTATATTCTATTGATGTTGAGTCTAAGAAGGCAGAAGAGACTTAGAGTCTAACTATGTATTATGACCTTTATTATGTTTATATGAAGTGTTGTTTCTAGCATATGATGTACTATGAAAGTTTTTAATATTTCGCTAAATTTCCTATAACTATGCGATGAATGATGACTATGGGCTTATATAAGACCTCCGAGACGTCAAGTACGCCATGTTATTTCTAACGGGGTGCTCCCCGGTTGTGACAAACTTTGTATCAGAGCATGAGGTAATCAAAATGGTTTTAGGGTCCAAAGTCTCATATTGCAACGTCTAGCAGAGTCTCGTTCATAGGTGGTGAGTCGCGATACATCTATGAGCGAGAGGCTATAGGACGATAGTGTTTCCCTTCTTCACTATTCTCATGTCGTTCCATAGAACTTAACTCTATATGATCTCTCTCTCATGTTTTCTTATCCGATGGTCTTTTCGAAATGATTGCTTGGATGATATTGTATCTCTATTCTTAAGGGAGAAAAGGTGAGTTTTGATGCTTATCTTGATTTTATGGTTTGATGAGTATGTGTGAAGGTGAACTTGGAAAATATGTGGATGTGATGCCATTTATGGCTGTATATATGTGATTTATGTGGAATGATATGTTATATGAGAATTTATGTTATGATATGGTTATAGATTGTTAAGAGTTGTTATAGTTGAATTGTGTTCCCTTTGGAGTGATAAGTTGTTATATGATTAGTATGATGATAATTTAATACTATGGCTTTGATTTGAAATGTGTAATGGAATGTGGTAAATAGATAAAGATGCATGTTGCATTTATATATGTGCAATGCTTTATGAGTTGCCTTGTATGGATTAGAGTCTTTTGTATAGGCTTGATTCTAAAGGAGAAGGTAGTGTGCTTACCTTGTAAGGTAATTGTGGAGTATGTTAGTAGTGAGAGAACACCTTATGATTAGTTGACTATTTCCCTTATGAACCAATTCCATGAGTGGGGAAAAGAGAAGGAAGGGTTTTATTCCACAAGTTGGGATTATGTTTTTCCCTAAGGTTGACTTAGAGGGTAGTATGTATCCCTTAAACCTTAAAGAGGAAGAGAGAATTAATGTTGACCTACTTTAAATATGGTTAATTTCTTTATACGATTGATCTTAAGTATGACCATTTGAGGAAGTTCTTAGATGTACCAAGGTGTAGTTTGTTGGAAGTTTCCTCCCAAGGTGATAATGTGGGTTGAAATGACTTAGAAGTTACCTTGCTTAGTGTTGAAAGAATAGAAAGAGGCCTTTCTGGCCAAGTCTCTTCTATTATTTCCCCTAAGGTTTCCATGACCTTTTGTATTCCTGGTATAGTTGATTCCTTATGTGGTCGGATAGTATGTCCTAACTTGATTATTATGGATTTCTTTTAGGTGTTGAACTTAGAGTAATCATGATGCTTGAGGTTTTGTGTCAGGACCCTCAAAATGAATTAAGGGGATTAGAGCCTCACATGTGTCTAAAATGGATTTAAATATGTTAATTAAGTGTTTTACAGTATGCATGATTGATTTGAAGTCATTTGGAGGTCAAACGTCTAAGAATGTCTGATGACTTTTGAAAGTTAGCCTTCAGACGTGCATGTGTGTCTTTGTGTCTTGACATGTTTTACGTGTTCATTTTGCTTGAAATTGATATGGAAGGTCCATAAAATGTATACGAGTGTATTTACGCTTGAAACAATCGAGCACGACTCCCTATGGGTCCCACAAAAGGCTCTCCACGAGGACCCCGAACACTGCCTAGACAAAGCCTTAGCAGTGTCTACCTACGTCAAAGCAACGACGGACAGTAGACTTATTGACACCGTGTCAATGGGAGGCTGTCACATCTGGAAGTACCCTCTAGACGTAACCGGCGTCGTTGTCCTCGGAGAGGACTAGGAATAGCCTCTTAGAATTCATCTTTACATTCATAGTTTAAAAATGCGGAAAATTTAAAACTTTTCATCTACACTACTTCGTGAGGTTTGATTAGACCTCTCGCTTACACATAATATTTTCATATCGAGTATACATAGACCCTTCGTATAAGAAGATTACATAGCCTTCTACTTTTATGTCACATATATATAAGATACATAACATAAACTTAAAAAGGGATGTCTCATATAAAACAACTAAACGGAGTCAAATCAACATAGCCATAATCCCTTACACAATGTAGAAAGGCCACTTAGGGCTTACAACAATATCTCGAAACAACATGAATGAAATGATTGTCTCTAGACTATAATAAAGAACCATAACTAGAGTAATAACAAGGTGTCATACTCGGACTTGAGGACATACCCACATTTTGAGAATGATTCCAAGCCTTCCTTAAAAAGTTGCCACGAACACTTCAACGACCGGAATCTAAAGTTTTGGGGGAATAGGGAGAAATGGGGTTATCACATCACTTGTACTAAGTATGGAATCATATGCACATACAACATAGAAATCATGCTAAAAATGACATTTATTCAAAAGCATGCAAAGTCACTTATAAAAGCCTTATGCACATTCAACAACCAATACAAGTCAATAAGCACATATTCCTTAGGTCAAGAACATGTACATTACAAGACCAACAATACCAAGTCTAGTCAAGTCAACATGCATATCATCATAATTGAGCACATAATCAAGACAACTCTATCATCAAGTTATAATATCAACAAGAATGTATAAGAGTTCATAACATCATAACCAAATCAAGACCATCACTCATACACCCACATTAAGTCCACTAATACAATGACTAAGTAAGGCCCCATAGCCTCACTCAATCAACTAAACCCAATAAGAACTATGAGAAATGCCCAACTTCACATACTATATCATTAAGTGTAAACATCATCATACTTTAGTAATAGAGACCAATCACATGTTCATAAGTTAAATCAATACCACATAGTGTGATTAACATATAAGATGAACATATACATATCATTTACATTTATAAACATATAGGTACATAAGAACATCTATCTAAGACTTCCACTAAGGCTAACTAGTGCAATGTATAGGTGAGTCCCATATCCCTACCTAGACTAAGCTAAACCTCTTATGTCATCATAATTAGAGTTCACTTCATTACTTTATTTTACTTTTAGGGAACATCTTGCCTTAACCGACATAGACCACATGAGCTAATGTGGATTCTGGTTTCATGGAACCCTACACCGAAAGAAGGCGGAGTACTTACCCAGGTAGAACTAAAACATGAACATAACATCTATGTGGATCCACTAACTAGTATTCCTATGAGGGCAACAAAGTTCAAGAACTAGGAGATATAGTTGGGACCGTCTTTATGCTACATGCTTTATAGTCTCCAATCTCATGAGTACATTCGTGATCCTACCTTCCCTATGTGGGAAGGGACACTCCTCACTTTTAGTTCACTCGGTGCTAAGCTAGACCCTTTTTTGAAATGTCTTTCATTAATAATCATAACTTAGTTTAGATCATAGTGTCTACCACTTATATTGTCATCATCATAGCTCAATAGTAATTGCATGAGTATTGTCCTTTCAATACAATTCACACATGTGAGGTTAGTACATTTACATAATCACATCATGATAAGGCACATAGGTAATTTATCACCACTGTTATATCATTATATCTTAGCCAACAAGCCAAAAGTCATAAATAAAGACAGTCCCTTTCAGAATCATACCAACCCTAATCAATCTTATCATAAGGTATACTTCAATGTAATTTCATCACCAAACACAACTAATCATAATTGAAGTAAAGGATTGAGATGACAAGACTTACCCCAATCTCCTTCACAAGCCATCATCCAAGGTTATACCATCAACCATTAAATTGAACCCAACAATGGATGTAATGTCATCACACAATAGTAATTTACACAATAATGAAGTCAATTGAATTATTACACAACAATTCATCTCTAGTTCATAACCTAAGGTTAGGGACTTGGGTCAATTTCATAATCTACAAAACTAGGTTAAATAACCAAGAACTAGAATAATTGAATCATAATACATCATAATCCTCTAAAGAAACCATAAACAAATCAATTTAGAAGATCAATTTTGTAATAGAAGAAAACCCACTTGAAACTCATTTTTTTGAAATCAATTTGGAGGAACCCATTGAGCAAAGAATCCCAAAGGTGAAAGAAATCCCATACCTTGTTTATTGATGAAGAATGATGGAGAAAAATAGTCTTCTTGCTGCCCTATAAACCTACTTTAATTGGTCTTCTATGGAGTTTCATTGGGAGAGTGACAGAAGAGAGAAAGAAGAGGAATTGAATTTTGGGAATTATGAGAGTTGGGTTAGTTTAATTAGGATTGGGTCTTTATATAGGTCATTAACTAACTTAATTAGACCTCCCTTAACCCCTAACAAATTAAATAACCACCTAGTTAATTAATTGAACTAAAAACATGGCAGTAAAAACAGTGACCCTGACCTACGAGACCCCGACCTATGGGTCGTAGGTCAGTCGACGGGCCTTGGGACCAACCGTCCTGCAGGTCCATCATTTTGGTCAGAGACTTGCCAAACTGAACCTTCACAAAATTTACAAAGTGACCATCGACTGTGGCCATTGACGACTCATCAATAGGGCCACGCCTCGTAGCCTACAACCGTCGATGGCTACTATCTCAAGACAAATTTTAGCCACAATGCAAGGGTCATCTTCAAAGACCCTTTGGTTGGTACTTCGGGAGTCGTACCCACACGTTTACCCCTAAACAACCTTTAATATGTATAAGACACCTTACTACCAAATTCTATCAAATTTCGACTCCTAAAACCTAGTCAAATAGGCTAATGCACACTAGCACCTCTTAAACTAGTTTCCGGACGTCATGGGCGTTTCTTGACGCATTGATTCTAAAACTTTCTAAATGAGTTATATACATTATATTTCACCTTAAAACAGTGTTACACCTCTTAGAATCTAATGTTAAGCTCTACATTAGGCTTTAGACTTTCGGAGTATTAACGAGGCGTAGTCCAACACTTAGCCTGGGAGATAAAGCCCCCTAATGTCGAGCCTCAGACCCAAAGGACGGTTGCTAGTACGACCCGTCGATGGGTCTACTGGGTGTTGATGGTGGGCGTGGATACAGCCTGAAAGTACTCCGAGGCGCAGTGTTTCATTATGGGGTCAATGGGAAATTCACCGCACGTCCTAACCTAACCCTAGGCAGTTATTTTATGTAATCTTGGGTATATAAGTTGGTCATTAAGTTCAAAACCTATACCCAATTCATTCTTCAAAAAATAGACTTTCCCTCTCAAAAATAAACCTCTGTAGAAACCTCCATTGGAGATGAAGCTCAAGAACAACTTGTAGATTACATTTCAATGGATTCTTCATCAAGTTCTCGTGGATTCTTCATGTAGAAGTTATGGAGATCCTTCATCTTTGGATAATCTTCCATCTAAAGAGTTCCTTCAATGCTTTTCAATGAGAATTCTATGATCAAAGTGTAGTTCTTCAATCTAGCCATGGGTTCTTTCTCAAATTGATTTCAAAAGAATGCTTATGATGAATTGATGTTTATATACTGATTTTAAAGTGAATTTCAGTCCAATTTCCTGATGAACCCATGTTCATACAAAAATCTCAATTTAGCTTATGATATGGGTAACGTGATCTTGTTGAGATGAATATGGATTGTGATTTCATTTAAGTAATTGTATATTTGGCTACTATTTTATATTCAAATTGATGGTGAATTATTGATAAATGATCAATGATTATCATGGTTTAGGGATTTGGTAAGCTTGACCTATATTCCCCTACTTTCTATGGTAGTAATGATGTAGTGTACTTAATGTGATCTTGAATCCTATGATGGTTGAAGCATGATATCGATTATGTATTTACACTTTTAGCTACTGACATATATTTGAATTGTTGATGAATTATTATTATTGATCAATGATGATCAAAGCTTGGAGAAATTGTAAGTTGGCCCTATTCTCTCTACTCCTCTATAGAATTGCTAGTTGAATTGTCCTTGTATGGAATTGTGTGGTGTGGTCCACTTATGGTGGAGGTCTTTACTTCTTGTCAAGTTATATATGCGTTGATCATGTCCTTGAAGGAAAATTGATGTAATATGAATGTCTGGTTAGGATGATTACACAATGTGTTGCAAATCCCTAGTTTCTCAATCTAGTAGCATGTTCTAAGTATTGATGATGTCTTCCATAATTTAATGAAGTTAGGGTTAAGTGTGGATTAGGTACTGCCATTGATGATGTACCAATGGTGAATGACCCCCTATATATGTACCCCTATATTAATGTGTGATATTACCCTATAGTAGGAGTCTTGAATGCAATGTTGAAGTTGTCTTGTCTCGTATTCTAGTACGTGATGTCTGTTTTTTGCTTGAATGTGCATTATAGTCTTAAGAGGGTGGCTGCCTCAATGTGATGTTGATAGCAATTATGTGATCCTGTTGACCAATGTACACACACTCCCACCTCATGCATTATTATAAGTAGTATAGGTTCATGGTGTCTAATGAAAGGATATTCTCTTATGCACTAATGTCTACTACTATGCATGTAAAGTATATGTCCATGAAGTATGTTATGTATCCTTTAACTAGGATGACTTGATAGGTGTACTAGTAAGGACAAGGGTATGGAACCTTGTTTATGCATTACACATGTGTGCCTTGATAAGATAGTTCCTATGTTGTAATCTATGTACATGAATATGAATGTAAGAGTATGTTATGAATATATCTTATATGCTATTATGTCAAGTAGATGATATGATGAAGTATAAATGTGCCTAGTGTCTAAATATGTTTACATGAAAGGATTGATCATATAGTTACAGCTATACACTTATGCATGAATGAAGTGAAGTATGAGCATGTGTGGTCCAAGGGTTTTTATGTGAAAGGTTTGCTCACATTAATGTACACATACACAGGAAAACATGTCTACGATGCATGTATGATGATCTAGTCAATAGAGGGGCATTTGAAAGGTGTTCTTAATGGTATCCTAAACTAGATGGTGCTTGAATATGTTATGTCCATGTGAAAGGTTTTCTCACAGGATTTAGGTTGATGAAAGGATACTCTCATCTATGACCTATGAGCTAAGAATATGGGGAGAAAATCTCCTAAAGCCTACTTTTATAAAGTAATGAAGAACAACGGCTTTTAAATAAAGGGAACTTAGCTTAGTGCCGAGAGAACTTGAAGTTGAGGGGTGTCCCTTACCAATGTTGGAAGGTGGGTTCACCAAAGTCCTCACGAGGTGGATAACTTCAATGCCCCATTTGCTATAAAGAGGGTTTCCATGATACCATTTTTCGGAGGTGCGCAATTCATGGTAAAATGTAGTAATATTTATTTAATATTATTTATGATATATTTTAGATATAACATATCTTAGGTTCTTTGATACATATATAAATTATTTTCTATTAATTGTTCTAATAGTTTTATATTTTCCATAGCTTCTTTCCAATATTGTAAATATTCGTAGTTCATGTTAATCTGAATTTACTTCTAAATCATACCATTCTACTTTTTCTAGATCTAAATCTTGTAGGTCTATTTCATACCATTGTTGAATTAATATATCTCCTGGTTCGTTATTATTAAATATTTTTTCCCATATTCTTCTTCTTAATTCAATTATCTTTATATCTTGAAGTATATATAAGATTAAAGTTTCATAGCTTCTTATCATTTCGTCATGCATGTATGTAATCATATTTGTTGTTTATGCACGTTTTTTATTTCAATCATTCCTTCCTATCATATTCATAATTTATTAAATTCATATTAACTCATTATGAACTAGATTATCTTTATCATGTTTTCCGGTCACTAATAGCATCGTACTTTAGCGGATATTTCCTACTTATCAGTGCCTAAACCTTGTTTACTCCCCTATCACGGCTTTCCTCGCCTATCGGTTTCAACATTGGGATGGCATAGTATAGCAGTTTTCTCCCTGTTTCCAGTGTGCTAATAAACTAGAAATCATGATTTCAAATAATTCTAGTACATAATAACTAACATAAATTTATTCAATAATATCTATGATATTCAGGAATATATGAAATTAGTTCTGCATATTTATTGAACAATATACCTTTGCCTCTTGCTTAGCAATGCTATCTGAAATATCTGACTGGATTTCAGATTTTTCCATTAATATTTTTTTTATTAGTTTAGGCGTTGCCTGCCTCTTTCATTTACATCTGAATCTATATATATATACAAAATTCTAGTCCTGTACTATTCTCCATACAACAATGCACACTAGTGCATCTACTATACACTTTAAGACTTTTCTTTACAGATGGCCTTTACTATTCACATTTGGCCTTTCAAAAAAGCAAATACTACCAACTTTTTATATAATCACGTTTCTTCAAAAGAGAAACATATCTTATCTCTTTATCTTGTCCATATCTTATCTTGACTTGTCTGCTTTTACTCTAAATTGACATCTGGAATTATGTTATCTTCACCCTTATATTTCGAACATATGTGATCTGGATATTTGTGTCCAATTAATTTGCAATATCTGGTTAATAATTCTGCTGAAATAAATTCTTTCTTTAATGCTTGTGTTGTAGGTTGTTCTTCTTGTTTTAATAGTGATAAAATCCATCTTCGGACTTCATCCATATCTGCTTTCCTTAGCACCCTTGAATTGGAATAGATCATTAACTGGTCTCGAGCATAATAGCTCTATATAGTATTTCCGTTTAAATAATTGTTAGCTAATTCTTGAATAATAGTTGATATACCAATTATTCTTTTGTTAGCACAAAAACTTGGTATCTCTATTTTGGGTATCTCTTCCTGTTGTCCGGTGTCCTCGGGTATAATCATATCTTTAGTTAGTCCTATCTTGATAACCTGTATTGGAGGTTTTATTTCCTCGTATAATATCTCCGCTGGTGTTGTATAGAATTTTATATAAAACAAATTTCCTTTTGTAACTCTTTTGTATGTGATGAATGTTTTGTGTAGTTCCAATATTCCACAAACTTCTTCTCCGTCATATGTATATACAGTATTTAACAGTCCATAATTGTATCATGTCCTTACCAAATTGGTGTTAGTTTTCGGTTGTGCGATCAGTTTATTATATCCTTGTAATTTTTGGATTAAATAATCTTGGTATGGATCTTGGGTTGTAGTAGATTTGGGGATGAGGTTTAAATAGGTTTGTATTTTGTGTATATTTTCGATATAGGTTTGTGTGATGTAGTTATATGTCTTTTTCTCATTTTGGTTTTGCAAACTATCTGCGTATGTAGATGTTTGTGGTTCTATGGACATATGTCTAGATGTCCTTTGGATAAATGGTTTTTCGAATAGCTGGTTTAAGTTTGAATTCTTTTGTTTTTCACTAACTCTTTTGCTCGTACCTGCAGCTGTATTTAAACAAATTTTATGAGTTTTAAGGAGTTTCCTATTGTCTCCTTTTAACTCTGGATTTTTTCGGTCTTCCGGTCGACGTATCTCCGCATTTTTATAGTCATGCTGCTGACTTATACTAGCTTTAGACTTCAGATTATCTTCATTAATCTTTAGCTTTTGTATCTCGTTATCCATACTATCCACTTTTGTACAAAGTGTAGTAATGGCTTTGAGTACTTTTTCAATTGTATCTTCATCTTCAGTCTCAGTCTGAGTAGCTTTGTCGTGATAAGTAATCTGCAATAACATTTTTATCAGTTTTTATTACTTCAATTGTAAATGTAATTTAATATATTTAATACCAAAATCCTTATTTCTTTTGTTGTTACCGAATCTTGTATTTTTCTTGTTAGCCACCATTTTATTTGTGTATTATCTGTTCCTATAATAAATTTGTTATATACAATATATGATTCAAATGCTAATAAATATTTATGTACTTAATATAATTCTTTCCTATTTATTTCCCATTTTATTTCCGTATTTGTAAATGTTCCTGAATAATATCTACAATGGTGTTCTATATTATTTTCATCATATCTATATTTTAAGACTCCTCCATAGCTTTTTTCACTAGCATCCGTTTCTATTATATAAGTAAATTTTTTATTTTCATCTGGAAAATATAGTTTAGGTAGGTTGTTACATAATAATTTTATCTTTTGTATTTGTGCTTGGTCATTTTTATCAAACTGATATTCTATGTCTTTCTTTAATTTTTATTGTAATGGCTTTAAATTTTCTGCTAATTTTGGTATGTATTATCTTACTTGATTCACTAGTCCTAAAAATGATTGTAATTTCTTTTTTGTGTCTAGTTGTTCGTGAGTTGATTATTTTTTGTACTACATGTGTTTGCATTTTTATTCCATTTTTATCTATTTGTATTCCTAAGAATTCTATTTGTTTTTTCATTATGTCTGCTTTCTTTTTACTTAGGCTTATACCTGAATATTCTATAATATGTATAAATTTTTCTAATAATCTTATGTGTTCATCTTGGGTTTTATAATATAGTAATATATCATCAATATATACTACACAATTTTCTAATTGTTTAAAATAGTTATCCATAAAGTGTCGATATTTATCTGGTGCATTTTTATATCCAAATGGTAATACATTCCATTCATAAAATCCTTGTGGTACGGTGAATGCTGTAAGTTTTTTAGATTCTTCTTCTAACTTTAAGTGGTAAAATCCTGATTTACAGTCAAATATACTAAAGTAATTATATCCTTGTATTTGTTTTATCTTTAATATTTTATTTGGTATTGGGTAATTATATGTTTTAGTTTTTGCATTTAAATTTCTATAATCAATAACCATTCTACTTTTTCCTCTTTTCTGTTCACTATGTTTATTTACAATAAATGCCGGGCTTGTATGCTTACTGTTGCTTTCTTGTATATATCCTTTTTCTAGTAATTCATTTGTATGTATCTTAAATTCGGTTAAATCATTAAAATTATATTTTAATGGTTTTTGGGTTATTATACTATTATTATCAATTAGCTCAATTTTTACTTTTGTTTTGTGTTTTTCCCATCCTTGCAAAGGATCTTCACTATATAATAATTCTCACTTTTCTTGGATTATTTTTACTTTATCTATAGAGAATATGATTAATTCTATTTTAGGGTCTTCTTCTTTTATGTTTTCTAATTTTTGTGTAATTTTCTCACTACCTTTTATCCATTCCGTTGTTTTTCGTTTTTTGTTATTTACCCTTTTTGCTCCTATTTTTTGTTTACATGGTGTTGTGAACCACCAGTGTGTTTTTGTTATTATATGTGGATATAATTTTTCTAAAAATGGCATTCCTAATAGCATATCTTTTGTGGTTAATTCAAAGTTATATATTTCTTCTATAGTTAATATCTTATCCCATATTTGTATTTTTATACTTTTTGTCTTGTATGTGATCATGCTTCCTTCATTATTAAATTTTGTTACTACTATTGGTGTTTTTAATTTTTCCCATTTCTCTTCTGGTAAACAATTGTATTTACATATATTAGCTTCTGCTCCCGTATCTGTCATTGGTGTATAATATCTGTTATAATATCCCTCTATTATTATCTTCACGAGTATATGTATTTTCATATTTTTATCCTACCAAAGTTCTTTTTATTACTACTCTTTATTTTTATAATTTATTATCAATTGTTTGTCTTCTAGATTATATGGTTTTACTTGTTCTAACCATTTTATTCCTAAAATAATATTTTCATCTCCTTGGTATATTTTAAATTTTATTACTATTGGTACTCCTCCAATGATTATTTCCTTTTCTGTAGTTTCTTCGGTATACATTAATGCTTTTGGAAGTTCAGGGCATGATTACCCAGTAGTTATTATTTCATCTTTCGTTACTAATTCTCTTGTAATATAGTTTTCTTCTCGTCCTGTATCTATTAATATTAAATATTTTTGTTGTTCCATTATTCCCATTATGTAATAATGATGTGGTTTTATTTCATCTTCCATTAATTTTTGTGGAGTTTTATCTATTCTTCTTGAGGTACTCATTTTTGATGATATTTGTGTTATTTCACAGTTTATTCTTTTTGATGTGCTTAATCATTCTTTTACTATTTCTAAGTCTTCTTCTATATTAATCTCATTATAACTATAATCATTTTTATCTATGACTGTGACTATCCTTTCAAAAGGGTCTTCAATTTTTATTTTATCTATTTTATTTTTTGCTGTTATTTTATGTTTTGTTGTTAAAACATATAAGTTTTTACATCTAGCTGTAAATATTTTACTTCCCGGGGCTAGTTCTATTCCCGACATTTTCCAATATAATACTAGTGATTTATATATGTTTATGTCATTTATTGCTACTGAGTAGTTAGCACTTATTATAAATTTAAATTTTTGATATATGAGGTTACCTTTTACTGCACTTATTATACTTTTTTCTATGGGTTGTATGATTCTATCATCCGCTAAGTATATTTCTATGGGTGTATCTATTCCTTCTCTAAAACATGCTTTTATTAATATTTCTGTTCCTCCTAAATGTACATATTTAATTGGATTTTTAGCCTTAATGTCTTGTATTTCTTTATTTATTATTCGTTTGTTTATTATTGATATTTTGGCCTTTCCTTTAGTATATTTGCAATCTATGATATGTTCTCTTTGACTTACTACATAATATTCTTCTTTTTGTCGTTTAAACCAGTTTCTTATTGTTGGTATTTCGAATATTTTTGCTATGCTTAGATCTAATTCTTTTCCTTTTATTTGTTCAAATATATTATTATCAAATATTATTTTTTGTGCTAAAGATTCTTCGTCTTGATGTTCTTCTTTATTTATTATTTGTATATCTGTTTCAGTCATTTGTTGTATTGTAGAATTCATTATCTGATTCCATCTCTATATCATTATCCATTTCATTTTCTGATATTTCATATATGCTATCTTCACTTTCTAATTCATAATCTACGTACTCTATTTGCGTATATTTTTCATCATTTATTATTATTTCTGATATTTGTTTTTTCTTTGGATTTTTAGATAGTTTATAGTCTCTAGCTATATGTCCTAATTTTCCACAATTATAACAAGCACATTCTGTTAGTTCTCTTTTTGGTCTATATGGTCTTTTGGTTTTGTAGTTTCCTACATAGTATCTTTTTCTCGGTTTTTTATATTTATATTTTGATCTGTGTTTTTTATTATTATTATTCTTATAGTACCTATCCGTATATCCAAATTGAGGTGCTGTTTTATTTTTGCAACATGCCAAGTTTTTTACTAATATTTTTTCCATTTTTATTTCTACTTTATGTTTTTCACATAATTCCATAAACCATCGTTGCAAGAATTTTATTCTGGCTCCTAAGGTATCTGTTAAATCTGCTTCGCTCCAACTTTTTATTACTTTTGAATTAAAAGGTTCTGGTAATTTTGTAAAATATAATTTTCTTATTTCTTTACTTTTTTTTTGTGCTATATGTTCCTTTATAATAGTATTCTCTAAATGCACATGTATATTCATTTATGTAACACATATTACATATTGCTAATGTTGTCATTAGATTCTGATTTATGATTTTTTCTTTATTTTGTTCTTCTACCTCTGTTGTCATACTACTAAATTCATTTCTTATAACTACTTCATATTTATATAATATTTCCATAGTTGTAGTGGCTAATTCTCCACTAGATTTTTTATTACTTCTTAAGGTTTTTAAACTTTCATCTGATAAATTTTGTAACCATAATTTTACTGTTCCTATAAGTGTTCTTTCTATTTATCCTGGTGTCTCTGTTATTACTATTTTGTTATCTATTAATTGTTTTGATATATATTCTATCCATAATTGGATTGTTTTATTTATATCTGCTACACAGTCTAAATCTAGAAAATTATGTTGTTCAGTTATTGGTTTAGGTGTCCATTTTTTATTTAATCTTTTATCCCATATAATTTTCTCTCTATCATAGTGTCCATAATTTTTATTATAATATTTCGAATTTCCATTTTTGGGTTTTTTACTCCCGATGTGCTAGGTTTTTCATCCATGTCTACGCTTCCTATATTTATTTCTAAATTCCTTGCATTATCTATATTTGCTAAAATTTCTGTATATGTTTCGCTTGTTTTCGAATGTTGTTCTAGATCATCGTTGTTTATTTCATCAATTCTTATTTCGGGTAGATTATCTTGGCTATTTTCTTCTTTTTCTAATCCGTCTTCTATTTGCAATTTTTCTTTGAATTTAATTATCTCATTTGCTAATTTTATTTTTTGTTCTTTTTCTCTTTGTTTAATTCATACATTTCTTTTAATATTGCTAGCTCTTTTTCTAGCTCTATTATTTTAGTATTTTTTACTTCTTCTAATTGTTGTACTTCCCTTTTTGCTTGTTGCTTTATTTTTTCGATTTCTGTTTTTCTATCTATTTGTTCATTTTCTTTTGTTACTCTTATCATAGCAGTTAAACTATCTTCTAGTGTTACCGTTTCTTTTTCTAACATAAATTTTGATTGCCACCTATTTTCTTATATCTTCTTCCTAGATTAGAAAATATTATTTTTATTTTTAATCCATCATAGTTTTCATATGTTTTTTCATTTATCGCGTATTCTTCCTTATTCATTTATAGATTGTGTTGAAGTTTATATTCTAAACATTCTATTTGTATTTCTAGATAAAAAATAATTTTTTTCTGTGCTATTATACATTTTTTACAAATTCCTGCGAATATGTTATTATTAAGTCTATTTTGCCTATATACTAATTCTTGTCTTTTCGCTATAATTATTTCAGTAAGTTTTTCTTTATATTCGTTATTCTCATTATTCATTGTATTTTTAAATATTGAATATATTTATATTCTATTTTAGATATGTCATCTATTAATTGATCTAATTTTATTTTATCAGTTTTTGTGATATTGAGTTGTTTATTTTCCGAATATAATTTATTTAATTTTCTTCTTATTTTTCTTAACTTTCTACTAGTATGTTTCTTACTAAGTTTCTTTCTATGCATAGCTCTGATACCATTTTTCGGAGGTGCGGAATTCATGGTAAAATGTAGTAATATTTATTGTAATATTCTTCCGATAGTTGTTTTAATCTGAATATTTCTTTAATATTATTTATGATATATTCTAGATATAACATATCTTGGGTTCTTTGATACATATATAAATTATTTTCTATTAATTGTCCTAATAGTTTTATATTTTCCATAGCTTCTTTCCAATATTGTAAAGAAAGTTAAGAAAAATAAGAAGAAAATTAAATAAATTATATCCGGAATATAAACAACTCAATATCACAAAAACTGATAACGTAAAATTAGATCAATTAATAGATGACATATCTAAAATAGAATATAAATATATTCAATATTTAAAAATACAATGAATAATGAGAATAACGAATATAAAGAAAAACTTAATGAAATAATTATAGCGAAAAGACAAGAATTAGTATATAGGCAAAATAGACTTAATAATAACATATTCGCAGGAATTTGTAAAAAATGTATAATAGCACAGAAAAAAATTAATTTTTATCTAGAAATACAAATAGAAAGTTTAGAATATAAACTTCAACACAATCTATAAATGAATAAGGAAGAATACGCGATAGATGAAAAAACATATGAAAACTATGATGGATTAAAAATAAAAATAATATTTTCTAATCTAGGAAGAAGATATAAGAAAATAGGTGGCAATCTAAATTTAATGTTAGAAAAAGAAACGGTAAAACTAGAAGATAGTTTAACTGCTATGATAAGAGTAACAAAAGAAAATGAAGAAATAGATAGAAAAACGGAAATCGAAAAAATAAAGCAACAAGCAAAAAGGGAAGTACAACAATTAGAAGAAGTAAAAAATACTAAAATAATAGAGCTAGAAAAAGAGCTAGCAATATTAAAAGAAATGTATGAATTAAACAAAGAGAAAAAGAACAAAAAATAAAATTAGCAAATGAGATAATTAAATTCAAAGAAAAATTGCAATTAGAAGACGAATTAGAAAAAGAAGAAAATAGCCAAGATAATCTACCCGAAATAAGAATTGATGAAATAAACAACGATGATCTAGAACAACATTCGGAAACAAGCGAAACATATACGGAAATTTTAGCAAATATAGATAATGCAAGGAATTTAGAAATAAATACAGGAAGCGTAGACATGGATGAAAAACCTAGCACATCGGGAGTAAAAACCCAAAAAATGAAAATTCGAAATATTATAATGAAAATTATGGACACTATGATAGAGAGAAAATTATATGGGATAAAAGATTAAATAAAAAATGGACACCTAAACCAATAACTGAACAACATAATTTTCTAGATTTAGACTGTGTAGCAGATATAAATAAAACAATCCAATTATGGATAGGATATATATCAAAATAATTAATAGATAACAAAATAGTAGTAACAGAGATACCAGGATACATAGAAATAACACTTATAGGAACAGTAAAATTATAGTTACAAAATTTATCAGATGAAAGTTTAAAAACCTTAAGAAGTAATAAAAAATCTAGTGGAGAATTAGCCACTACAACTATGGAAATATTACATAAATATGAAGTAGCTATAACAAATGAATTTAGTAGTATGACAACAGAGGTAGAAGAACAAAATAAAGAAAAATCATAAATCGGAATCTAATGACAAAATTAGCAATATGTAATATGTGTTACATCAATGAATATACATGTGCATTTAGAGAATACTATCATAAAGGAACATATAGCACAGAAGAAAATAAAGAAATAAGAAAATTATATTTTACAAAATTACCAGAACCTTTTAATTCAAAAGTAATAAAAAGTTGGAACGAAGCAGAATTAACAGATATCTTAGGAGCCAGAATACAATTCTTGCAACGATGGTTTATGGAATTATGTGAAAAACATAAAGAAGAAATAAAAATTGAAAAAATATTAGTAAAAAACTTGGCATGTTGCAAAAATAAAACAACACCTAAATTTGGTTGTACGGATAGGTATTATAAGAATAAGAATAATAGAAAATACAGATCAAAATATAAATATAAAAAACCGAGAAAACGATACCATGTAAGAAACTACAAAACCAAAAGACCATATAGAACAAAAAGAAAACTAACAGAATGTACTTATTATAATTGTGGAAAATTAGGACATAGAGCTAGAGACTATAAACTACCTAAAAATCCAAAGAAAAAACAAATATCAGAAATAATAATAAACGATGAAAAATATACGCAAATAGAGTACGTAGATTATGAATTAGAAAGTGAAGATAGCATATATGAAATATCAGAAAATGAAATGGATAATGATATAGAGATGGAATCAGATAATGAATTTTCTACAATACAACAAATGACTGAAACAGATATACAAATAATAAATAAAGAAGAACATCAAGACGAAGAATCTTTAGAACAAAAAATAATATTTGATAATAACATATTTGAACAAATAATAGGAAAAGAATTAGATCGAAGCATAGCAAAAATATTCGAAATACCAACAATGAGAAACTGGTTTAAACGACAAAAAGAAGAATATTATGTAGTAAGTCAAAGAGAACATAGCATAGATTGCAAATACACTAAAGGAAAGGCCAAAATACCAATAATAAACAAACGAATAATAAATAAAGAAATACAAGACATTAAGGCTAAAAATCCAATTAAATATGTACAGTTAGGAGGAACAGAAATATTAATAAAAGCATGTTTTAGAGATGGAGTAGATACACCCATAGAAATATATTTAGCGGATGATAGAATAATACAACCCATAAAAAAAATTATAATAAGTGCAGTAAAAGGTAACCTCATATATCAAAAATTTAAATTTATAATAAGTGCTAACTACTCAGTAGCAATAAATGACAGAAACATAGATAAATCACTAGTATTATA
This sequence comes from Solanum sitiens, assembly GCA_016801875.1. NCBI lineage: Eukaryota > Viridiplantae > Streptophyta > Magnoliopsida > Solanales > Solanaceae > Solanum > Solanum sitiens. The sequence continues at coordinate 1,154,282 of JABWTJ010000222.1, read as the reverse complement.
TTGGAAAATGTCGGGAATAGAACTAGCCCCGGGAAGTAAAATATTTACAGCTAGATGTAAAAACTTATATGTTTTAACAACAAAACATAAAATAACAGCAAAAAATAAAATAGATAAAATAAAAATAGAAGACCCTTTTGAAAGGATAGTCACACTCATAGATAAAAATGATTATAGTTATAATGAGATTGATATAGAAGAAGACTTAGAAATAGTAAAAGAAAGATTAAGCACATCAAAAAGAATAAACTGTGAAATTACACAAATATCATCAAAAATGAGTACCTCAAGAAGAATAGATAAAACTCCACAAAAATTAATGGAGGATGAAATAAAACCACATCATTATTACATAATGGGAATAATGGAACAACGAAAATATTTAATATTAATAGATACAGGACGAGAAGAAAACTATATTACAAGAGAATTAGTAACGAAAGATGAAATAATAACTACTGGGCAATCATGCCCAGAACTTCCAAAAGCATTAATGTATACCGAAGAAACTACAGAAAAGGAAATAATCATTGGAGGAGTACCAATATTAATAAAATTTAAAATATACCAAGGAGATGAAAATATTATTTTAGGAATAAAATGGTTAGAACAAGTAAAACCATATAATCTAGAAGACAAACAATTGATAATAAATTATAAAAATAAAAGAGTAATAATAAAAGGAACTTTGGTAGGATAAAAATATGAAAATACATATACTCGCGAAGATAATCATAGAGGGATATTACAACAGATATTATACACCAATGATAGATACGGGAGCAGAAGCTAATATATGTAAATACAATTGTTTACCAGAAGAGAAATGGGAAAAATTAAAAACACCAATAGTAGTAACAAGATTTAATAATGAAGGAAGCATGATCACATACAAGGCAAAAAATATAAAAATACAAATATGGGATAAGATATTAACTATAGAAGAAATATATAACTTTGAATTAACCACAAAAGATATGCTATTAGGAATGCCATTTTTAGAAAAATTATATCCACATATAATAACAAAAACACACTGGTGGTTCACAACACCATGTAAACAAAAAATAGGAGCAAAAAGAGTAAATAACAAAAAACGAAAAACAACGGAATGGATAAAAGGTAGTGAGAAAATTACACAAAAATTAGAAAACATAAGAGAAGAAGACCCTAAAACAGAATTAATCATATTCTCTATAGATAAAGTAAAAATAATCCAAGAAAAGTTAGAATTATTATATAGTGAAGATCCTTTGCAAGGATGGGAAAAACACAAAACAAAAGTAAAAATTGAGCTAATTGATAATAATAGTATAATAACCCAAAAACCATTAAAATATAATTTTAATGATTTAATCGAATTTAAGATACATATAAATGAATTACTAGAAAAAGGATATATACAAGAAAGCAACAGTAAGCATACAAGCCCGGCATTTATTGTAAATAAATATAGTGAACAAAAAAGAGGAAAAAGTAGAATGGTTATTGATTATAGAAATTTAAATGCAAAAACTAAAACATATAATTACCCAATACCAAATAAAATATTAAAGATAAAACAAATACAAGGATATAATTACTTTAGTATATTTGACTGTAAATCAGGATTTTACCACTTAAAGTTAGAAGAAGAATCTAAAAAACATACAGCATTCACCGTACCACAAGGATTTTATGAATGGAATGTATTACCATTTGGATATAAAAATGCACCAGGTAGATATCAACACTTTATGGATAACTATTTTAAACAATTAGAAAATTGTGTAGTATATATTGATGATATATTACTATATTATAATACCCAAGATGAACATATAAGATTATTAGAAAAATTTATACATATTATAGAATATTCAGGTATAAGCCTAAGTAAAAAGAAAGCAGACATAATGAAAAAACAAATAGAATTCTTAAGAATACAAATAGATAAAAATGGAATAAAAATGCAAACACATGTAGTACAAAAAATAATCAACTCGAACGAACAACTAGACACAAAAAAGAAATTACAATCATTTTTAGGACTAGTTAATCAAGTAAGAGAATACATATCAAAATTAGCAGAAAATTTAAAGCCATTACAACAAAAATTAAAGAAAGACATAGAATATCAGTTTGATAAAAAAGATCAAGCACAAATACAAAAGATAAAATTATTATGTAAGAACCTACCTAAACTATATTTTCCAGATGAAAATAAAAAATTTACTTATATAATAGAAACGGATGCTAGTGAAAAAAGCTATGGAGGAGTCTTAAAATATAGATATGATGAAAATAATATAGAACACCATTGTAGATATTATTCAGGGACATTTACAAATACGGAAATAAAATGGGAAATAAATAGGAAAGAATTATATTCATTATATAAATGTTTATTAGCATTTGAATCATATATTGTATATAACAAATTTATTATAGGAACAGATAATACACAAATAAAATGGTGGCTAACAAGAAAAATACAAGATTCGGTAACAACAAAAGAAATAAGGATTTTGGTATTAAATATATTAAATTTTATATTTACAATTGAAGTAATAAATACTGATAAAAATGTTATTGCAGATTACTTATCACGACAAAGCTACTCAGACTGAGACTGAAGAAGAAGATACAAATGAAAAGGTACTCAAAGCCATTACTACACTTTGTACAAAAGTGGATACTATGGATAACGAGATACAAAAGCTAAAGATTAATGAAGATAATCTGAAGTCTAAAGCTAGTATAAGTCAGCAGCATGACTATAAAAATGCGGAGATACGTCAATCGGAAGACGGAAAAAATCCAGAGTTAAAAGGAGACAATGGGAAACTCCTTAAAACCCATAAAATTTGTTTAAATACAGCTGCAGGTACGAGCAAAAGAGTTAGTGAAAAACAAAAGAATTCAAACTTAAACCTGCTATTCGAAAAACCATTTATCCAAAGGACATCTAGACATATGTCCATAGAACCACAAACATCTACATACGCAGATAGTTTGCAAAACCAAAATGAGAAAAAGACATATAACTACATCACACAAACCTATATCGAAAATATACACAAAATCCAAACCTATTTAAACCTCAGCCCCAAATCTACTACAACCCAAGATCCATACCAAGATTATTTAACCCAAAAATTACAAGGATATAATAAACTGATCGCACAACCGAAAACTAACACCAATTTGGTAAGGACATGCTATAATTATGGACTGTTAAATACTGTATATACATATGACGGAGAAGAAGTTAGTGGAATATCGGAACTACACAAAACATTCGTCACATACGAAAGAGTTACAAAAGGAAATTTATTTTATGTAAAATTCTATACAGCACCAGCGGAGATATTATACAAGGAAATAAAACCTCCAATACAGGTTATCAAGATAGGACTAACTAAAGATATGATTATACCCGAGGACACCGGACAACAGGAAGAGATACCCAAAATAGAGATACCAAATTTTTATGCTAACAAAAGAATAATTGGTATATCAACTATTATTCAAGAATTAGCTAACAATTATTTAAACAGAAATACTATATAGAGCTATTATGCTAGAGACCAGTTAATGATCTATTCCAATCCAAGGGTGCTAAGGAAAGCAGATATGCATGAAGTCCGAAGATGGATTTTATCACTATTAAAACAAGAAGAACAACCTACAACACAAGCATTAAAGAAAGGATTTATTTCAGCAGAATTATTAACCAGATATTGAAAATTAATTGGACACAAGTATCCAGATCACATATGTTCGAAATGTAACGGTGAAGATAACATAATTCCAGATGTCAATTTAGAGTAAAAGCAGACAAGACAAGATAAGATATGGACAAGATAAAGAGATAAGATATGTTTCTCTTTTGAAGAAACGTGATTATATAAAAAGTAGGTAGTATTTGCTTTTTTGAAAGGCCAAATGTGAATAGTAAAAGCCATCTGTAAAGAAAAGTCTTAAAGTGTATAGTAGATGCACTAGTGTGCATTATTGTATAGAGAATAGTATAGGACTAGAATTTTGTATATATATATAGATTCAGATGTAAATGAAAGAGGCAGGCAACACCTAAACTAATAAAAAAAATATTAATGGAAAAACCTGAAATCCAGTCAGATATTTCAGATAGCATTGCTAAGCAAGAGGCAAAGGTATATTGTTCAATAAATATGCAGAACTAATTTCATATATTCCTGAATATCATATATATTATTGAATAAATTTATGTTAGTTATTATGTACTAGAATTATTTGAAATCATGATTTCAAGTTTATTAGCACACTGGAAACAGGGAGAAAACTGCTATACTATGCCATCCCAATGTTGAAACCGATAGGCGAGGAAAGCCGTGATAGGGGAGTAAACAAGGTTAAGGCACTGATAAGTAGGAAATATCCGCTAAAGTACGATGCTAGTAGTGACCGGAAAACATGATAAAGATAATCTAGTTCATAATGAATTAATATGAATTTAATCAATTATGAATATGATAGGAAGGAATGATTGAAATAAAAAACGTGCATAAACAACGAACATGACTACATACATGCATGACGAAATGATAAGAAGCTATGAAACTTTAATCTTATATATACTTCAAGATATAAAGATAATTGAATTAAGAAGAATAATATGGGGAAAAATATTTAATAATAACGAACCAGAAGATATATTAAATCAACAATGGTATGAAATAGACCTACAAGATTTAGATCTAGAAAAAATAAAATGGTATGATTTAGAAATAAATTCAGATTAACATGAACTACGAATATTTACAATATTGGAAAGAAGCTATGGAAAATATAAAACTATTAGAACAATTAATAGAAAATAATTTATATATGTATCAAAGAACCCAAGATATGTTATATCTAGAATATATCATAAATAATATTAAATAAATATTACTACATTTTACCATGAATTCCGCACCTCCGAAAAATATCTTTTGTGGTCAATTCAACGTTATATATTTCTTCTATAGTTAATATCTTATCCCATATTTGTATTTTTATATTTTTTGCCTTGTATGTGATCATGCTTCCTTCATTATTAAATCCTGTTACTACTATTGGTGTTTTTATTTTTCTTCTGGTAAACAATTGTGTTTACATATATTAGCTTCTGCTCCCGTATCTATCATTGGTGTATAATCTCTGTTGTAATATCCCTCTATTATTATCTTCGCAAGTATATGTATTTTCATATTTTTATCCTACCAAAGTTCTTTTTATTATTACTCTTTTATTTTTATGATTTATTATCAATTGTTTGTCTTCTAAATTATATGGTTTTACTTGTTCTAACCATTTTATTCCTAAAATAATATGACGGAGAAGAAGTTAGTGGAATACCGGAACTACACAAAGCATTCGTCACATACAAAAGAGTTACAAAAGGAAATTTATTTTATATAAAATTCTATACAGCACCAGCGGAGATATTATACGAGGAAATAAAACCTCCAATACAGGTTATCAAGATAGGACTAACTAAAAATATGATTATACTCAAGGACACCAGAAAACAGGAAGAGATACCCAAAATAGAGATCCAAGTTCCATAAACTATCATTTCCCCATAGGATCTAGGAAGTGATATCACATAATATGCTAGCATGATGTTAGTGTTCTACTTTGACAAGGTAGAGCACCTTCCTTTGGCGTAAGGTTCTACAACACCAAATTCCATGTTTAGTATCCATGGTCTTAGTGTCAGTGAAGGCTAATGATTCCCTAAAGTAAAATGAACAATGGAAGTAAAGTAATGGACCCTAACTAGGCTAACCTAAGGGACGTTTCTTAGTGTAGGTTAGGGTATGATACTTTACCTATGCATTGCACAAGTAGCTCTTGAAGGGAGTTATAGGAAGGTGTTCTAATGTATATGATCATGTTTATGTTCCTTATAAATGACATTGTAGTACTTTCTACTTGTTGTGATGATATACATAGTATGAGTCCTAATGATTCTATACGATGTGGTCTTACCTTGTATGTATAATGTTGGCCTTATTGACTATGCGATGAAGGTCTTACTTGGCATGTATGAAGTTGTCTATACTTGTATTGTTAATGTAAGAAGTAAATGGTGTGCTTGTGTTCTCTTTATGAGTTTACTAAATATATGTGAGTTTATGGGACTTCACATGTACAATGCACTAGTAGGCTTAGATTGAGGTTATGAGTAAGGTCTTATGATGTCTTATGCAGTGCAGTCCAAGTACGTAATGTTAACTAATGTATCTTATGTTGTTGTTGGTAGAGTTGACTTACATGCTGTCTTGGAATAGGTCTTATATGAGGTTCATGCATTATGTTAAGTTATATGTGAAACTTGTATTGTGATGATATGCTAAGCCTCTATGTTTATGTATATATGTTTGATGATTAATGAAGGTTGTATGCATGATTACCTTGTGGACTTAAGGTGACGCTTAAGTGTGGATAGTGTAATGGGACATTATCAATACATTGCACCAAGTATCACTAGAGGGTTACTTGGGTAGTTAGTGAGTTAAGAAGAAAAAGAGGTCATTGTAAAGTAAAAATGAGCTTACGGTAAAGTCATGCCAAATGTGCCTTAGATGCAATGTATTGCTTTATCTGATGTCGTGAATATTGTATATACCTAAATGAAGTATGTGAATTGTATGATGCTTATGGTATAAAAGTGTTATGAAGTTTGCACAAAAGGCATGATACATGGTCTCAAAGTAAAATGTCCCCTTTTAAATGCGTGTTCTTGCATGGTTCTCATACTTAGTTCATCCTTGTACTAACACCATTCTTCTTTACCTTTTTAAACAAAGTGTAGGTTATGGATGCTTGAAGGATGTCTCTAAGGTGAAGGGGTCGATATGTGTTTCCCAAGATCAAGGAAAGGGATCCTTAAGTTCAATGATTTCCTATGTCATGTTTTATTCAAAGTTATGTAATATATTAGTTATGATTTATATTGTAAGGGTCGTGTCCCTAATATGCTCTAATGATGTTGAGTCTAAGATGGCAAAGAGACTTAGAGTCTAACTATGTAAATACGGTATTTTATATATATAATGGAAGAGATGTTCTAACATATGATGTGCTATGAAAGTTTATATTTTCCGCTAAATTTACCTATGACAATGCGATGAATGATAACTATGGGCTTGTATAAGACCTCCGAAAGGTCAAGTACGCCTTGTTATTTCTAGGGGTGCTCCCCAGTGCAGACATTTTGCCCTTGATTATTGAGTTAGTAGACTCCTTTATATGAGATTAGGAGTGAAAACTCTCAATGATGTTAAAACTCTTGTGTGAGGAGTATGTAGGTTTGTTCTTGACTTGCATTGATCTTGGTGTATAAGGGCATGATTTTATTATACCAAGTGGGGGATAATATGCCTACATAGTAAAATATTTAGTAACCTTAATGTTCCTATATTGAATTCCGTTGAACTTCTCTAGGTTGAGAATAACTTTTAGGTGATGTTGAAGAAGGGTGTGCATGAACTTGGATCCCAAGAGAGGGATGATGTGCTAAATTGCTAACATTGGTAAGCTAAGGTTCTCTTAAGGTTGAAACAAATTGCTCTTAAATGGATTTACCCTAAGTGGGCATGATGATATGAGTATCAAGGTTGTAGATATCCCTATCTTGTCTTTATATTCTTACTTGAGCTTGAAACTAAAGAGTTCCTAGTAGCTTGTTCATGATGTGAGTTTTGCATATAGGTATAAGTTGGATGTTCTCCATATGTTATACATATCTGAAATGACACTATGTTGTGCATGTTTTAAAAGGATTTACATTACATGAAAATGGTTTTTTTACTAAACTCCTATTTTGTCATGTTACTTGTGCATCTTGATATGATAATTGTGTATTAGTTTTCATGAGATAATGTAAGGAGCATGGTTGATGTTACTTATAATGTGTCATGTTTGGAGGCATCAATGATAATTTGAGTCTCCTTTAAATGAAAAAAGATGAATCTCTTAAAAATGTGTGACTCTTATGACTTGGGAAGTGTTAATATAGACTCACTCTTGATAAGTGATAATATGTTTAGCTAATGTTCTTGATGTGTGCCTATAAATTGCAAAATATTTCCCTAATTGATGCATGGTTATGAAGACTATTGTCATGATATAAGTTGAAACTTTTTGAAATGACTTACTATTGTTTTAATGTTTATGGTCTGATTTACCGTGTTGACTTTATTAGTAAGGAAATATGAGCATGCTTTGGTTAAAGTTGAGGAGTCCTCATTAAAATGAATTGACCTTTGTGTCTTGCTTGTATATGAGCTCTATGATAACATGTGAGTATGTTAAGGAGAAGGTCATTCCTCCTTAAACATAACAAAACATGTTAATGAAAGTAATACCTTAATGGGGCTATGACTAAAAGGTGAGGAGTCATTGTTGATCTATATAACTCATGATATATGTGCATCTAGTGTGAGTTACTTGTTGCTTCTTGAGTAATGTCGAATCTGCCTATGTGTGACTTAATTGTTGTTTCATAATGAGCTCTTAATGAAATGAGATTTAAAGACCATGTTATGCTTTGGAGAAGGATGTTCCTCCTATGAACATGAAAATAGCCTAAGTGTTTGATACATTAAGGACTGAGTGAATAAAGATTTTGGTTGCTTGTGTTGCATTGAATGCAAAATGGTAAGAAGTTAGTGTTCCTTGTAAGTTTGGTGCATTAACTATCATGCGATTATGTGTTAAATTTTTTTAGCTTCTCTATGGTTCATTGAGTCCTTGAAAGTGTTTTAAAAAGTTCCAACTGTATTCGAGGACGCATGTTCCCAAGTGGGGGATATTTTAAGGTCTCTCAAAATGAACTAAGGTATCTAGAGCCTCACATGTGTCTAAAAAGGTTACTAACGTGTTATAAGTTGTTTTACTGTATGTATGATTGATTTGAAGAGGTTTGGATGTCAAACGTCCAAGAGGTTCAAATGTTAGTCTTTCGACGTGCAAATGTGTCCTTGTATGGCTTCCTTGTTTTTATGTGTTGTTTTGAGTCCACAAATAGTACAGGGTACCCTAGCATCTTAATAGACATGTTAAGGGTTAAAATGTTCGGGTACAACTAACAAAGAACCACCCTGAGGGTCCTTGAAGAGGACCCAAATATTGGACAAGGAAGCTTCGCAAGGCAGCGTGCAGAGGAAAGATGTGGATGTTGTCACGCGTCGCGCACCTGTCACTTAGTGTGCCTGTGCGTCGCACGCCCTACACGAGGTCCAATCCCTAAAAAATGTAGTAAGCCAAAATAAAGAGCTTTCTCCGCGACGCGCACCCACTTCCCAGACTCATCACCAATGCTACGAGACTCTACTAGACGTGGCAATATGAGACTTTTAGAACCTAAAACCACTTTATAAACCTGGCTCTAATACAACGCTTGTCATATCCGGGGAGCGCCACCTAGACGTAACATGTCGTACTTGACCTCTCGGAGGTATTATACAAGCTCATAGTTATCATTCATCGCATTGATATAGTAAATTTACCGTAAAATTTAAAACTTTTCATAGCACATCATATGCTAGAAACTTCATCTCATATATAGATAAAACATAAGTCAAATTACATATTTAGACCTTAAGTCTCTTTGCCATCTTAGACTCAACAACATTAGAGTACATTAGGGACACGACCCATAAGACACATTACATAACTATACAATATTTAAAGACTTTACAATAAAGACATAAGTAGGAGATCCTTGAACTTAAGGATTCCTTTCACTGAGCTTGGTAATCCTATCAAGATCTTCACCTTCAAGACATCCTTTAAGCATCCATAGCTTTCACTTTGTGTAAAAAGTAGAGAAAAATGGGATTAGTACAAGAATGCACTAAGTATGGCAACCATGCATTTAAAAGGGACATTTTCCTTGAAATCATACTTCATGCCATTTTGAGTAAATCATCATAAAACGTTAATTCAATAACATTTATAATATTCACATACTTCATATAAACATATTCAAACGCCAAAGATTACATAAGATCACATATAGAATTTATGACATTTTTGAGTCACATTACAGTGAGCTCTCTTTCCCTTAACAGTAAGCTTTATTTTATTTTATTCATTATCTTCCCAATTAACCCTCTAGTGATACTTGGTTCAATGCATAACCTTAAGGCCACAAGGAAACGTACATATCATCTACACAAGCCAACACATATCATCATAGAAGTATAGTACAACTTAGACATATTTAAACCAATACCATAGGACAATTAAGTAACTACCTTTAACTTGCACATATACATACTTCACTTCACATTCATGCATTATAAAACCTTACTCACAATACTATTCTAAGCCTACTAGTGCAATGTATATGTGAAGTCTCATAACCTCACAGATACTTAGTAAACCTATCATAAGACCACAAGCCTTACCATCAAATTCATACATCAACTAGTAAGCAATGACAACTTCATTCATGTCAATACAAGACCTTCATCATGTAGTCAATAATATCAACATCATGCATATAGACTCATACCATGAACATCTTCATAATAAGTAGACCAATACTACAAAGTCATGCATAAACAACATATACATAGTGACATGTATTAGAACACCTTCCTATGACTTCCTAAGGAGCTACTTGTGCAATGTCTAGATGGGTTCATTACTTTGACCTATCCTAAGTAACCTCCCTTAAGTCATCCTAGTTAGGGTCCTAATAATTTACTTCCATTGTCCATTTTACTTTAGGGAAACTATAGCCTTAACCGACACTAAGACAATGGGTGCTAAACATGGAAATTGGTGTTTTAGAGCCTTACACCAATGGAAGGTGTTCCTACCTAGCCAAGGTAGAATCATTAACATATATCCTAGCATCCTAAGTGAATTCACTTTGGTAGATCCTATGTCGCAAGCATAGTTTATGGAACTAAGATATAGGTAGTTCCCTCTACATGCCATTGGGAAATTGGGGCCTCATCTGATGAGAAAACATGGGTGATCCCTTCCTCAAGGGAAGTCAACACCTCATGTGGGTCCATAGGTGAATATTCCTCAAAGGGAATCCAACACTCTATAAGGGACAAATGGTGAATCTTTCCTCAAGGCAAAGTCAACACCTCTCAATATCAAGTTCACTCAGTGTTAAGCTAAGTTCCCTTTATTGAAAAACCTTTAATTACATTTTCATAAAACATAGGCTTAAGATATATATTCCACATATGCTTATAGAATATTCAAGCACCTATCTAGATTTAGAGTAATCTTGGGCACCCCTATCAAGGCCCCTCTCACTTACTAGATCATCATCCATGTGTGTGTGTGTACATACGTGTGAGCAAGCGTTTCACATAACACATAGATATCACACATGTTCATACATCAATGCATAAGTCTATAGGTATAACTATATGATAAATCCTTTCATATAAAACCCACTAATACTCTTTGCACATTCATACTTCATCATATCATATAAGCTTAACATGCATAGTAGTAGAAACTAGTGAATATGAGTACTACCTTTCATTTAGACACTATGATTCTATACTACTTGTAAGCATGCATGAAGTGTGAGTGTGTGTAAATTGGTCAACATGATCACATAATGGCTATCAACAACTCATTGAGGCAGCCACCCTGTTAGACCACATTACACTTTCAAGCATAGATCACACAACACACAATAGCATATTAGGCAAGACAATTTGCACATTATAATCAAGACTCTTAACTTTAGCTATTTACACATTCACATATGGGTACATGGGAAGGGGTCATCAATCTTTAACACTTCATTAATGGCAGCACCTACACATGATCTTAATAGTCATTTACATGCTCATAATGATAGTACCATAACCTAGATTCACAACTCAAGTAGAAGACTAGGCCCAAGTTAAACATAAAGTGATCATCATAACCACTTATCCATATATTCATCAATTTTCCTTCAAGGCCATGTTCAACACATGTATAATGACAATAAAGTAAACACTGCCACCATATGTGGACCATACTACACAATGCCATACAAGTCTTCATCAACTACAATACTATAAGGAAAGTAGAAGAGATAAGCATTCTTACTAATTTCTCACCCTTTGATCATCATTGATCAATACACCTTGTTTATCAATAATTCATATATAGGGAAGTAGATAAATGTACTTTAAGCCATGCACAAGTTTCTACAAGATCATGATACAACTAGTGCAATGCATTACCATTATTCTAGAGAATAGATAGGCATAAATCATAAATCAATTTCCCTAGTCTTGCTTATCAATCAAGATTCATCAATAATATACATGTATAGCAGTACTAAAAGAAATCATATCTTAAACGAGACACTACTACAATTGCCAATAAATTCGAATTCACTGTAAGTATGCTTTATGCTAGGAATTCATGGAAGGTAAGTTTACATAGTTTAATCCTATTCAAACTATCATAAATTGATCCATATTGCATCCATCAGATATAATTCATATTCACATTACCTTATAGGCAATAGCTAAGGACAATTAACCATGATCAATTCATATAACAACTATCCTAACGTCAAGATTATAAGTTACTATTCCATAGACTTAAAAAAACCTAGTTCAATTCACATAAGCCATCTTTACTTCAATCATACAAGATTCATATCCATAATTCAAACATGATATTAACCTAGAACAGTATATATAACCAACTTAACATGATCAAAATCCACTTTTATACAATTAAGGACCCACAGTACAGTGAACACATTGTTAACTAGTCTAGGCATGTTCAAACCTTCACACATTGATCCACATGGATTCTTCATCATCAATTCAACATTAATTCACGTAAATAACAGTAGATATGACCACTTCAACGTAATAGAATCACAATTCCATCGATAGCAAGTCGAGATCACAAAGCCATACATAGACTAAAATCGAGTTGGTGAAATAGCATGGGTTCATCATGCAATTGGATTTAAAACCACGTCTAAATCAGTAGATAATCACTAACACATTCATATTATGCCTTTCAAATCAATTTAAGAAAGAACCCATGGCAGATTGAAGAAGAAGTACTTTCAATGCTTTTTCCTTAAGTTTAGTGTGTGTGTCTAAGGCCTTATTGTAGTAGTTTTAATGCATTTTTCTTTGTGTTTGCACGAAAAACTGTCCAGAATGAAAATGCTAAAGTTATGCTAAAAATTGCAGAAAAGAAGACCTACGGAGCCATCGACGGTCCGTAGGTGGAAACCGTCGCCATGAAGATGTTATGATGCCAAGGAAAGATCGGGTAATTCTGACCAAGTGTGGGGTTATGGAAGGGATGACGGTCTGTGGTCTCATTGACGGACCGTCCTGGTGATCCGTTGGTTTTAACAGAATGTAGCCCCAGTACCCGATTTGAAAAGATTCTAAGTGTGGAGCAACAAAGGCCATCGACAGACCGTCGTCCTATCAATGGACCGTCATATTGGTCCGTCGATGGTAACAGAGAGTTGGAGAAGAAAGCAGCTAAAAATAGAGTTAAAGTATGGACCGATGGAGGCGTCGATGGTCCGTCGTTGCCTCGATGGATCTTCGGTCACGTCGTCGATGTGAGACGCGTTTTTGGACAGATTTTCCTTATTTAGGTTTCCCTTTCTATTTAGGATTCTATTATTATAAATAGTACAAAAAACCTCATTTTTGGGGTTAGACTCTTTGGTAATTTTCAGATTTTACTATTTGTTCTTGAACTTTGGGTTTTGGAAAATTGTTAACTTTTCCGGAATCGATTTTTACAACCTTTTGATTAATTCAAGTGATTTTCTGGGTTCTCTTCAACTTGTTCAAGTAAGTATATGATTTCTTGTTTAATAAATATGAATTGTGTAAAACTTAACATGGGTAACTAAATCCACAACTAGGGTTATGGGAACATGGGTAATTAACAAAGTATTACTAGCTAAAATAACAATTCTAGAATAGTGTCTTGCATGTATTGATAATTCTTTTGTTTAGAAGTCTTTTTAACGGTGGCCAATGTTAGAACTCGCCTTGTTGCTACTTGCCGGACCAAGGAGGTAGATAATAAGAAAGGAATTATCAACGTAGATTTAGTATACACTATCTAATAGGATAGTTTCAATTGGTGCAAAGTAGTAACTTAGTCATACATTGAATATGATGCTTAATATGAGGTAAAAGGTAAGGTTTAGTAAAGTATACACACGTAGCCGGACCAAGGTGCGTAGTGAATTTCACTAGTTGCCGGACCAAGGAATTAGGGATACATAACTTACCACTTTGCATGCAAGATACTAGGATTATAGCTAGGGTTACTGCGTTATGAACCTATGGGGAACACTTACACCTAGTTTCTCTCATCACTCGATAAACATAAAATATTTGAACTTGCTACTTGATTACTTAGACTTAATTAATTACTTTTGTTACACAAAACCCCCCTTTTAATTGTTTGTTTTCGAAAAGGATTTGACTAAATAAAAGTAATCATAGATTAAAGTTAAGTCTAAATCACTTTCCTCGTTGGATCGACCCCAACCAAACATTTGAGTTCTTTACTTGATACGACCGCTTATACTTCTTTAGGAAAGTGTAATTTGAGTTTATCAAATTTTGGCGCCTCTGCCGGGGATAGTGTCTTTTAGATTAACTTTAAGCACATTACCAAATTTTAGTCAATAGTTTCCTGATTTTACTTTTTCTTTTTCTTTTTGTCTCTCACAGGCCTAGCTGTAGTGTATTCAAGGTACATGGAGTCTAGGAGAACCAATACTTCCGCTTGATCCATAACTAAACCATACACTTCGCAGAATAAATATTCAAAACAATGCTGCTTATATCGAGGATGAGATCAATCCTCCACCTGCCCCTCTAGTTGATGCTCATAATCAAATGATGGTTGATAACCCTGGTGAAGGTAATCCGAGGAGACAACCCCCTGCCCCACACCCTTAAGAGTACTATAGGGGAAATGTTAACATCACTGACTCTGACGGGCCACTTGTCCTACCTCCTCTACCACATGGTCATACTTTTGTGGTAACTAGTAGCTTAATGCAGATGCTCACAGCTAGAGGTCTGTTTTTGGGGCTACCATGTAAGGATCCACATGCTCACATTGCCAATATGAGGTCGGTGTGTAAGAGTTGTGTAGGGAGGCCTGACTTGGACATGGACGTCATTGGGCTAAGAGTGTTCCCTCTCTCACTGATAGGAGAGGCTGCTATATGGTTTACTGAGCTTCCCTATAACTCAATCTATACATGAAACCAATTGAGGGATGTGTTCTTAGCTCGTTACTATCCGGTTTCAAAGAAGCTCAACCATAAAGATAGAGTGAACAACTTTGTGGCACTACCAGGTGAGTCGGTAAGCAGTTCTTGGGATTGGTTCACCTCTTTCTTGAAAAGTGTCCCAAATCACCGTATTGATGATGAGTCGCTGAAAGAGTATTTGTATCAGGGGTAAGATGATAATAATAAAGCGGTGTTGGATATGATTGCAGGTGGTTCTTATGGGGAGTGTACTTATGCAGAGATCGCTTAGAAGTTAGAGAAAATCTCCCAAAATAATAAAGCTTGGAGCACTTGGAAGTCGGATACTGGGAGAATCACTTTTGTGGTGCAATCTACACACAACCCAGCCGCAGATGATATTCGTGAAGAAATGGCTCAAATGAGAACTGAGCTTGGGTTAGTGTTGAAACATGTCACTGGGGTGCAGAGAAAGTGAATGCGGTGAATTATTTGACTAAGCCACCACAGCCGATAGATGAGTTTTACTATGAGAAAGATTCTTATGCAGTGAATGAGCAGACAGGGGGTTTCTGAACAAACGCCCAAGGCTCCAATCAGGAGAATTGGCGCCACGGTCAAGGAAATCAAGGTCGGAACTATGGGAATTACAATCGAGAGGGTCACTATGTTTGTGAAGGAAACTACAACCGCGACAACAACTGTAATCGAAGTAACTATGGAAACAGAAATGATCGAAGTGGGCACTATGTTCCACCTCAAAATCGGGAAGTTTCTCCTAGGGATGGTGGAGGTAGTATGGCGCGAGTTGAGGACATGTTGCAAAAGATGAGAAGGAGGTTTGACGCAAGTGATGAGCATGCCAAAGAATTGAGAGGTGATTTGGTAACATTGGGCAAAAAGTGGATGCACATGCAGTCTCAATCAAGCATCTTGAGATGCAAATGGACCAATTGTTGTCTATTTTGAACCCTCGTCCACCGGGTACTCTTCCTAGCAACACTGTTCAAAATCCGTAGAATGATGGACATTGTATGGCATTCACTACTCGAGGTGGTAAGCAAAGCATAGATCCACCTATGCTGTCTGGCGTAGAAAATAAGATGAGAAGAGAACATGAGGTAGTAGAAGCTAGTGGTGAGTTGGTAGATGAAGTGGGAAAAGAAGTAGAGAAGCACCAAACAGTGACTCCCATTCCAAGACCACCACCACCATTCCCGCAAAGGTTGGTGAAAAAGACCGAGGATGGTAAATACCGACGTTTTATTAATATGTTGAAATAGCTTTCCATCAATGTTCCTTTGATAGAAGCTCTTGAACAAATGCCCGGTTACACCAAATTCATGAAGATATGGTCACTAAGAAGAGATCGGTTAGTTTTGAGGATGATAATAGGATGCAACACTGTAGTGCTATTGCTACAAGGTCTCTAGTGCAAAAGAAAGAAGATCCGACTACTTTCTATTCGATGTAAAATCGGGCTATTACACTTTGCTAAAGCATTATGTGATCTTGGGGCAAGCATAAATCTCATGCCTCTATCCATCTACAAAAAGTTGGGTTTGGGTGATCCAAAGCCCATTGCGATGCGGATACTGATGGCCGATCGAACAATGAAGAGGCCTATTGCGATACTCCACGATGTGTTACTGAAAGTGGAGTCATTCATATTTCTGGCCGATTTTGTGATTCTTGACTGTGAGGTAGATTTTGAGGTGCATATTATTCTTGGGAGACCATTTCTTGCTACCGATCGCGCCTTGGTTGACATGGAGAAAGGGCAGATGAAGTTTCAGTTAAACAATGAAGAAGTGACTTTCAATATTTGTAGGTTCAAGAGGCAGAGTGGTGAGATCCAATCTGTATCTGCGATATCCTACAGAGTTGAGAGTTCATCAGAGGTCCAAATAGACGAACGTCTTGGTGTTGAGGCACTAGCAGCAGTGATTATGAACTTTAAGAGTGATAGTATTGCAGAGTATGGGTCATTGCTTGCGACACTTGATCGAGGTGATATTCGGTTCAAACCCAAGAAATTGGAGTTAGATATGATGCATCGCGACTCTGCACCTACGAAACCATCTATTGATAAGGCTCCAAAATTAGAGCTTAAGGCTATACCACCTCATCTGAGGTATGTATTCTTGGGAAAAGGTGACACTTTGCCGATTACTATTGCTTCAGATTTTAAGGTGCAACAAGTAGAGTGTTTGGTTGAAGTGTTGAAGAGTTTCAAGCGATCTATTGGGTGGACTATTGCGGATATTATTGGGATCCCTCCCGGTATTTGTTCACATAAAATCCACTCATGCCCGATCATAATCCAAGTATTAAGCACCAGAGACGCCTAAATCCACCTATGCAAGAGGTAGTGAAGAAGGAAATTATTAAGTGGTTGGATGCCAGAGTCATATATCCGATCGATGATAGTAGTTGTGTATGCCCTGTTCAGTGTGTGCCCAAGAAAGGGGGAATGACTGTGGTCCCCAATGAGAAAAATGAGCTTGTTCCGATGAGGCCGGTGACCGGATGGAGAGTGTGTATGGATTACCAGAAACTAAATGCATGGACTGAGAAAGACCATTTTCCTATGCCCATCATGGATCAGATGTTGGATAGACTTGGAGGTAAAGGGTGGTACTGTTTTCTTAATGGTTATTCGGGTTACAATCAAATCTCTATTGCACCGGAAGATCAAGAGAAAATCACTTTTACTTGACCTTATGGAACTTTCGCGTTCAAGAGGATGCCCTTTGGGTTGTGTAATGCACGTGCTACTTTTCAGAGATGTATGATGTCCATATTTTCCGATATGGTGGAGGAGACCATTGAGGTATTTATGGATGATTTTTCTATTGTTGGTAATTCGTTTGATCATTGTTTGAGTCACTTGTCTGAAGTTCTCAAAAGATGTGAAGAGTGCAACCTTGTGCTAAACTGGGAAAAATGTCATTTTATGGTGAAAGAGGGTATTGTATTGGGCCACCGCATCTAATAGAAGGGTATAGAGGTTGATTGAGCTAAACTCGGGGTTATAGAGAGACTTCCTCCACCCATCTCTGTAAAAGGTGTGAGGAGTTTTCTTGGGCATGCAGGTTTCTACTGGAGGTTTATTAAAGATTTCTCAAAAATTGCACATCCTCTGTGCAAGCTGCTTGAGAAAGAGTGTAAATGTTATTTTGATGAATCATGTCTGAAGGCATTTGGAGAGTTGAAAGAGAAGTTGGTATCTGTGCCGATCATTATTTCTACGGATTGGAGCAAGCCATTTGAGGTGATGTGTGATGCTAGTGGGGTTGCACTTTGTGTGGTATTGGGACAAAGAAGGGATAAAATCCTTCACCCCATTTATTATGCTAGTAAATCCCTTAATGAAGCCCAAAATAACTACACCGTGACTGAACAAGAGCTCCTTGTGGTGGTCTTTGCTTTCGAGAAATTTCACTCCTATTTGCTTGGCACTAGAGTTATAGTGCATACTGATCATTCTGCCTTGAGATATTTGATGGCAAAGAAGGATGCCAAACCGAGGTCGATTCGTTGGGTTCTACTATTGCAAGAATTTGACTTTGAAGTGAAAGATAGAAAAGGGACCGAAAATCAAGGGGCCGACCACTTATCCCGATTAGAAGATGAAGCAATGCGAGAGTTAGGTGAAAAAGCTGAAATTGATGATACTTTCCCTGATGAGCATGTATTGGCTGCTTCTCAAGACTTGATTCCATGGTTCACAGATTTTGCGAATTACTTGGCTAGTGATATATTCCCATTGGACTTGTCCTTTCATCAAAGGAAAAAGTTCATGCATGATGTGAAAAAGTTCTTTTGGGATGATCCATATCTTTATAGGAGTTGTGCCTATGGGCTTATTCGGCGTTGTGTACCGGAAGTTGAGATGATGAGAGTTTTGGAGGCATGCCACTCCTCCCCTGTGGGTGGGCATCATAGTGGTATTCGGACAGCCCATAAAATCTTGCAATGTGGCTACTATTGGCCAACCATCCACCAAGATGAACATGAGTTCGCCAAGGCATGTGATAGGTGTCAGAGAGATGTCGGTATTTCTAGAAGGCAAGAGCTCCCTTTAAATCCCATTCTTGTGATCGAATTGTTTGATGTGTGGGGCATTGACTTTATGGGCCATTTTATGAGTTCTTATGGGATGAAATACATTCTTGTGGCGGTTGATTATGTGTCGAAATGGGTGGAAGCCATAGCACTTGCAAATAATGAAGGGAAGAGTGTCATTGCGTTCTTGAAAAAGAATATATTTTCCAGATTTGGCACCCCAAGGGACATTATTAGTGATGGGGGATCCCACTTTTGCAACAAGTTGTTCAAAGAATTGTTGGAGAAATATGGGGTTCGCCACAATGTGGCCACGCCATACCATGCTCAAACTAGTGGGCAAGTTGAGGTGTCAAACAGAGAAATCAAGCATATTTTTGCAAAAATGGTGAATGCGAACATAACGGATTGATCAAGGAGGCTTGATGATGCTCTTTAGGCCTACCGGACAACATACAAGATTCCCATAGGTATGTCCCCATACCAACTTGTTTATGGCAAAGCTTGTCACTTGCCGGTTGAGTTAGAGCATAAGGCCATAAGGGCAATGAAGAAACTGAAAATGGATTGGAATGAGGCTGTGGAACAGAGATTATATGGATTGAATGAGCTTGATGAATTTTGCTTAAAGGCATATGAAAGTTCAGCCCTCTACAAAGAAAAGATGAAGAAGTACCATGACCAAAAGATTGAGAAGCGCGATTTTGTGGTTGGGGATTTGGTGCTTTTATTCAACTCTAGGTTGCGCTTGTTTCCAGACAAACTCAAGTCCAAATGGACTGGTCCATTCTTGATCACCCAAGTTTTTCCTCATGGAGCGGTTGAGTTGGAGAATAAGGAGGGTGTAAGGTTCAAGGTGAACGGGCAACGAATCAGAATCTACCTTGGGCATGCTGAAAAGGCGAATGAAGTGATTGAGGCAAACCATCTTGATGAAGTCTGATTAATCAAGAGTCATGTGTCGTGCCGCGACGTTAAATAAAGCACTGATTGGGAGGCAACCCAATATGTATCCTCTAGCCAACAATAGGTTTTTTCGTGATTTTATAGGCGTAGTTGCATTATTTTTGTTTTTCTAACTTAATGTCACGTATTAATTTTCTTTTATTTTTTTAGAAGTGTTGGATAGAGAGTAAACTAGGGTCCGTGTCTAAAAAGTGTCCAGAAAATACAAAAAGATTAGCTTATTGGGTGTTCAATGTGCTGGGACTAAATCCCTAGAAATCTGCAGAAAATTAGTCTGGTGCACTAATCGACGGACCAATCGACAGACCGTCGTCCTGTCGACGGACTGTCGGTAGGGTCCGTAGATTTCAAGTTTGTTTCTTTAAATTTTCTAAGTTAGGGAAAACTCGACGGAGCAGTCGACGGACCGTCGACGGGGAATCATCGGTTTCTCCGACCCAATAACCCGACCCGACCCGACCGGCTATATATTAAAATTTTAAACTTTTCAGTTACCCACCTTTTCAAATACCCTCCCCAAACCGTTTCCCTTTCCATTTCGCTTCAACTTCCCCACTTCCTCACCCATTAACTCCCATTTCTATCAATCAGATTCTCCTCTTCCCTAAATCTCCATCAGTTTCCCAAAGCCCTTCTTTTCCCCCATCTTCTATCTATGTCTGTCTTCTGCCCGGTCGGTGTTCAAGGTCGCTCTTTGGTATTTTATACTTGCAAGAATTCATCCCCTCATTCCCTACACTACAGTATACAGGTACACATGGCACCCAAGTAAGACTTAGTCTACTCTCGAGGACGTTCCAAGTCTGTCGCCCCTTCCCGTCGGTTGGTGATTGGGTCATCCGACGATGAACGCGACCCTGAGTACGTGCCACTAGGCACCCAGAAACCTGCACGTACTGCTAGGACCACCAGAGGCATGCCTTCGAAGGTGGTGTTCGGCGTAGTCACTACCTCCTAGTCTGATGAGGAGCGCACACTGACCGGCATACCGTATGAGTCTGCTGCATTTTTCAAGGGAGTGTCTGGCTCCGAGGAGGCTTCCGAGTCAGAGAAATCTTCATCTTCACATGGTGCCACTACTCCTACAGCACATCCCCACTCTGCCTTGTCTGATGAGGCTGATAGTGCGGATTCCACCCCTGCACCCCTGACCGACGTCCCCGCACCGGTTGCTGATCAGCCCAATCGGTGGTTTGTCGAGGGCCAATATCAGATATACAAGGATGCAAAGCTGCTCAACGACAAGGGGGTCATGACTCAGACTCTGACAGTCGAGCGGCGAGTTCTTACCAGGAGTCTTCCCACGATGTCGGCTATACATGACCTTTTTACCCGCCATCGGCTAGAGTGGACGGCTGGGAGTTTGGGCCGTTACGGCGAGAAGGTTTGCAACTTAGTGGGCTAGTTTGGACAAGCGTGCTAACCCTGCCAAACAAGGACCACTTGAGCATGTTCGTGTCCGTGGCAAGCGGGTGGATATCTCCTTGCCCGCCATTCACATATTTCTATATGGTGCTGACACTGATACCACTAGGGCCCCCTTCACTCTCGAGTTTGATTATCGATGGAAGATGATCAAGCAAGGACGTTTCCAGTGCGAGAGAGTGCTGAGAGAGAGTACCAAGAGGTGGACAGCCCAGAACATCTTCGTGGATGGCGAGGGTGCTGATTGGGTGCTGGAGCCTAAAGGAGGAATAAAGAAGGTCAACCTCACATTCACGGCCAACTTCTTATGGCTCTTGGTCCGTCATTGCCTCTCCCCAACTGCTGCTGATAATATTGTTACAGGGGATAGAGTAGTGCTGATAGCCGCCATGGTTGCTGGGTTCGAGGTGGATTTTGCGTGGCTGTTGCAGGCGGTCATACATGAGAGGGCCTTTAAGGCCACCACCACTTACCCCTTATCTTGCATGATTTTCGAGTTTTGCAGGTCTGCTGGAGTGCCCGTGTGGCACATTGATGTGCTCAAGACCCCGACTGGCCAGGTTGATATCGGTTTCCTTTGGGATGAGGCCAATGAGTTGGCTCCCAACAAAGGGCCCTGTGCAGAAGTGCATCCGCTAGGTGGGAATCTTACAGCCACGGTAGAGCAGGCCCAAAGGGTTGATCAGGCTACATCAAATACTACCGACACCACCCCGGTTGAGTCTATCTCGGGTACTAGCACCGCTCCGAGCTCCTCCCGCTCCACCCAATCTGCAGCACTGGTCCCGATTGCTAGGGTCCAGAAATTAGAGGCCCAAATGGCCACACTTCTGCATCATATCCAACCTTGGATGTAGAAGTACATTGCTGAGGCAGAAGAGCGGATCGAGAAGAAGATGGCCCAGCGAACTGAG
Source organism: Solanum sitiens (assembly GCA_016801875.1). Classification (NCBI taxonomy): domain Eukaryota; kingdom Viridiplantae; phylum Streptophyta; class Magnoliopsida; order Solanales; family Solanaceae; genus Solanum; species Solanum sitiens. The sequence continues at coordinate 1,131,650 of JABWTJ010000222.1, read as the reverse complement.
AGGCAGATTATGGAGATCCATCAGTGCCTTGACGCATTTGAGTTGAGGGTTCTTTCCCGGTCATCCCCTACTATTGATTTGACGACTCTCCATGCTGCTGTGGCGAGTTTGAGGGCAGATATGGATGCCATCCTGGAGGCCCAGGTGCCCGAGTCTAAGGCCACATCTATGAAGCCTGCTGATGATACAGTGCTGGCTGCTCTTTTCCAGACCACTGCTGCGCCACCTCTTCCACCACATGAGCATACAAAGAGGCACCAATCCAGAGAGGAGGATGAGACTTGATCTAGGAAGAGAGAGCGTATTGAGTTGGAGGCTGCGAAGAGAGCCTCGCTGATGGATGAGGAGGCCCGACAGATCAGGGCTCAGGAGGTTGCTGCTGGGGCGTCTAGCTCCAGGATTGCTGATGTTGAGAGGAGCACTACTGAGGGTGCTGTTATTACTGCGGACACTACTGATGGTGTCTTTACTACAGAGGGAGCGGGTTCCGAGAAATCGGACCCGCCAGCTTGTTGATCATCGGCGCTATGCGCCTCAGGTTTGCTTTACCTACCACTCTATTTTATATGTTTTATCCATTGGGGACAATTGCATGCTCTTTTGTTGGGGGTGGGGTAAATTGAAAGTGAGTGCTAGGGTAAAGTCTGAATAACCCAACTCACGATCCTCTCTTGGGGTTTTCTTGCCTGTGTTCTTTTTCCCCAAGAGACTAATTATTTTAATATTTAACCGGCACGTTAGTATCTCTTGTACATAGTATAGATATGACATCTGAAGCATGATGGCTAAATAAAATGATATCCTGATTTAGAAAAAATGATTGCATGATTAGGCATAGTGAATGATGAATGTGTGGCTCTAAGCATGACATAGAGATACACCACTGCATGACCCTCAATCTAAAGCTCGAACGAGGTGGCAGATAATCTGGCAGAGTAATGAAGTGTTAAGTGAGTGTGAGGAAAGTTGGATATTCCACTGTTGGTACTGAGCTAGAATAGAACTTGCCCGGTTAGTCCTGCTAAAAGTAATGTGTGATAGAAAATTAGGAGAGGATCATAGGCCCTCGTTCAAAGATAGCAAATCTTTAGCCTAGATAAAAAAAAAACAAATGAAATTAATCCCTTCTTGATCCAAATGATTTGAGCTTAAAATCGACCTTTCTATTCTACCCAAATTTATATTTTCTGGGAACAATGTGTTCGCCCTGGTCCCTCCTTGGACATGTGCACCTTAGCTTATGCCAAAAGCATAAGTTGAGGGTGGATAATGCAGAAAACAACCTCGTCTTGGCCCTGCCCAACCTTGGGCATTGTGTACCTTTACTCATGGCAAACTTATGAGTTGAGGGTGGCTGTTATGAGGAATGCTCCGGAAAGTGGGGTTGAAAGAATAAAGAGATAGAAAGAAGAAAAGAAAAGTGACTCAATCAAAGTTGAAATCAAGTGAAAATTTTGAAATTTTGAAAAAAAAATATAATAAAAAGAAGAGTCATTTACACAAAAGGAGAAAGAAAGGAGAAAATCAAGGCAAAAGAATATAAGAAAATCAAAAATAGGGCGGAATAAACGACGAAAAGGTAGGACGCTTAGACGTTATGTCAAGGAGGGGAACAAGTCACTAAAATGCATCCAAATGTACCGTACATAACCCTGAGCCTACGTTACAAGCTAAGAAAGTCCTATCATGATCGTAAGAGTCTAATATGGTGAACTTAAAGCAGTGAAAATAAGGGCAAGCCTATGGCGACATGTATCAATGAGTTGAGAAGTTTTTCTGAGACTGAGTGTTGAAAAATAATCCTTATACTCAAACTGAACTCACTGTGTGAAAAAGGAGGATATTATTTTTGAAGTAAGTACACTAGTTGCAATACTGGAAAATTGGCACCTTGGTGAGAGATAAAGAGGAGAGGTGTCGGTGCGTTGTGAGTCTGTGTCATGGTCTAATCCACATAAGCGAACCTAATAGTGATATCATGCGTGAAAATAATGAAAATAATTGGGATTGATAGCGAGATGATTGCGAAAGCTTAAATGAAGATACTTGTGTACAAAGGTGTTGTGGTGAGTCATAGTGTGTCGCTTGAGGACAAACAACGAATTTAAGTTGAGGGTGTTGATGTATCGTGGTTTTACGGTACTTTCAATGCTTTTTCCTTAAGTTTAGCATGTGTCTAAGGCCTTTTTGTAGTAGTTTTAATGTATTTTTCCTTGTGTTTGCAGGAAAAACTGTCCCGAATGAAAACACTGAAGATATGCGGAAAATTGCAGAAAATATGACCTACGAAGCCATCGATGGTCCATCGACCCATCGACGGTCCATAGGTGGCAACCATCGCCATGAAGATGTTATGCTGCCTAGGAAAGATAGGGGAATTCTGACCAAGTGTGGGGTTACGTAAGGGATGATGGTCCGTCGTCTCATCGACGGACCGTCCTGGTGATCCGTTGGTGTTAACAGAATGTAGCCCCATTACCCGATTTGAAAATATTCTAAGTGTGGAGCAACGAAGGCCATCGACGGACGTTCGTCCTTTCAACGGACCATCGTCTTAGTCCGTCAATGTTAACAGAGAGTTGGAGAAGAAAGCAGCTAAAAATAGAGTTGAAGTATGGACCGATAGATGTGTCGATGGTCCGTCGTTGCCTCGATGGTCCCTCGATCAGGTCGTCAATGTGAGATGCATTTTTAGACTGATTTTCCTTATTTAGGTTTCCCTTTATGTTTCGGATTCTATTATTATAAATAGGACAAAAAACCTCATTTTGGGGGTTAGACTCTTTGGTAAGTTTCAGATTTGTACTGTTGGTTGTTGAACTTTGGGTTTTGGAAAATTCTTCACTTTTCCGGAATCGATTTTTACAACCTTTTTATTAATTCAAGTGATTTTCTGGGTTTTCTTCAACTTGTTAAAGTAAGTATATGATTTCTTGTTTAATAAATATGAATTGTGTAAAACTTGACATGGGTAACTAAATCCACAACTAGGGTTGTGGGAACCATGGGTAATTAACAAAGTAGAACTAGATAAAATAACAATTCTAGAATAGTGTCTTGCATGTATTGATAATTCTTTCGTTTAGAAGTCTTTTTAATGGTGGCCAACGTTAGAAATCGCCTTGTTGCTACTTGCCGTACCAAGGAGGTAGATAATAAGAAAAGAATTATCAACGTAGATTTAGTATACACTATCTAATAGGCTATTTTCAATCGGTGCGAAGTAGTAACTTAGCCATACATTGAATATGATACTTAATATGAGGTAAAAGGTAAAGTTTTGTAAAGTATACACACGTAGCCGGACCAAGGTGCGGAGTGAAATTCACTAGTTGCCGGACCAAGGAATTAGGGAGACATAACTTACCACATTGCATGCAAGATACTAGGAAAGAGTTGTTATAGCTAGGGTTACTGCGTTTCTCATCACTTGATAAACATCAAATATTTGAACTTGCTACTTGATTACTTAGACTTAATTAATTACTTTTGTTACACAAAACCCCCCTTTTAATTGTTTGTTTTCGGAAAAGCTTTGACTACATAAAAGTAATCATAGATTAAAGTTAAGTCTAAATCACTTTCCTCGTGGTATCGACCCCAACCTAACATTTGGGTTCTTTACTTAATACGACCGCTTATACTTCTTTAGGGAAGTGTAATTTGAGTGTATCAAAGATGTTTGATCATATTTTTCTCTTTGAAATCTTTGAGATTAACTCACTAGATGGAAGGATAACTAGAGATGAAGATCACCATACCTTTATCTACATGAAAACCTCTAAAACTTGGTGAAGAAATCATTCAATTCCAATCTCCAAGCTGTTCTTGAGCTTCAACAACAATGGAGGTTTCTAGGGAGATGATTTTTGGAGGGGAAGGTTTCTTACGTGTGTATGGGATTGGGAATGGGAGGTTCACATGTTTGATGACTTATATACACCCATAATTAGGTAAATAACTCAATTAGAGTTGGTTAAGGACGTGGGGTGAATTTACCATTCACCCCTTTAATTAAAAGTACGCAGGCATCAGGTTGCAGCCCACCATCAACGGAACCATCTACTAGCCGTAGGTCAATGGACGGGCCATGCATTGGCTTCCGTTGATTAGTCCTTGGACAATATTTGGCTTGAGACCTGCCCAAGATAAGTTTAAAACTACGAGACCTCACCTACGGGCCATTGGATGACCAACTGGCCGTCCTTTGGTCCATCGATTGACACTGCCAAGGCAGTGTCTCGACCAGCCTTGGGTCCTTCTTGTGGGCCCTTTTGCGGAGCCCTTTAGAAGTTGTACCCATAAGTTCTAACTTAAATACAACCCTTAACAAGTTGTAGACATTCCACTTAATTTTCACCCAAAACAAAAACCTGAAGCGCGTCCAAACATGCAAGGCCCCATCAAGACACACACATGCATGTCTCGAGGCTATCTTTCGAACGTGTTGGACGTTCTTGGACGTTATTGGACGTTTGACCACCAAACTTCTCGAAACTTCATATGATACCATTTAAAATTATTATAACTCATTTTAAGACTTCATAAGATCATTCATACACATATAAGCAAGCATAGACATATGAGGCACATAAGTGACTAATCGTCGAACGTCTTGGTCGTCCCTTGACGTTTGACTTCCAAATCACCTCAAACATTATACACTGCCTCCAAACTATATTATAAGACATTTTAGGACATTAGAACATTAAGAAGAACATGTTACGCTCTAGAAACCTATCCTATTTTGGGGGTCTTACAGTAACTTTGGGAGTCGATTATAAAAATTTTCTAGGACTTATTTAAACCCATTCCCGAGACAAAACCACTAAACCCAATAAGAAATCAAAATCCCAAATCTCTCCCCTCTTCCAAATTCTCTCAAACCTCCATTGGAGGGAAAATCAAGGTTCAAGCTAGGGGTTGGATTTTCATGGTTTCTTCTCTAATTTTTCATGGGTCTTCAATAACTAAGGTATGATGATCCTTCATCCTTAGTTATCCATTCATCTAAGAGTTCCTTTAAAGGTGTTCAAAGTGAATTCATGATCAAAATTCGTATCATTCAATCTAGCCATGGATTACTTCTAAAAATGATTTCAAAAGAATGATTATAATGAATTGATGATTGGCTAATGTTTTGTCACATCCGGGTTTACCCCCCTAGACGTAACCGGCGTCGTCGTCCTCTTCGAGGACTAAGACAAGCCCCTTAGCCTCGTCATAGCATTCACCGATTAAAAATGTGAAGGAATTTAAAACTTTTTATCTATAACTACTCGGAGGTTTACATAGACCTCTACATACATATAATCGTATTTATATCAATTATACATAGACTTGTTCATATACGAAGATTAGATAGTCTTCTACTTTTATTTCACCCATTTATATAGTAAAATACATAATAGTCATAAAAGTCGTCTCATCTCATAAACCATCTATCAAAGACAATAAATCTTAGGCATAGCCCTACATCAATACAAGAAGCCACATATAGTCTATATGCAACATCGTCTCAAACGAGTAATAGAGTCAATATAGAATTATAGTAACTAAGTAACATAGGAGTAAGATGTCGGCAACGCCCTCGGGAGAGTGAGGACCTACCACTTGGATGATAAGATATCCAAGTCTTCCTTCCAAGCTCCTCGAAGCAAATTCAATGACTGGAACCTAAAATGTTTGGGAAAATGGAAAGGAATGTGGTTAGTACTCCACATGTACTAAGTATGGAACCATATATACAATTACCAATCAAATATACTTAGAAAAGGACATTTAAGGAAAAACATTATAAAAGATGTATACAAGTGAAGCATAGCAAAGCAAAGCATACTAACTATAACCTTCATAAAGTCACAAGTACAATGATCAAGTAAATTCCCATGTCTCTTCAAGTAACCTACCAAGACTACAATTAGCAATTAACCTTACCTAACCTACTCTCCCATTTCATGAAACATTCTTCTTCAACCAAAAGCAACAACCTTATACTCATAAGCATGTTATTCCACGTACAAAGTCATTTACATTATATCACTACCTTACATGCATAATATTGACCTCTCAAAGCTCCTATCAAGGCAAACTAGTGCAAGGCGTAGGTAGAGTCCCATACCCCTACCTAAGCTATAGCCAAACCCCTCAAGTTACTTCGATTAGTCTATATCTTATTCATTCATTTTAGTATAGGTAACTCTTGCCTTAAACGACATAGACCACATGAGCTAATGTGGAATACGGTGTCATAAAACCTTACACCGATGAAAGGTGGTCTACCGGCCAAAGTAGAACCTAACATAAACGTAGCTGTCTAGGTGGATCCACTAGCTAGTATCCTATGGTGGCAACATAGTTCAAGAACTAAGAGGTAGATATCCCTATTTATACCATTTGTTAAAGTTGGCCGCTCCTCATGGGAATCCCTTAAATGACTTATCCCATAAATAAGGGAGTTAACATCACATGGGCAACTTTAGGATGAATCTTTCCTTTCATGGATAAGTCATCACCTCCCGTTGTCAAGTTCACTCGGTGCTAAGCTAAGTCCCTATATAGAGAAGTCTTTAAACTTTATTAATCATCTCAACTTAGTTAGATAATAGGGTCAAGCCCTTGTACATTCATCATCATATCTCAAAGAAGAATTGTATAGGAAATAGTCCTTTCATTCACAATTCACTTAAGTGAAGTTAACCCTTGCACCTCACATCATAATAGGGCACATCTTTACATAACAACTTCCCTATAACATGTAATCCTATGCAACCTCACAACCAAACCTAAAACATTCCAATTCAATCATCATACCAACCTATCACCTTAAACAAGGTACACTTCAACACAATATCATAACTTGATGACAATTAACCACAATTGAGGTAAGAATTAGGAAACATCAAGACTTACCAATACTCCTCCACAATTCACCAATAAAAGGGTCTTACCATCAACCCATAGACCAACCCATTTTGGGTCATCACACCAATGTAATTTAACAATCAATATAAGAACTAATTTAGAAGAGTCGATACGCTATAATTCAATACTAAATCAAAGCTTGATAACATGACATCTTAGTCTATCTTCTTGCCCTAAATTCAATGCTCAAGAATTAGCATGAAGGACTTAAATTCATCACAATAGATGCATGATCAATATAATAACAATCATTAAGGATGATTTAAACAATAATTAGATCAATTAGATCAACCCAACCCAAATTCACATCAATCTTATACCTAGGGTTAAGGGTCATCATCTACAATCTAAACCAAACCACATCAATTCATCATAATCAAGTTATAATACATGATAATTTACTCATTATAACCCAAAGAATACATGAACAACTCAATTCATGACATCAAATTCGAAATTGAATGAAACCCATGTGAAACTCAACTTTTGCAAAATCTTTGAAGGAGCCCTTTGAGCAAAGAATCTCAAAGGTGAATTAGATCCCATACCTTAAGGTTTGATGACGTTTTGATGGTGATTTCGTGCTACACCATCCCCCAATAATCCTTCCAAGGTATCCTCCAATGGAGTCTTTCAATAGAGAGAGAAAGTAGAGAGAAGGAAGAGAGTTTGTTTAGAGAATTGTGTTTAGGCTAATGAGAGTTGGGGTATTTATAGGGGGGCTTAAGTCAACTTAATTATTCTTCCCTGAACCCCTAATTACCCCTAAGACACTTAATAAAATAATTGAACTAAAGGCTAAGTTCCGAAAATATGACAGACCCTCCACAACGACACCCCGTCGATGGGCCGTCGTGGGCGTGACGGACTGCCCTCCATCCGTCCTGCACTTCCGTCGTCTCTGTCAGAGATTGTGCAGGCGAGGGTTCCTGACCAGGAGACTAAGGGTGGCACGACGGTGTCCTCGACGCCCCGTCATGCCTATGACGCCCATTATGCCATCCGTCAAGGCTTCCTGCCACGAGGGTCCTCCTCGAGGGCCCTTGTTGGTCCTCTAGGAGTCGTACCCTGACTTTTCCATCATGAAACCATCCCGCACTATGTGTTACACCTATTTTTGCAAACTTTCACTTGTTTCCGACCCTAAAACTTAGTCAAACTAATTAGAACACACTAGCCCTTTCATAAACCAACTTTCCGGACGTCATGGACGTTCTTGAACATTTTGATTCTAAAACACTTTAACCACTCTATAAACGCCTAATTTGGCTAGGAACAATGGTTTAGACCTTAAGGAGCCTGTTTAAGTCTTACCACATGACTTTGGGATTTCGAAATGTTACATTATCCACCCCTTAGGAACATTCGTCCCCGAATGACACTAAACACTCTTTAAATGAGGGAATAGACTCAAGACTAGCAGCTCAACCAATTCACAATATTCAATTAGTATGAATCATATCATTTCAATAAAACACTTTAAAACATCAATTTATCACACATAAGCTCAAAGTTTCCTCAAGAGATACTTTCTACTTACAACACACATGAGCTCAATCATTTGATACACAAGTCAATTAGCACAAAGTTCATCTTATCAATATGCTTAATATAACATCCACAAGGATCCACTATATTATAATACACGACTTGACTCAAATATGCAAGAAGCAAGACAAATTTCAAATTATTGTTTAAGGCCACCTTATAGTGACTTCATTGTGAAGTCTCCAAAACTAAGATTTTTGAAGAAATTTCACCAAAACATCAAGGATTCACAATATCTAACGCAATTATATCATTATTAAGAATGACTAACCATAAACATAAAAAAGATGAGGATAACAGGTTTTTATGTCGGCCTCGGCCTCGGCCTCCCATGTTGCACCCTCAACTAGGTGGTTCTTCCATAACACTTATACGGAAACCACCTCTTTGTTCCTCAACCTTTTCACTTGCCTATCAAGGATCCGAACCGGAGCCTCCTCATAAGAGAGATTATCCTTGACTCCAAGACCTTCAATCGGAAGAATAGACTCGGGATCCCCAACACACTTCTTCAACATAGAGACATGGAAAACCGGATGAACCGAAGCTAAATCGTTAGGTAGTTTTAAGCGATAAGAAACTTTACCAACCCTTTCCAAAATCTCATAAGGGCCCACGTAACGAGGGCTCAACTTCCATTTCTTGCCAAACCTTACCACCCCCTTCATAGGTGAAATTTTCAAATACACCTTGTCACCATCTTCAAACTCCAAATCCGTTCTCCTATTGTCGGGATAGGACTTTTGTCGACTATAGGCTCTTTGAAACCTGTTCATTATGATATCAACATTCTCCAAAGTCCTATAAATCAAGTCCAGACCAAAGATCGATGGTTGACCAACTTCAAACCATCCTATAGGAGACCTACACCTCCTACCATACAAGGCTTCATAGGGAGCCATGGAGATGGACGAATGAAAACTATTATTATACGCAAAATCCACCAACGGCAAGTGCTTATCCCAACTTCCCTTAAAATCAATGATGCAAGATCTAAGCATATCCTCAAGGGTTTGAATTGTGCGTTCCGCTTGACCATCCGTTTGAGGATGAAAAGCGGTACTCAATTTCACTTTAGTACCCAAACCTTCTTGAAAAGACTTCCAAAATCTAGATGTGAATTGTGCACCCCGATCCAAAATAATGGATAACGGAATACCATGGCGACACACAATCTCATCAATGAAGATCTTCGCATAATCCTCCGCCGAAAAAATAGATTTGACAGGAATAAAATGAGCGGACTTAGTCAATCTATCAACAATCACCCATATAGAATCATACGACTTTTGAGTCTGAGGCAACCCTACCACAAAGTCCATATTAATGTCTTCCCATTTACAAGTAGGAATTTGGATCTCTTGTAGTAAGCCACCTGGCTTTTGATGTTCCGCCTTCACTTGTTGGCAGTTTGGACACTTAGCAACAAATTCCGCTATGTCCTTCTTCAAACCTTCCCACCAACATATTTCTCTAAAGTCATGATACATCTTAGTAGAACCCGGATGGATGGAATAGTGGGATCCATGGGCTTCCTCAAGGATCCGACCCCTCAATCCATCAACATCGGGAACACATAACCTCCCTTATTACCTCAACACACCATCCCCTCCTAAGGAGAAAGACTCATTTATCTTGCCATGAACCGATTCCTTCAACTCCATCAATAGTTGATCAAGGTGTTGTTTGTACTTCACCTAAACCACTAATGATGACTCAGAGCTATGATGAACCGTGGCACCTCCATTTAGAGAACTCTCCAACCGCACGCCTAATCTAGTCAAACGATGAACATCCTTCACTAGATATTTCTTGTCTCCATCTATATGAGACACACTACCCATAGTCATACGTATTAGAGCATCCGCCACCACATTGGCCTTGCCGGAATGATATAGGACACTCATATCATAATCTTTCAACAATTCTAACCACTTTCTTTGTCGGAGATTCAACTCTTTTGAGTAAACACATATTGAAGACTCTTATGATCAGTGAAAACATCCACATGCACACCATACAAGTAATGTCTCCATATTTTTTAAGCAAACACTACGGCCGCTAACTCAAGGTCATGAGTGGGGTAATTTCTCTCATGCACCTTAAGTTGCCGTGAAACATAGGCAATCACCTTCCCATTTTGCATAAGGACACACCCCAAACCTATGCGGGATGCATCACAATACAGAATGAACCCCTCAGAACCTTCCAGTAAAGTTAACACCAGAGCGGAAGTAAGCCTATATTTCAATAATTCAAAACTCTTCTCGCAGGCCTCCGACCAATCAAACTTTTTACCCTTTTGAGTCAATGAAGTCAAAGGAGATGCAATGGATGAAAAACCTTCTACAAACCTTCGATAATAGCCTTCTAGACCCAAGAAACTCCTAATATCTGTCGGGGTCAAGGGTCTAGGCCAATTTCTTACCGCATCAGGTTTCCTTGGGTCTACCTTTACTCCCTCACTAGAGATGATGTGCCCAAGAAACGCGACCTACCTCAACCAAAACTCACACTTGCTATACTTGGCGAATAATTTATGCTCTCTAAGGGTTTGCAATACCACCCTTAGATGACCCATGTGATCAACCTCATTCTTCGAATACACCAAGATATCGTCAATAAATACAATAACGAACTAATCAAGGTAACTTTGAAACACCCTATTCATTAGGTCCATAAACGCCGCCGGATCATTTGTGAGACCGAAGGACATAACCACGAACTCATAGTGCCCGTACCGAGTCCGAAAGGTCGTCTTTGGAATATCTTCATTTCTCACCCTAAGCTGGTGATACCCTGACCTCAAGTCAATTTTGGAGAAGTAACTCGCCCCTTGGAGTTGATCAAATAAATCATCAATACGCGAAAGAGGATACTTGTTCTTGATAGTAACCTTGTTGAGTTGGCGATAGTCAATACACATTGTCAAGGACCCATCCTTCTTTTTCACGAATAATATCATAGCACCCCATGGAGAAATGCTAGGCCTTATAAAGCCCTTGTCTAGCAAATCTTTAAGTTGTGCCTTCAACTCCTTCAATTCGGCCGGAGCCATTCTATAAGGAGGAATAGAGATAGGGTTTGTTTCTGGTAGCAAATCAATACCAAAATCGATTTCTCGTTCGGGAGGAATACCGGGAAGGTCATTGGGAAAAACCTCCATAAATTCACTCACCATGGGGACCGACTTAATAGGAGGAATTTTGGAATCAACTTCTTGGACTCTCAAAATATGATAAAGACACCCCTTTGAGATCATCTTACTCGCTTTTAGATATGATATGAAACGAACTCTAGGAAGAGAATTCCCACCCTTCCACTCAAAAACGGGTTCATTTGGTAAACTAAACCTCACAACTCTAGTCCTACAATCAATAAAAGCAAAGATAGCATGCAACCAATCCATACCCAAAATGACATCAAAATCATACATGTCTAGTTCAACTAGATCTACATGAGAAACTCTATGGGGCATATAGATAGGACAATTTCGGTAGACTCTTTTTGCTACAACTGACTCACCCACCGGAGTAGACACCAAAATAGGTTCATGCAAAACATCGGGTAAAGTATCGAACTTTTTAGCTACTAAGGGAGTAACGAAAGACAAAGTAGCACCCGTATCAAGAAAAGCATACACATCAATAGCAAAGATTTGTAACATACCGGTCACCACATCGGGAGAGGCCTCTTGATCATCTCTCGAACGAAGAGCATAAAAACGATTCTTCTTAGGAGCCTCACTTGCTTGTTTTTGCGCATTCTTTTCTCGGTTTCTTATATTAGGGCAGTCCATAGCTTTGTGACCACTCTTTCCACAACTAAAGCAATTCCCCGTTCCAATCAAGCATTCACCAAAATGTTCCTTTCCACATTTAACACAAGTAGGCTTCTCATTAAATGAGTTTCCACCCTTCCCTTTTGCAACTTTTGGCCTAGGGGCTTTAGAATCCCTAGTCTTGGGAAATTTGGATGGAACTTGATTTGAGAACCTCTTCTTGAATCTAGGCTTGTCTTGAATTCCAAACCTGTCTTTAGTAGTTCCACTCTCAAAAGACCTTGCCCTTCTTGAATCCTTATCCTTCCTTTTTGCTCTAGCCTCATCAACCCTTTGTGCATGCACCATAAGACGACCAATATTCATGTTATCATGAAGCATAGCCGAATGACATTCTTCTTGCAAGTCATCCGACACACCCGTCACAAATCGACTCATCTCGTCTTTAGGATCGGAGACCAAGAAAGGAGCATATTTGGCCAATTGAATGAACTTCAAAGAGTAATCATGAACACTCATACCTCCTTGGCAGAGGTTGACGAATTCCACCACCTTAGCTTCTCTCATCTCTCTAGGGAAGAACCGATCAAAGAAAGCCCTCTTGAAGATCTCCCAAGTCACTGGCCCACCTTGAAGTGGCCTATTATTTTTCCATTGCACATGCCATGTCTGAGCCACATCCTTGAGTTGGTATGAGGCCAACTCGGCATTCTCACTAGAAGACAACCCCATAGCACACAAAATCTTATAAACCTCATCAATGAATTCTTGAGGGTCTTCCTCAACCTTAGACCCATAGAAGATAGGAGGATTCATTCGGGTAAAGTCCCTAAGTCGGGAAGCCATAGTTTGCTCATGGACCCTAGGTGCAATATCCCTATTGGCTTGGGCAGTCATAGCTTGGGCTTGCACCATTGCAGCTTGAGCTTTAGTAGTCATGGATTGAGACATTTGAGCAAGAATAACTCTCACCTGAGCCTCAGTCATAGGTGGAGGGTCAAATGGAGCCTGATCATCAGCAATAATCTCTTCAAGAGGAGGAACTGGATCATCACGGGGAACGATTCCCGCAGCAGTAATCTCCTCCTCAAGTCTTCTGGCTGCATTCCTTCTAGTATTCATCCCCTATAACCAAAACACAAGGTTTAGGCGAAAGCATGTATGAAGTACATTCTAGAGGCACGATATGGATTTCCATAAATGAGAGTGATTCCTAAGCATCAAATAAGTTCCTATTCATAAGTGTGGCGCGCTTCACAATTATGAATACAAACCTATATAGCGTGGTTCAGAGAGATGTTAACATCAAGGATATTCAACCTCATGCTCTGATACCAAGTTTTTTACATCCGGGTTTACCCTCCTAGACGTAACCGGCATCGTCGTCCTCTTCGAGGACTAAGACAAGCCCCTTAGCCTCGTCATAGCATTCACCGATTAAAAATATGAAGGAATTTAAAACTTTTTATCTATAACTACTCGGAGGTTTACATAGACCTCTACATACATATAATCGTATTTATATCAATTATACATAGACTTGTTCATATACGAAGATTACATAGTCTTCTACTTTTATTTCAACCATTTATATAGTAAAAGACATAATAGTCATAAAAGACGTCTCATCTCATAAACCATCTATCAAAGACAATAAATCTTGGGCATAGCCCAACATCAATACAAGAAGCCACATATAGTCTATATACAACATCGTCTCAAACGAGTAATAGAGTCAATACAGAATTATAATAACTAAGTAACATAGGAGTAAGATGTCGGCAACGCCCTCGGGAGAGTGAGGACCTACCACTTGGATGATAAGATATCCAAGTCTTCCTTCCAAGCTCCTCGAAGCAAATTCAACGACCGGAACCTAAAATGTTTGGGAAAAGGGAAAGGAATGGGGTTAGTACTCCACATGTAATAAGTATGGAACCATATATAAAATTACCACTCAAATATACTTAGAAAAGGACCTTTAAGAAAAATCATTATAAAAACATGTATACGAGTGAAGCATAGCAAAGCAAAGCATACTAACTATAACCTTCATAAAGTCACAAGTACAATGATCAAGTAAATTCCCATGTCTCTTACTTAATCAAGTAACCTACCAAGACTACAATTAGCAATTAACCTTACCTAACCTACTCTCCCATTTCATGAAACATTCTTCTTCAACCAAAAGCAACAACCTTATACTCATAAGCATGTTATTCAACGTACAAAGTCATTTACATTATATCACTACCTTACATACGTAATATTGACCTCTCAAAGCTCCTATCAAGGTAAACTAGTGCAAGGTGCAGGTAGAGTCCCGTACCCCTACCTAAGCTATAGCCAAACCCCTCAAGTTACTTCGATTAGTCTATATCATATTCATTCATTTTAGTATAGGTAACTCTTGACTTAACCGACATAGACCACATGAGCTAATGTGGAATCCGGTGTCATAAAACCTTACACCGATGAAAGGTGGTCTATCGGCCAAAGTAGAACCTAACATAAACGTAGCTATCTAGGTGGATCCACTAGCTAGTATCCTATGGTGGCAACATAGTTCCGGAACTAAGAGGTAGATATCCCTATTTATACCATTTGATAAAGTGGGCTGCTCCTCATGGGAATCCCTTAAATGACTTATCCCATAAACAAGGGAGTTAAGATCACATGGGCAACTTTAGGATGAATCTTTCCTTTCATGGATAAGTCATCACCTCCCGTTGTCAAGTTCACTCGGTGCTAAGCTAAGTCCCCATATAGAGAAGTATTTAAACTTTATTAATCATCTCAACTTAGTTAGATAATAGGGTCAAGCCCTTGTACATTCATAATAATAGCTCAAAGAAGAATTGTATAGGAAATAGTCCTTTCATTCACAATTCACTTAAGTGAAGTTAACCCTTGCACCTCACATCATAATACGGCACAACTTTACGTAACAACTTCCCTATAACATGTACTCCTAGGCAACCTCAAAACCAAACCTAAAACATTCCAATTCAATCATCATACCAACCTATCACCTTAAACAAGGTACACTTCAACACAATATCATAACTTGATGACAATTAAGCACAATTGGGGTAAGAATTAGGAAACATCAAGACTTACCAATACTCCTCCATAGTTCACCAATAAAAGGGCCTTACCATCAACCCATAGACCAACCCATTTTGGGTCATCACACCAATGTAATTCAACAATCAATATAAGAACTAATTTAGAAGAGTCGATACGCCATAATTCAATACTAAATCAAAGCTTGATAACATGACATCTTAGTCTATCTTCTTGCCCTAAATTCAATGCTCAAGAATTAGCATGAAGGACTTCAATTCATCACAATAGATGCATGATCAATGTAATAACAATCATTAAGGATGATTTAAACAATAATTAGATCAATTACATCAACCCAACCCAAATTCACATCAATCTTATACCTAGGGTTAAGGGTCATCATCTACAATCTAAACCAAACCACATCAATTCATCATAATCAAGTTAGAATACATGATAATTTACTCATTATAACCAAAAGAATACATGAACAACTCAATTCATGACATCAAATTCGAAATTGAATGAAACCCATATGAAACTCAACTTTTGCAAAATCTTTGAAGGAGCCCTTTGAGGAAAGAATCTCAAAGGTGAATTAGATCCCATACCTTAAGGTTTAATGACGTTATGATAGTGATTTCGTGCTAAACCATCCCCCAATGATCCTCCCAAGCTATCCTCCAATGGAGTCTTCCAATAGAGAGAGAAAGTAGAGAGAAGGAAGAGACTTTGTTTAGAGAATTGTGTTTAGGCTAATGAGGGTTGAGGTATTTATAGGGGGGCTTAAGTCAACTTAATTAGTCTTCCCTTAACCCTTAATTACCCCTAAGACACTTAATAAAGTAATTGAACTAAAGGATAAGTTCCGAAAACATGACAGACCCTCCACGATGACACCCCGTTGATGGGCCATCGTGGGCGTGACGGACTGCCCTCCCTCCGTCCTGCACTTCCATCGTCTCGGTCAGAGACTGTGCAGGTGAGGGTTCCTGACCAGGAGACTAAGGGTGGAATGACGGTGGCCTCGACGCCCCGTCATGCCTATGACGTCCCGTCATGCCATCCGTCGAGGCATCCTGCCACGAGGGTCCTCCTCGAGGGCCCTTGGTTGGTCCTCGGGGAGTCGTACCCTGACTTTTCCATCATGAAACCATCCCGCACTATGTGTTACATCTATTGTTACAAACTTTCGCTCATTTCCGACCCTTAAACTTGGTCAAACTAATTAGAACACACTAGCCCTTTCATGAACCAACTTTCCGGACGTCATGGACGTTCTTGAACATTTTGATTCTAAAACACTTTAACCACTCTATAAACGACTAATTTGGCTAGGAAAAATGGTTTATACCTTAAGGAGCCTGTTTATGTCTTACCACATAACATTGGGATTTCGAAATGTTACATGTTTGTAGTATGATTTTCAATCCAATTTAATGATGAACCCATGATCCTTCTCAATTCTCAAATTAACCTATAATGTGGGCATTGTGATCATGATTCTATGTTGACTGAATTATGATTCTAGTATGTTGAATTCTCTATTGCTACTGTTTTGTATTCTATTTGATGGTGAATTATTAGTAATTCATCAATTATGATAATAGCATGTAGAATAGGTAAGATTGTCCTACTTCTTCTACTTTTCTATAGAATTGATAGTTGAATTGGCCTTGTATGGAGATGGTCTACTTATGGTGGAGGTGTTTACTTTCTTTTCATTCTCTATATGTGTTGATCATGTACTTGAAGTCAAGTCATGAATTATGAAGTGTTGTTATTATGATCATACAATGTGAAGTATTATGCCTAGTCTCATAATCTAGTATCATGTGCTAGGAACTAATGGTGTCTTCAACGTTTGAATGAAGTGGTTAGGGTTAGGTTTAGTCTATGTGCTTCCAATGATGAAGTTATAATGGTGAATGACCCCTATCTATGTACCCCTATATGAATGTGTGATCTTAGCCAATGTTAGGAGCCTAGAATGCAAATGTTGAAGTTGTCTTGTCTCCTATGTTATAATGTGGTGTGTGGTCTATGCATGAATGGTCATTGTGGTATTAAGAGTGTGGCTGCCTCACTAATATGTTAAGTTCCATTATCTGATCATGTTGTCCAATGTACACGCACACCTCATGCATGGTTATGTGTAGGATAGATTTATAGTGTCTAATGAAAGGATGGTTCTCATATGCACTATTGTCTACTACTATGTATGTAAGGTCTATGTCAATGAAAGTATGAAAATGTATATTAACTAGGATGACTTGATTGGTAAACTAGTATAGGTAAGGGTATGGGACTTTGCCTATACATTGCACATGTCTACCTTGATAGAATAACTTTTAGGGTGATTACTCTATGTACATGAATATGAATGAATGATTAAGCTATAAACGTGAAAGTATATGATATGATGAAGTATGAATATGTGTAGTATTTAAATGTTTTTATATGAAAGGTATTCTCATATAAGTACACATACACACACATAAATGCAGATAATGAAGCATGTAAGATAATCTAGCAAAGAGGGAGTCTCGTGAAAGTTATTCTGAATTGTACTCTAAACTAGATTGTGCTTGAATATGCTATGTCCATGTGATAAGTTTTCTCACATAAATTAGGATTATGAAAGGAGATTATCATCTATAACATATGAGCTATGCATATGAGGAGTTAGACCTCCTAAAGCCATTTTTATGAAGTACAGTTAATAAAGACTTTTCAATAAAGGGAGGTTAACTTAGCACCGAGTGAACTTGATGATTAGGGGTTCCCTTTTCCCGATGTAGGAAAGCTTTTTCACCATAGTCCTCACGTGGTGGATAAATACAATGCCCAATAGGCATAAAGAGGGTTTCCGTATATACCTCCAAGTTTCCATAACTATGTTACCCCATAGGACCTAGCTAGTGGATCCACCTAATACGCTAGAATGTGTAATAATACGAAAATTCTAAAGCCCAATCTAGAGCTTAACATGAGAATTGAAGAGTTGTAACACTTTTTAAGGTCAAATTTAATGTATATAAGTCATTTAGGATGTTTTAGAATCAAAACGTTAAGAAACATCCATGACGTCCGGACACTAGTTCAAGAGGTGCTAGTGTGCCTTAGAGGAGTCGGAATTCGATGGAATTTGGTAATAAGGTGTCTAACACTTATTCAAGTTGCTTTATGGTCGAAACGTCCGAGTACAAATCCCCAATGACTGACCAAAGGGTCCTTTAGGAGGACCCTTGAATTGTGGCTAAGAACTGTCTTGAATGTACCATGGTTTCACGGTATTTCTAATGCTTTTTCCTTAAGTTTAGTGTGTGTCGGGAGCCTTTTTGTGTTGATTTTGATATAAGTTTCTCTTTGTTTGCAGAAAATCTGACCAAGGATGAACGCGGGAGTTTTTGAGAAAAAAGTGCAGAAGAGACCACCTACGGAACCTATGACGGTCTGTCGCGGCTGTGACGGTCCGTAGGTGGCATCGTAGTGAAGGGATAAGTTGCTGAAGGAAATTTGGGGAAGTCTGACCAAGTGTGGGATTACGGAAGTCCATTACGGGCCATCACAGCTACGACGGTCCGTCCTGCTGGTTCGTTGTAATGATCAGAGAGTAGTCCCAGTACCCAAATTCCAAGAATTGAAGTATTTTGGAACGAAGACCCTCGATGGACCGTCGTTCTTGAAACGGTCCGTCATACCTGTCCGTCGAGGGGAATGAAGAAAGCAACAGAAGAATGGTGAAGTATAGGACGACAGAGTCTATGACGGTCCGTCGTGTCCATGACGGTCCGTCACGTGGTCCGTCGACCCAGACGCGTTTGGATAGATTTTTAGTAAATAGAATTCTTATTTGATTAGGTTTCATTTTTTATTATAAATAGTTGGAAAAACCTCGTTTTTGACGTTAGACTTTCTGGATAATTTTTAGTTTATAGTTCTTCGATTATATTATTAAATTCTCGATTTTTGGGAATTAAGATATTTTCCGGGAATTGATTGTTGTGGATTTCGTTGATTAATCAAATTAAATTCTGGGAAATTATTTGTTTTCATAAAAGTAAGTGCATGAATTCTTCCATTAACAATATGAATTGTGTAATTACGAACATGGGTAACTAAACTTCATAGCTAGGGTTGTGGGAACCATGGGTAAATAATAAGGTAATAATCTAACTTCAATAACAATTCTAGAGTGGTTTCTTGCATGTATTGATAATTCTTTCGTTTAGAAGTCTTTTTAACGGTGGCCAACGTTAGAACTCATCTTAATTCTACTTGCCGGACCAAGGAGGTAGATAATAGAAAAAGAATTATCAACATAGATTTAGTGTATACTATCTAATAGACTAGTATTGGTTGGTACGAGTTAATAGCTTAGTCAAATACCGAATACGATGTTTAATATGAGGTAAAGATAAGGGTTAGTATAGCAACACACGTAGCCGGACCAAGGTGCGGAGTGAAATTCTCTAGATGCCGGACCAAGGATTTAGAGATACATAACTTATCACTTTACATGCAAGATATCAGGATAGAACTGTTATAGTTAGATTTACCAAGTTAGGAACTTGTGGGGAACACTAAAACCCTAGTTACTTTTATAATTTGATTAAACTCCGAAAATTGAATTTGTTAGTTGTTCATTCTTATTTAGTTAATCATTTTCATTAATTTAGAAATAAAACCCCCCTTTTTGTCTTTTGGTTTATTGGAAAATAGTTGGCTAAATAATAGTAATAATAAAATAAAGTTAAGTCTGAACTATTTTCCTTGTGGGATCGATCCCAACCTCGTTAGTTGGGTTCTTTACTTGATACGACCGCTTTACTTCTTATTTGAGAAGTAAGTTTGAGCGTATCAAATTTTGGCGCCACTGCCGGGGAAAGTAGCTTTTAGATTAACTTAAATTTATTACTAAAATTTAGTCAATATTTTCCTGATTTTACTTTTTCTGTTGTTTTTGATTTTGCCAGGTTTGACGTCCGTGTATGCCAAATACACGGAGAGGAAGAGAACCTTTGTTTCCCTACGATCACAAGTTAGAGCGTACACTACGCAAAATGAATCGAAACTTGGGTATAAATGATGATGATCCAAACCAGAACATCCCATCTCCGGTTGATGCTCATGGTCGATTATTACGTGATAATCCTGATCAAGGTGCACAAAGGGGACATAACCCCGCTCCACGTCCTCAAGAATACTACAGAGGTTATGACAATATTGCAGATTCTGATGGGCCACTTGTCTTGCCCCCTCTACCAGAAGGTCACACCTTTGTAGTCACTAGTAGTCTAATGCAAATGCTCACGGCTAGAGGTTTGTTTTCAGGACTACCGTCTGAGAACCCACATGCCCATATAGCTAAGGTGAGGGCAGTGTGTAAAAGCTGTGTAGGGAGGCCTGATTTGAATTTGGATGTAATAGGGCTAAGAGTATTTCCTCTCTCACTGACGGGAGAGGCTGCCATTTGGTTCACTGAGCTCCCTTATAACTCAATTTTCACTTGGAACCAACTGAGGGACGTTTTCTTAGCACGTTACTACCCGGTCTCCAAGAAACTAAATCACAAAGACAGAGTGAACAACTTTGTGGCACTACCAGGAGAGTCAGTTAGTAGTTCTTGGGATAGGTTCACTTCATTTTTGAGAAGTGTCCCCAATCACCGCATAGATGATGAGTCACTGAAAGAATACTTCTACCGGGGACAGGATGATAATAATAAAGCAGTATTGGATACTATAGCAGGTGGTTCTTATGGGGAGTGTCCTTATGCTGAAATTGCCTGAAAAATTAGAGAAAATCTCCCGGAATAATAAAGCATGGAGTACTAGAAAGACAGATACTGGGAGAAATACTTTTGCAGTACAATCCACACACAACCCAGCCATAGATGAGATTCGTGAAGAGATGGCACAGATGAGAACTGAGCTTGGGTTGGTGTTAAAACATGTCACTGGGGGTGCAGAGAAGATAAACGCAGTAAACTACTTGTCTAAACCACCACCACCAACTGATGAATATTATTATGAGGAAGATTCTTATGCAGTAAATGATCAGACGGGGGGTTTCCGACCGAATGCCCAAGGCTCCAATCAGGAGAATTGGCACCAAGGTCAAGGAAATCAAGGTCGGAACTATGGTAACTACAACTGTGAGGGTAATTATGTTCGTGATGGAAATTACAACCGCGACAACAAATTCAACAGGGGTAACTATGGTAACAGAAATGAGAGGAGTGGGCCCTATGTTCCTCCTCAACATCGTGAAGTTGCTCCTAGGGATAGTGGAGGTAGTATGGCGCGAGTTGAGGATATGTTGCACAAGATAATGAGGAGGTTCGATGCTAGTGATGAGCACACCAAAGAGTTAAGGAGTGATGTAGCAGGTATTGGACAGAAAGTTGATACACATGCCATATCAATTAAGCAGCTTGAATTGCAAATGGCTCAGTTATCTGCAACTGTGAACACAAGGCAACCGGGCACTCTTCCTAGCAACACTGTCCAAAATCTGAAAAATGATGGACACTGTATGGCAATTACTACTCGTGGTGGAAAACAAACTATTGACCCACCTATGCCGTCTATTGTGGAAAAGGTGATGAAAGATAATGATAAAGTGGTAGAGGTTAGTGATGAAGTAGAAGATAACACTGATAAAGATGCTGAAGTGCCTAAAAAGGTAACTCCCATGCCTAGACCTCCACCACCCTTTCCTCAAAGATTAGTAAAAAAGACAGAGGATGGCAAATATCGGCGTTTTATAACAATGTTGAAGCAACTTTCTATCAATGTCCCTTTGGTAGAAGCTCTTGAACAAATACCCGGTTATGCCAAGTTTATGAAAGATTTGGTTACAAAGAAAAGATCGGTCACTTTTGAGGATGATGACAGAATGCAGCATTGTAGTGCTATTGCTACAAGGTCTTTGGTGCAAAAGAAGAAGATCCGGGTTCATTTACTGTTCCTTGTACAATCGGGTTATTACATTTTGCGAAAGCATTATGTGATCTGGGGGCAAGCATAAATCTCATGCCCCTCTCGATTTACAAGAAGTTGGGTTTGGGTGACCCAAAGCCCACTGCGATGCGGCTACTGATGGCCAATCGAACAGTAAAAAGGCCTATAGGGATACTCCATGATGTGGTAGTAAAAGTGGAGTCGTTCATATTTCCGGCAGATTTTGTTATTCTTGATTGTGAAGTCGATTTTGAGGTGCCTATTATTCTTGGGAGGCCATTCCTTGCTACGGGTAGAGCCTTAGTTGATATGGAAAAGGGGCAGATGAAATTTCGATTGAACAATGAAGAAGTGACTTTCAACATTTGTAGGTCCATGCGGCAGAGTGGTGAGCTCCAATCGGTATCTGCCATATCCTACAAAGTTGGTGAATCACCCGAGACACAAATAGAAGAACGTCTAGGTGTAGAAGCACTAGCGGCAGTGATAATGAATTTTGATAATGAAAGCATTGAAGAATATATGTCATTAGTCGCTGCTCTTGATCGTGGTAATGTTCGGTTTAAACCGAAGAAATATGAGCTAGACATGAAGAATCGCGAGTCTCCACCCGCTAAACCATCCATAGAGGAGGCTCCAAAGCTAGAGCTAAAACCTCTCCCACCGCATCTCAGGTATGAATTCTTAGGAAATGGTGATACATTGCCGGTAATCATTGCATCAGATCTGAATAAACAACAAGTTGAGAGTTTGGTCAAAGTGCTAAAAAGGTTCAAAAGAGCTATTGGGTGGACCATTGCGGACATTATTGGGATCCCTCCTGGTATTTGTTCTCATAAAATCCAACTCATGCCCGATCATAAGCCAAGTATTGAGCACCAGAGACGCTTAAATCCACCTATGCAAGAGGTCGTGAAGAAGGAAATCATAAAATGGTTGGATGCTGGAGTAATTTATCCGATCGCCGATAGTAGTTGGATATGCCCTGTTCAGTGTGTAACTAAGAAAGGGGGAATGACTGTGGTCCTCAATGAAAAAAATGAACTTGTTCAAATGAGGCCGGTGACTGGATGGAGGGTGTGTATGGATTACCGGAAATTAAATGCATGGACCGAAAAGGACCATTTTCCCATGACCTTCATGGATCATATGTTGGATAGACTCGCCGGAAAAGGGTGGTACTGTTTTCTTGATGGTTATTCAGGGTATAATCAGATCTCTATTGCACCAGAAGATCAAGATAAGACCACTTTTACTTGTCCATATGGGACCTTTGCGTTCAAGAGAATGCCGTTTGGGTTGTGCAATGCACCTGCCACATTTCAGAGATGTATGATGTCAATATTCTCCGACATGGTGGAAGATACTATTGAGGTCTTTATGGATGATTTTTCTGTGGTTGGTGAATCATTCGAGCAATGTTTGAGCCATTTATCTGAGGTTCTTAAGAGATGTGAAGACTGCAATTTAGTTCTCAATTGGGAAAAATGCCACTTCATGGTCAAAGAAGGTATTGTTTTGGGCCATCCTATTTCAGAAAAGGGCATAGAAGTTGATCGAGCCAAAGTCGAGGTGATAGAGAGACTTCCTCCACCTATCTCTGTAAAAGGTGTGAGAAGCTTTCTTGGGCATGCAGGTTTTTACAGGAGATTCATCAAAGATTTCTCAAAAATTGCACATCCTTTGTGCAAACTGTTAGAGAAAGATTGTAAATTTTCTTTTGATGAATCCTGTCTTAAAGCATTCGGCGATCTCAAAGAAAAACCGGTATCTGCACCTATCATTATTTCTCCGGATTGGAGCAGTCCATTTGAGGTAATGTGTGATGCGAGTGGGGTTGCCCTTGGTGTATTATTGGGACAAAGAAGGGACAAAATCCTTCATCCCATTTACTATGCTAGTAAAGCCCTCAATGAAGCTCAGAAGAACTATACAGTCACTGAACAAGAGCTCCTTGCCGTAGTATTTGCTTTCGAAAAATTTCGCTCCTATTTGCTAGGTACTAGAGTTATAGTGCATACTGACCATTCAGCCCTGAGATATTTGATGGCGAAGAAGGATGCGAAACCAAGGTTAATTCGTTGGGTATTACTACTGCAAGAATTTGACTTTGAGGTAAGGGATAGAAAAGGGACCGAAAATCAAGTTGCTGATCACTTGTCCCGTTTAGAAGATGAAGCTATGCGAGAGTTGGGGGATAAGACTGATATTGATGACACGTTCCCCGATGAGCATGTATTGGCTGCCTCACAAGACCTGATTTCGTGGTTCGCAGATTTTGCGAACTACTTAGCTAGTGATATTGTTCCATCGGACCTATCTTTTCATCAAAGGAAAGAGTTCATGTACGATGTGAAGAAGTTATTTTGGGATGAACCATACTTATACAGGAGCTGTGCTGATGGGCTTATTCGGCGTTGTGTGCCGGAAGTTGAGATGTTGAGTATTTTAGAGGCATGCCATTCCTCACCCTTTGGTGGACATCATAGTGGTTTCTGAACTGCTCATAAGATCTTACAAAGTGGGTACTATTGGCCAACTATTCATCAAGATGCTCATGAGTTCGCCAAAGCATGTGATAGATGCCAAAGAGATGGCGGCATTTCAAGAAAGCAAGAGCTCCCTCTAAACCCCATTCTTGTAATTGAGTTATTTGATGTTTGGGGTATTGACTTTATGGGTCCGTTTGTGAGTTCTCATGGAATGAAGTATATTTTAGTAGCAGTTGATTATGTATCCAAGTGGGTGGAAGCCATCGCCCTCGCGAATAATGAGGGGAAGAGTGTCACTGCATTCTTGAAGAAGAATATATTCTCTCGATTTGGTACTCCACGAGCGATAATTAGTGATGGGGTATCCCACTTTTGCAACAAATTGTTCAAGGGATTATTGGAGAAATATGGGGTTCGCCATAATGTGGCAACTCCGTACCATCCTCAAACTAGTGGGCAAGTTGAAGTATCAAATAGGGAAATCAAACAGATTTTTTCAAAAACAGTGAATGCTAGTAGAACAGATTGGTCAAGGAGGCTTGATGATGCGCTTTGGGCTTACCGGACAGCATATAAGACTCCCATAGGTATGTCACCATACCAACTAGTATATGGGAAAGCATGTCATCTTCCGGTTGAATTAGAGCATAAAGCCATGTGGGCTATGAAGAAGCTAAAAATGGACTGGAACGAAGCTGCAGAACAACGATTAAATGGGTTAAATGAACTCGATGAATTTCGCCTAAAGGCTTATGAAAGCTCAGCCCTCTACAAGGAAAAGATGAAGAAATACCATGACCTAAAAATCGAGAAACGAGAGTTTATGATTGGGGATTCGGTGCTTTTATTCAACTCTAGATTGCACTTGTTTCCGGGCAAGCTCAAGTCTAAATGGACTGGACCTTACTTGATCACCCAATTATTCCCTCATGGAGCGGTTGAGTTGGAAAACAAGGAAGGTGTGCGGTTTAAGGTGAACGGACAACGTCTCAAAATCTATATAGGTCATGCGGAATCGGCGAATGAGGTGATTGAGGCATATCATCTTGATGAAGTCTGAGTAATCGAGTGTCCTCAGTCGTGCCGCAACGTTAAATCAGGCGCTGGTTGGGAGGCAACCCAATATTTATCATCTAACCACCTTTCTAGTTTTTTCTTTCTAGTAACAGTAGCATTTTTCTATTAATGGGTTGTAAATTTTCAGGTAGCACATCTACAGGAAGTTCTGCAGAAAAGTTACTCTGCATCAGTCACTGATGGATACATCGACGGACCGTCACGCCTGTGACGGACCGTCGCATGACTCCGTCGTGCCAGGTACGCTCTCTTGTATTTTTGAAGAATTAGGGCACATGCGACGGACCGTATGATGGACCGTCACAACCGAGACGGACCGTCATCGGGGTTTCGTCACGCCATTACCCGGTTACCCGACCTGACCCGCATAAAGAATTTCAAAAGTTTAAAATCTTTCAAACCCCCCCCACCCTTCATTAACAGTTTCTTCCCCTCTTCCCTCCATTTTCTCCCCTTCCAACTCCTTTCTCTGCCCAAATTCCCCATATTCCCCCATTCTTCATCCCAAATCTTCCCTCTTGGTCGGAGTCTGCTGCTGTGAGTCTCAGTCTTCTCACTTGATTACCATCACTTTTGCATTGTTGTCTCCTCTTCCAAGGTATGTGTTCCTGATATTCTACCCATTTACTCTTTTTGTTTGTTTTGCTGTTTTTCCTTATTATTTGCATATGGGTTTTTGTTTATTAGATATTTTCTAACTTAGATCTTTAAATCCACAAAATGACTGGATAACACTAGAGAAATTAGGGCTTTAAACTTGCCAATTTGATAGGGCTTTAAACTTGTCCATTAGGGCTCTAAACTGTATTAGAAAATTGTTGGGTCTTTGTTTTGACTCACATGGGTGAATGTGGCACCCCCCAATTCTGTCTCTGCTTGACAGCACGACAACCCGATGACGGACCGTCGTACCCACGACGGTCCGTCCTGCACAACCGTCGTGACGGTCAGAGACCCCTGTCCTAAGGGTCTCATCACTATTTCTAAGTGTCCACTAACGGACACATGTGACGGACCGTCATACCCACGACGGTCCGTCCTGCACAACCGTCGTGACGGTCAAAGACCCCTGTCCCAAGGGTCTCATTTTGTTTTCCCAAGTGTCCACTGACGGACACATGTGATGGACCGTCATACCCACGACGGTCCATCCTGCACAACCATCGTGACGGTCAGAGACCCCTGTCCCAAGGGTCTCATTTTTTTTCCCAAGTGTCCACTGACGGACACATGTGACGGACCGTCATACCCACGACGGTCCGTCCTGCACAACCGTCGTGACGGTCAAAGACCCCTGTCCCAAGGGTCTCATCTCTTTTCCCAAGTGTCCACTGACGGACACACGTGACGGACCGTCATACCCACGACGGTCCATCCTGCACAACCGTCGTGATGGTCAAAGACCCCTGTCCTAAGGGTCTCGTCACTATTTCCAAGTGTCCACTGACGGACACATATGACAGACCGTCGTACCCACGACGGTCCATCCTGCTGAACCGTCGTATCGGTCAGAGACCCCTGTCCTAAGAGTCTCCACACTTTTTCTAAGTGTCCACTGACGGACACATGTGACGGACCGTCATACCCACGACGGTCCGTCCTGCATAACCGTCGTATCCATCTGAGACCTTCCTTCTGATACTCTTTGTTGCTAAGTATTACATGACGGACCTCATGACGGTTCGTCATAAGCACGACGGGCCGTCATCAGGTCCGTCGTGCCTTACTGCTACTTCAGAACTGTTATCACTGGTTTGAGTTCTGTGTATTATTGTCTCATTTTTTCTTTTGTCATGTTTTATCTCTCAAGTACTAATGATGATTCGTTACAGGTACTAGCTCTCATGGCACCTAAACAAGATCGCGTTTATGCACGTGGGCGTTCTAAATCTGTCGCCCCGTCTGCCCGATTGGTGATAGGCTCTGATGATGAGCATGATCCAGAGTACGTGCCCCCAGGCACTGCTACTACAGCACGAGCTCCACGTGTACCGAGATTCACGCCCAAGAAGGTGGCGCCTGGCGTAGTCACTGCCTCCCAGTCTGATGAGGAGCGCACACTGACCGGCACACCTTCTGGGTCAGCTGCCCAAGACGAAGGAGCATCTGGCTCCTTAGGAGTTTCGTGGTCAGAGGACGCCTCCGGGTCCGTAGAAGCCTTTGCCCCCGCCACAGCTACGCAGTCTGCCTCGGATGATGAGGCTGACAGCACTGACTCCACCCCTGGCTCACCAACTGGAGTCCCTGCCCAAGTTGCCGATCAGCCCAACCGGTGGTGTGTCGACGGGCAATACAAAGTATACTTAGACGCCAAAGTGCTCAATGACAAAGGCGTCATGACACGGACCCTCACACTGGAGAGGCGGGTCCTCACGGGAAGCCTCCCCACCATGCCAGACATTCACACCCTTTTCACCAGACACCGGCTGGAGTGGACGGCTCGTTCTTTGGGCCGATACAGTGAGGAGTTAGTTCGCGAGTTCTATGCCTCTTATGTGGCCACTCTTCGCTCACAAATCGATAGGCGGTCTGCCCCCGCCAAACAGGCCCCACTTGAGCATGTCCGAGTACTCGGCATCCAGGTCGACATCTCACTACCAGCCATCCGCCGATATCTATACGGCACGGATTTTGACTCCACCAGCACATCTTTCACCGCCGAGTTTGATTATCGGTGGCAAATTGTTAAAGAGGGTAGTTTCTTCCGCCAGCCGTCACTGAGAGAGACCACCAAGAGGTGGATGGCCCAGCATCTGTCTGTTGATGGAGAGGCTGCGGATTGGGTGATGGAACCTAAGGGAGCCATCAGGAAGGCCAACTTGACCTTTACGGCCAAGTTTCTTTGGTTGATAGTCCGCCATTGTCTCTCCCCCACTGCTGTTGATAATATAGTCACCTGGGATCGTGCGGTGCTGATGGCCGCAATGATGGCAGGGTTCGAGGTTGATTTCGCTTGGCTTCTCCAAGCGGTCATGCACGAGAGGGCTTTCAAGGTCACCACGACTTACCCTTTTCCTTGCATGATTTTTTCTTTGTGCAGATCAGCAGGTGTGCCCATTTGGCACATTGACCAGCTCCGGACCCCGCAAGGAAATGTTGACATCGGCCTCATCAGGGATGAGGCCAATGAGTTGGCCCCACACAGAGGGCCCCGCTCTGAGGTGGTCCTACTTGGTGAGAACCTGGCCGACACCATCGAACATGCCCACGCTGCTTCCCAGACTGCTGCTGCACACACTGACACTACTCCGGTCGAGTCTATCCTGGGTAGTAGCACTGCCCCGAGCTCCTCTCGCTCGGCTCCTACTGCTACTCTGGTCCCACTTGCTCGGGTCCAGAAACTTGAGGCACAGATGGCTACACTTCTGCATCACATCCAGCCTTGGATGCAGAAGACTATTGCTGAGGCAGAGGAGCGCATGGAGCACAAGATGGTACAGCACACGGAGAGGAAGATCGCAGAGTTACATCAGCGCTTAGACGCGTTTGAATTGCGAGTGCTAGCCCGACCAGCCACTCCGGTGGACATGTCGACCCTTCAGGCTGCGGTTGAGAGTCTGCGAGCTGATCTTGATATGATTTTAGAGGCGAGGGTGCCTGAGTCTGAGGCCCCTTCTGCAGAGCCTGCTGATGACACCGTGATGGCTGCTCTTTTTGCCACTACTGATGTTCCACCACCTCCCCCACGAGAACATGTCAAGAGACGCAGGGGTCGAGAGGAGGATGAGGCTAGGGTGAGGAAGAAGGAGCGCCGTGAGATGGAGGCTGCGAGGAGAGCCTCGATTGCTGATGAGGAGGCCCGAATGTTGAGGGCTGTAGAAGTAGCTGCCGGGGCGTCTAGCTTCAAAATTGTAGATTCTGTGGGAGGCACTACTGATGGTGCTGTGGATGCTGAGGACATTACTGAGGATGTCCAGACTACACAGGGAGTGGGTTCCGGTGAACCGGACCCACCAGCTTGCTGATCACCGGCGCTTAGCGCCTCAGGTTTGCTTCACTTACCCTTTTACGTAGTTTAACTTTTCTATGCATTGGGGACAATTGCATATCTTTTGTTGGGGGTGGGGTAAATGGAAAGTGAATACTTGGGTGAATTCTGAGTAGCCCAAATTCACGATCCTCTTTTTGGGGTTTTCTTGCCTGTGTTCTTTTTCCCCAAAAGACTGATTACTTTTATTGTTGAACCGACATGTCATATCTTATGTACATAGCATAAATCTGAAGCATGATGGCTAAAGTAAATATGATATCTCGATAATCAAAATGATGCATGACTAGGCATAGTAAGTGAAAATTGTGTGGTTTGAAACATGAAATAAAGATAAACTACTGCATGATCCTGAATCTAAGATTTGAACTAGGTGTCGAATAATCTGGGATTGCAAGGAATGTCAAGAGAGTGTGAGGTGAAATCGAATGTCCACCATTAATACTGAGCTAGAACTTGCCTTGTTAGTCCTGCTAAAAATGAGTCAAAACAATCACTTTGGAAAGGATCATAGGCCCTTGTTCGAAATAGTCAATTGTGAGCCTAAAAATAACAGAAAACCAAATGAAGTTAATCCCTTTTTGATCCAAATGAATTGAGCTTAAAATAGATCTTTCTTTTTCACCCCAAATGATCTTCTCTGGGAACAATGTGTTGGCCTTGGTCCCTCCTTGGACATGTGCACCTCAGTTTATGACAAAAGCATAAGTTGAGGGTGGCTAATGCAGAAAGCAACCTTGTTTTGGCCCTGACCCAACCATGGGTATTGTGAACCTTGACTTATGGCAAAATCATGAGTTGAGGGTGGCTGCTATAAGGAAATCCCTGGAAAGTGGGGTTGAAAGAATGAAGAGTAAGAAAGAATAAAACAGAAGTGACTAAAAAAAAATGAATAAAAAGCAAAATAAACAAAAGAAAAGAGAAAAATCACTTACACATAAGGATAAGAAAGGGAAAACAGCAAAGTGAAAAGAAAATTGAGTAATAGGGCGAAATAAGATGATAAAAAGATGGTTCGCTTAGCCGATATGTCAAGGAGGGCAACAAGTCACTAAAGTATACCTAAATACACCCTACCTGACCCTGAGCCTATGTTACAAGCTAAAAAAGTCCTATTGTGATCCTAAGTGCGTATGATGAACTTGAAGTAGTGAAAATAAGGGCAAGCCTATGGCAATATGTATAAATGAGTGGTGAATTTGTTCTGAGAGTGAGTGTCAAAACGTGATCCTTATACTCAAACTAAAATCATTTGTGTGAAAAATGAGGATGTTATTTGAAGTGAGGACAGGAGTTGTAATACCAGAAATATTAGCATCTCGGTGAGAAGTTGAAGAGGATAGGCATCATTGCGTAGTAAATCTGGGTTATGGTTTGATTCTACACAAATCAATGCCTAATAGTGAGACCATGCATGAACATAATGAGAATAATCGGGATTGATAGCCAAATGATTGCGGAAGTCAAAATATGGATACTTTTGTACAAAGAATTTGTAGTGAGTCATAGTGCGTCGCTTGAGGACAAACAACGAATTTAAGTTGAGGGTGTTGATGTACCGTGGTTTCACGGTATTTCTAATGCTTTTTCCTTAAGTTTAGTGTGTGTCGGGAGCCTTTTTGTGTTGATTTTGATATAAGTTTCTCTTTGTTTGCAGAAAATCTGACCAAGGATGAACGCGGGAGTTTTTGAGAAAAAAGTGCAGAAGAGACCACCTACGGAACCTATGACGGTCCGTCGCGGCTGTGACGGTCCGTAGGTGGCATCGTAGTGAAGGGATAAGTTGCTGAAGGAAATTTGGGGAAGTCTGACCAAGTGTGGGATTACGGAAGTCCATTACGGGCCGTCACAGCTACGACGGTCCGTCCTGCTGGTTCGTCGTAATGATCAGAGAGTAGTCCCAGTACTCAAATTCCAAGAATTGAAGTATTTTGGAACGAAGACCCTCGACGGACCGTCGTGCTTGAAACGGTCTGTCATACCTGTCCGTCAAGGGGAATGAAGAAAGCAACAGAAGAATGGTGAAGTATGGGACGACGGAGTCTATGACGGTCCGTCGTGTCCATGACGGTCCGTCACGTGGTCCGTCGACCCAGACGCGTTTGGACAGATTTTTAGTAAATAGAATTCTTATTTGATTAGGTTTCGTTTTTTATTATAAATAGTTGGAAAAACCTCGTTTTTGACGTTAGACTTTCTGGATAATTTTTAGTTTATAGTTCTTCGATTATATTATTAAATTCTCGATTTTTGGGAATTAAGATATTTTCCGGCAATTGATTGTTGCGGATTTCGTTGATTAATCAAGTTAAATTCTGGGAAATTATTAGTTTTCATAAAAGTAAGTACATGAATTCTTCCATTAACAATATGAATTGTGTAATTACGAACAGGGGTAACTAAACTTCATAGCTAGGGTTGTGGGAACCATGGGTGAATAACAAGGTAATAATCTAACTTCAATAACAATTCTAGAGTGGTTTCTTGCATGTATTGATAATTCTTTCATTTAGAAGTCTTTTTAACGGTGGCCAACGTTAGAACTCGTCTTAATTCTACTTGCCGGACCAAGGAGGTAGATAATAGAAAAAGAATTATCAACATAGATTTAGTGTATACTATCTAATAGACTAGTATTGGTTGGTACGAGTTAATAGCTTAGTCAAATACCGAATACGATGTTTAATATGAGGTAAAGATAAGGGTTAGTATAGCAACACACGTAGCCGGACCAAGGTGCGGAGTAAAATTCTCTAGATGCCGGACCAAGGATTTAGAGATACATAACTTATCACTTTACATGCAAGATATCATGATAGAACTGTTATAGTTAGATTTACCAAGTTAGGAACTTGTGGGGAACACTAAAACCCTAGTTACTTTTATAATTTGATTAAACTCCAAAAATTGAATTTGTTAGTTGTTCATTCTTATTTAGTTAATCATTTTCATCAATTTAGAAATAAAACCCCCCTTTTTGTCTTTTTGGTTTATTGGAAAATAGTTGGCTAAATAATAGTAATAATAAAATAAAGTTAAGTCTGAATTATTTTCCTTGTGGGATCGATCCCAACCTCATTAGTTGGGTTCTTTACTTGATACGACCGCTTTACTTCTTATTTGAGAAGTAAGTTTGAGCGTATCAGCCACCAACGGTTGCAGGCTACTAGGCGTGTCCTGATCGATGAGGAGTTGATAACCACCGTCGATGGTCCCTTATTACAATTTTTGAGGGGTTATTTTGGCAAGTCTCTAATCAAAATTATGGATGTGCAGCACAGAAGGGACACTGGTCGTCGATTGACCTACGGCCTGTAGGTCGGGGTCTCGTAGGTCAGGTCACTGTTTTGCTGCCATGTTTTAATTAGTCCAATTAATTAATTAAGTGGTTATTTAATTAGTTAGGGGTTAATGGAGGTCTAATTAAGTTAGTTAATGACTTATATAAAGCCCCAAACCTAATTAAACTAAACCAACTCTCATAATTCCCAAAACCCAATTGCTCTTTCTTGTGTCTTCTTTCTCTCTCCCAAAGAAACTCCACAGAAGACAAGTAAAATAGGGTTTTAGGGAATAAAGAATACTAATTTTCTCCATCATTCTTCATCAATTAACAAGGTATGGTATTTCTTTCACCTTTGGGATTCTTGCCCCGAAGGGTTCCTCCAAGTTGATTTCAAAAAGATGAGTTTCAAGTGGGTTTTCTTCTATTACCACTTTGATGTTCTAAATTTATTTGTTTATGGTTTCTTTAGATTATTATGATTAGATTATGATGTATTATGATTCAATCATTTTATTTCTTAATGAGTTAACCAGTTTTGTAGATTAGATCATGAAATTGACCCAAGTCCCTAACCCTAGGTTATGAATTAGTAATGAATTGTTGTGTAGTGACTCAGTTGACTTTATTATTGTGTAAATTACTATTTTATGATGATATTACATCCATTGTGGGGTTGCATGGGATTGTTGATGGTAAAACCTTTGATGATGGCTTGTGAAGGAGATTGGGGTAAGTCTTGTGATCTCAATCCTTTACATCAATTATGATTATTTGTGTTTAGTGATGAAGTTTTATTAAAGTACATCTTATGATAAGATTGATTAGGGTTGGTATGATGTTGTATAAAAGTTGTTTGTTTTCTAGTGTTGGCCAAAATAAAAAGGCCATGTGTAAGTATGAATAAAGTAGGATTAGTAAAGTAGTAAAGTAGTGTCGGCCACTTGGCCAGAATAGTAAGTTTTTTCTGTATAAATAGAGGGTTTTCCCTCATAATAAAATCATCCTTTACAAGCAACTCTCTTCTCTTTAATATTCTTTCCAAATATTCTCTTAAAACCCCAAAACCCCAAATTGGTATAAGAGCTATCAGGTATATAAGAAGTAAATAAAAATCTATGGAAAACCAAGCAGAATTGACAAATATATAGAAACAGGTATACTCATTTTTATTTATGAGTAGCTAAACTGATTTATTCCTAATAATCTCTTGTTGATTATAATTGTTTATTATGTTTTAATAATGTTATAATAATTATCTTTAGAAGGTTTGCTACGGAAATATTCTGAGAGTCAGTATACCCAGAGTATGCCATCCTAAAGTTGAAAACGGTAGGCAAGGAGGCCAATTAGGTGAGTAAACATAGTTGAGGCGCTGTTAGGGTAACTAATCAAAGAAGAAAACCGTAGTAGTGACTAGACGAGATAATTATTAAATTATTATTATTCCATAATAAACAAGTATAATATATTAAGAGGTTAGAAGGAATAAAATTTTAGCAAAAATATGTTAAAATGATTTCTTATATATTAGAAGATGATGTTAACTATGAAATATTAATTCTTTATATATTAAAAAATCTTAATACCGATATAAAAAGAATAATTTATGAAAAATTATTGACATACGAGATAATCGAAGAAACAATTCACGGTTGGGCAGAATTAATTATACCAGATGACTTTGACATAGATTTATATGATGATCTAGAATTATTCATAGATCAATGATAGATTATTTATACTTACAACTCTGGAAGAAAACTAAAGAAGAAATAGATCTACTTGAAAAATTACTAATTGAAAATGTACACAAATATTTAAGAACTAGAGAGGAAGAATATTTAGAATATATAGAAAACAACGCTAATGAAATACAAAGATTAAATCTAATTAAAAAAGAATATTATGAAAAAATATTTTATTCTTAAAAATATGAAGAGTAATTCAAATAAAGTAACTACTATAACAAAAACTAAGATAGAAAGAAAAGTATGAAAGACACAGAAAAAGTTAAACAACTTATATATGGAATATGAATTATTA
Source organism: Solanum sitiens (assembly GCA_016801875.1). Lineage (NCBI taxonomy): Eukaryota > Viridiplantae > Streptophyta > Magnoliopsida > Solanales > Solanaceae > Solanum > Solanum sitiens. The sequence continues at coordinate 1,096,474 of JABWTJ010000222.1, read as the reverse complement.
CAACATACTAAAAAAGATACTAGTAAAACAAACTTTTTGATAAATATAATTTCTAAAACAGAATATAAATATGTTTGTTATCTGAAAAAACAATATGAACAAAGAAATATATAAGCAACAACTGATAGAGAAAATAATTAAAAAAAGACAAGAGTTAAAATATAGAAAAGAAAGACTAGAAGAAAATATGTTCGCAGGAGTATGTAATAGATCAATATTAGTACAAAGGAAGGTTATATTTATGTTAGAAATACAAATAAATTGCCTAGAATATAAATTACAACATGATATAGGTTATAACATAAATCATAATGAATAAAGAAGAATTTGCAGTAGACGAAAAAACATATGAAAATCAAGATGGATTAGTAATAAAAATAATATTTTCAAAGTTAGGAAGACGATATAAAAAAATAGGAAATAACTTGTATTTGATGTTAGAAAAAGAAACAGCAAAATTATAAGATAGTTTAACAGCTATGATAAGAATAACAAAAGAAAACGAAGAAATAGATAAATCAAAAGAGATTGAAAAAATAAAAATACAAGCAAAGCAGGAAGTACAACATTTAGAAGAATTAAAAAATACAAAAATAAGTGAATTAGAAAAAGAATTAGATAAGCTAAAATTATTCTATGAAACTAAACAAAAAGAGAAACAAATAGAAAAGGAAAAAGAAAAAGAATTTGAATTGACCAAAGAAATAAATAAAATGAAACAAATACTAAATGAAAATCTTGAAATAGATGAAATAGATGAAATGAATGAATCAGATACAATGAATGATCAAAAATCAGAAATAAGTGATATAAGTGAAACATACACAGAAATTCTAGAACAAGTAAATAAGCCAAAAAAGTTAGAAATAAATACAGGAGATATAAATCAACGTAGTACATCAAAAGTTAAAACTCCGGATAATAGTCCTAGGAGTAATCCCAGACGGACAGCACCAACCTATTATACAGACAATTATAAAAGATCAGATAGAACAAATATAATATGGAATAGTAGACTAAATAAAAAATGGACGCCTAGACCAATAACTGAACAATATAACTTTTTGGATCTACATTGTGTTATAGATATAAATAAAGTAATCTTACTATGGGTAGGAAATATATCTAAACAATTAATTGATAATAAAATAACAACAAAAGAAACACCAAGATATATAGAAAGAACATTTGTTGGAACAACAAAATTATGGATAGAAAATTTACCCCTAGAAAGTCTAGAAACACTTAGGAGTGATACAAAAATAGATGGATCTCCATCAACAACAAATATAGACATACTAGACAAATATGAATTAGCAATAAGAAATGAATTTGGTGGCATGACTACAGAAATAAAAGAACAAAATAGAGAAAAAATAATAAATAGACAACTTATGACAAAATTAACTATATGTAAAATGTGTTATATAGAAAAATACACATGTGTATTTAAAGAATATTATTACAAAGCGAGATATGATATAAATAAAGCAAAAGAAATAAGACAACAATATTTTACAAAACTACCAGAGCCATTTAGTACAAAAATAATAAAAGATAAGGATTAACAGATACTTTAGGAGCTAGAATAAAATTTCTACATCAATGGTTTGTACAATTATGTGAAAACCAAAAAGAAAAAATAAAAATGGAGAAAGTATTACTTAAAAATTTAGCATGTTGTAAAGATAAAACAACACCACAATTTGGTTGTACAGATAAATATTATAAAAAAACTAAACGACACAACAAGTATAGAAAAACCAAAACTAGATATAAATACAAAAAACCAAGACAAAGATATTATGTAAAAAATTATAAACTAAAAAGACCTTATAGACCAAAGAGAAAGCTATCAGACTGTACTTGTTATAACTGCGGAAAGTGAGGACATTTAGCTAGAAATTGTAAGTTACCTAAAAATTCAAAAGGAAACAAATTGCAGAAGTAATTATAGACAATGAAGAATACATGCAGATAGATTACATAGACTATGAATTAAGTGAAAATGATAGTATATATGAAGTATCGGATATAGAAATTGAATTAGAAAATGAAGGAATAGGTATTGAACTAGATAATGATGAAATGAACGAAGAAATCTAATGTCTGAAGATGACATAAAAATAATATCTAAAGAAGAATATCAAAATAAAGAATTAGCAGAACAAAAAATTATATTTGATAATACAATTTTTGAACAAATAAAAGGAAAAGAATTAGATTTAAGTGTTGAAAAAGTACTTGAAATACCTACAATAAGAAATTGGTTCAAAAGACAAAAAGATGAATACTATGTAGTTAGCCAAAAAGAACACATCATAGATTGTAAATATACAAAAGGAAAAGCACAAATACCTATATTAAATAAGAGAATAATAAATAAAGAAATACAAGATATAAAAGCAAAAACACCCATAAAGTATGTACACTTAGGAGGAACAGAAATATTGATAAAAGCTTGTTTTAGAGAAGGAATAGATACACCTATTGAAATATATTTAGCAGATGATAGAATTATATATCCTATAGAAAAAAGTGTAATTAGTGCAGTAAGAGGAAACTTAATATACCAAAAATTTAAATTTATAATAGGTGCCAATTACTCAGTAGCATTAACAGATAGAAACATAGATAAATCATTAGTTCTATATTGGAAAATGTCTGGAATAGAACTAGCACCAGGCAGCAAAATATTCACAGCAAGGTGTAAAAACCTATATATACTAACAACAAAACATAAAGTAACAGCAAGAAATAAAATTGATAAAATAAAAATAGAAAATCCTTTTGAAAGAATAATTACTATAATAGATAATTATGATTATAGTTACAAAGAAATTGACATAGAAGAAGATTTAGAAATTGTAAGAGAAAGATTGAGTACTTCAAGTGTACCAAATACATTAACTAGAACTACCTCATCAAGAGCAAGCACATCTAAAAGGAACTATGAAATCTCGAAAAATTTATTAAATACAGAAGAAATAACACTTTACCACTATTTTATAACAGGAATAATAGATCAAAGAAAATATAAAATTTTAATAAATACAGGACAAGAAGAGAATTATCTAACAAGAGAATTAGTATTAGAAACAGAAATTATGAAAACAGGACACTTATGCCCTGGATTACCTAGTGAGATAATAAACACAAGCGAAGAAGTAACAGAAAAAGAAATAATTATAGGAGGAATACCAATAGTAATATCATTCAAAATCTACCAAGGAAGCCAGAATATTACTCTAGGAATAAAATGGTTAGAAAAGGTTAAACCATATAGTATAGAAAATGAACAATTAATAATAACTTACCAAAATAAGAAAATAATTATTAAAAGAACAAAATGAATAATGAAAATATATATACTTGCAAAAATTATTGTAGAAGGATATCACAACAGATATTATACCCCTATGATAGATACAGGAGCAGAAGCAAATATATGTAAATATAATTGCTTACCAGAGGATAAATGGGAAAAATTAAAAACACCTATGGTAGTGACAGGATTTAATAATGAAGGCAGTATGATTACATATAAAGCAAAAAATATAAAAATACAAATATGGGATAAAATATTAACAATAGAAGAAATGTACAATTTTGAATTTACAACAAAAGATATGTTATTAGGAATGCCATTTTTAGAAAGATTTTACCCACATATTATAACAAAAACACATTGGTGGTTCACTACACCATGTGGAAATAAAATAAGAGCAAAAAGAGTAATAACAAACAAAGAAAACCCATAGAATGGATAAAAGGAAGTGAAAAAATAAATCAGGAAATGGAAAATATATGTAAAAACCAAATAACACAATTAGAAATTATCATATTTACAATAGATAAGGTTAAAATAATTAACGAACAATTAGCAATTTGGGGTTTTGGGGTTTTAAGAGAATATTTGGAAAGAATATTAAAGAGAAGAGAGTTGCTTGAAAAGGATGATTTTATTATGAGGGAACACCCTCTATTTATACAGAAAAAACTTACTATTCTGGCCAAGTGGCCGACACTACTTTACTACTTTACTAATCCTACTTTATTCATACTTACACATGGCCTTTTTATTTTGGCCAACACTAGAAAACAAACAACTTTTATATAATGACTCTTACTATTTATACATGACCCTTACAATTCACAGATGACCTTTCATGAACGACCTTTACTGTTCATGAATGATTATTATTACACTAGAAAACAAACAACTTTTACATAATGACTCTTACTATTACAACATTTTCTTTCTTTCTATATTCTTCTTTTTCTGCTTTCCTTGTAGCTTTATTCATTCGATTTGGACATCTGGTATGATATTATTTTCTCCTTGACATTTTGAACATATATGGTCAGGATTTTTGTCCAATAATTTTGCAATATCTGGTTAATAAATTTTTTGAAATAAACTCTTTCCTTAATGCTCTTGTTGTTGGTTTTTGCTCCGGCTTGAGTAAATTGAGTATCCATTGACGTATCTCTTCCATATCTTGGTCTCTAACTTCTCTAGAATTTGAGTATATCATAACTTGTTCTCGTACATAATAGCTCCATACTGAATTTCCATTTAAATAATTATTAGTTAATTCATTTAGAATAGTTTCTATTCCAATAACTCTCTTGTCGGCGTAGAATTCTGGTATCTGAATCTTTGGTATTTCCTGCGGTGCCCCAATATCTTCCGGAATTATCATATCTCTAGTCAATCCAATTTTTACAACTTGTATAATTGGCTATATTTCGTCAAATAATATTTCTGCTGGTGCTGAATAAAACTTTATATAAAATAATGTTCCTTTAGTAATTCTTTTATAGTTTATAAAGGCTTTGTATAGCTCCGGTATAGTTGATATTTCATCTCATGTTTGGGTATAAACTGTGTTAAGTAATCCATAACTATAACAAGTTTTTACTAGATTTGCATTGGTGCCTGGTTGCGCTATTAATTTATTATATCCTTGTAGTTTTTGGGTTATAAAATCAGTATGAGGGTCTTTAGTAGTTGTAGATCTTGGTGTTGAGTTTAAATAATTTTGGATTTTGTATAGGTTTTCAATATATGAGCGGGTTATGTGGTTGTAGGCTTTTTTATCTTGGTTTAAACTTTCTGAGTAAGTAGTTATCTGTGGTGGTATAAATAATTGGTCTTTTTGGTTTTTCGGAATAAATGGTTTATCGAAGATTTTGTTCATATTTGAATTTATATATCTTATTCCACTGACTTCTTTTGTTGTAGATGTGCTGGCTGTAGCTGCATTTAAACAAACATTATCCTGGGTTTTATGGAGTTTCCCAACATCTCCTTGTAGCTTTGGAATCTTTTTTCTCTTCCGATCGACATAGCTCTGCATGCTGCTGACTTATATTTTTCATTTTTTGTAACTCTTTATCCATACTATCCACTTCTGTGGAAAGTGTAGTAATAGCTTTCAGTATTTCTTCCATTGTATCTTTTTCTGGCTCAGTTTTGGTTCTTTTGTCTTGATAGGTAGTCTGCAATAACATTTTCGTCAGTTTTTATTATCTCAATTGTAAATGTAAAATTTTGTATATTTAAAACAAGCCTTCTTATTTCCTTTGTTGTTACTGAATCTGGTATTTTTCGCATTATCCACCATTTTACTTGCGTATTATCTGTTCTTACAATAAATTTGTTATAAACAATATATGGCTCAAAAGCTAATAAACATTTATATAATCCAAATAGTTCTTTTCTGTTTATTTTCCATTTTAATTGTGCTTCTGTATATGATCCTGAGTAATATCTACAATGGTGTTCTATTTTTGCTTTGTCATATTTATATTTTAAGACTCCTCCATAACTGTGATTACTTGAATCTGTTTCAACAATATAAGTAAATAATTTGTTTTCATCAGGAAAATATAGTTTTGGTAGTTTTTTACATAAGGTTTTAATATGTTTTATATGTTCTTTATCTTTATTATCAAAATAATATTCAACATCTTTCTTAAGTTTTTTGTGTAATGATTTTAAATGTTCTGCTAATCTTGGTATATATTCCCTTACTTGGTTTACTAATCCTAAGAAGGATTGTAATTTCTTTTTTGTATCTATATTTTCATCAAGGGTAATTATTTTCTGTACTATGTGATTTTGCATTTTTATTCCATTTTTATCTATTTAATATGTTTTATATGTTCTTTATCTTTATTATCAAAATAATATTCAACATCTTTCTTAAGTTTTTTGTGTAATGATTTTAAATGTTCTGCTAATCTTGGTATATATTCCCTTACTTGGTTTACTAATCCTAAGAAGGATTGTAATTTCTTTTTTGTATCTATATTTTCATCAAGGGTAATTATTTTCTGTACTATGTGAGTTTGCATTTTTATTCCATTTTTATCTATTTGTATTCCTAGAAAATCTATCTGAGATTTCATAATTTCTGCTTTCTTTTTACTTAGGCTTATACCAGAATGTTTAATTATGTGTATAAATTTTTCTAATAACCTGATATGTTCATCTTGTGTTTTTGAGTATAATAATATATCATCTATATATACAATACAATTTTCTAATTGATTAAAATATTTATCCATAAAATGTTGGTATCTTCCTGTGCATTTTTATATCCAAATGGTAGAACATTCCATTCATAAAATCCTTGTGGTACAGTAAATGCTGTTAGCTGTTTAGATTCTTCTTCTAGTTTCAAGTGGTAAAATCCTGATTTACAATCGAATTTACTGAAATAGTTATATCATTGTATCTGTCTTATTTTTAGTATTTTATTTGGTATTGGGTAATTATATGTTTTAGTTTTAGCATTTAAGTTGCGATAATCTATAACCATTCTACTTTTACCTCGTTTTTGTTCACTATGTTTATTAACTATAAATGCTGGACTTGTATGTTTACTATTGCTTTCCTGTATATAATTATTCTTCAATAATTCATTTATATGCATTTGAAATTCTTTTAAATCATCAAAATTATATTTTAATGGTTTTTGTGTTATTATACTATTTTCATCTTTTAATTCAATCTTTACTTTTATCTTATGCTTTTCCCATCCTTGTAATGGATTTTCACTATATAATAATTCTAATTGTTCGTTAATTATTTTAACCTTATCTATTGTAAATATGATAATTTCTAATTGTGTTATTCTTTTGTCTTGATAGGTAGTCTGCAATAACATTTTCGTCAGTTTTTATTATCTCAATTGTAAATGTAAAATTTTGTATATTTAATACAAGCCTTCTTATTTCCTTTGTTGTTACTGAATCTGGTATTTTTCGCATTATCTACCATTTTACTTGGGTATTATCTGTTCTTACAATAAATTTGTTATAAACAATATATGGCTCAAAAGCTAATAAACATTTATATAATCCAAATAGTTCTTTTCTGTTTATTTCCCATTTTAATTGTGCTTCTGTATATGATCCTGAGTAATATCTACAATGGTGTTCTATTTTTTCTTTGTCATATTTATATTTTAAGACTCCTCGATAACTGTGATTACTTGAATCTGTTTTAACAATATAAGTTATTAATTTGTTTTCATCAGGAAAATATAGTTTTGGTAGTTTTTTACATAAGGTTTTAATATGTTTTATATGTTCTTTATCTTTATTATCAAAATAATATTCAACATCTTTCTTAAGTTTTTTGTGTAATGGTTTTAAATGTTTTGCTAATCTTGGTATATATTCCCTTACTTGGTTTACTAATCCTAAGAAGGATTGTAATTTCTTTTTTGTATCTATATTTTCATCAAGGGTAATTAATTTCTGTACTATGTGAGTTTGCATTTTTATTCCATTTTTATCTATTTGTATTCCTCCTATAATTATTTCTTTTTCTGTTACTTCTTCGCTTGTGTTTATTATCTCACTAGGTAATCCAGGGCATAAGTGTCCTGTTTTCATAATTTCTGTTTCTAATACTAATTCTCTTGTTATATAATTCTCTTCTTGTCCTGTATTTATTAAAATTTTATATTTTCTTTGATCTATTATTCCTGTTATAAAATAGTTGTATAGTGTTATTTCTTCTGTATTTAATAAATTTTTCGAGATTTCATAGTTCCTTTTAGATGTGCTTGCTCTTGATGAGTTAGTTCTAGTTAATGTATTTGGTCCTGAATTTATGACTTGTGAGTTGTTGGCTAAGATGTATTGATATACGGATGGTGATGAATTGCCTATGTCCCTTATCATAATGTGATTATGTAAATGTGCTAACCTCACATGTGTGAATTGTATTTAAATGACAATACTCATGCAATTCCTATTGAGCTATGATGATGACTATATAAGGGGTATACCCTATGACCTAAACTAAGTTATGATTGTTAATGAAAAAAATTTCAAAAGGGACTCTAGCTTAGCACTAAGTGAACTAGAAGTGAGGAGTCTCCCTTCCCACATAGGGAAGGTAGGATCACTAATGTACTCATGATATTGGAGACTATAATGTATGTATCATAAAGAGGGTCCCAACTACATCACCTAGTTCTTGAACTATGTTGCCCCCATAGGAATACTAGCTAGTGGATCCACATAGATGCTATGTTCATATTTTGGTACTACCATGGCAAGTAGTCCCCCTTCTTTCGGTGTAGGGTTCCTTTACATCGGAATCCACATTATCTCATGTGGTCTATGCGGTTTAGGCAAGATGTTCCCAAAAGAAAAATAATAAAGTAACAAGGTTAACTCTAACTAGGATGACCTAAGGGGTTTCGCTTAGTCTAGGTAGGGGTATGGGACTCTACCTATACATTGAACTAGTTAGCCTTGAAAGAAGTCATAGAAGGATGTTATTATGTACTTATATGCTTATAAATGTAAATGATATGTATATGTTGATATTACATGTTAATGATACTATGTGATGTTGGTTTCACTTATGAACATGTGATTGGTCTCTATTACTAATGTATGATGTTGTTTACTCTTAATGATATAGTACGTGAAGTTGGGCATTGCTTATAGTTGTTATTGGGTTTACTTCATTGAGTGAGATTATGGGACCTTACTTAGTCATTGCACTAGTGGACTTAATGGGGGTGTATGATTGATGGTCTTGCTTTGGTTATGATGTTATGAACTCCTATACATGCTTGTTGATATTATAACTTGATGATAGAGTTATCTTGATTATGTGCTCAATTATGATGACATACATGTTGACTGGACTAGACTTGGTATTATTGCTCTTGTGATGTACATGGTCTTGACTTAATGAATATTTGCTTATTGACTTGTATTGATTCTTGAATATGCAATAAGGTTCTTAAACTTTAGGTTTGGATCGTTGAAGGATTCGTGATGACTTTTGAAGGAAGGCTTGGAATCATTCTCCAAGTGTGGGTATGTCCTCGAGTCCGAGGATGATGTCTTGTTATTACTCTAGCTATGGTTCTTCGTTATAGTCTTAAGACAATCATTTCATTCATGTTGTTTCAAGATATTGTTGTAAGCCCTATGTGGACTTTTTACATTCTGTAAGGGCTTATGACCATTTTGATTTGACTCTGTTTAGATGGTTAATATGAGACATCCCTTTTTAATACTATGTTATGTGTATTATATATATGTGTCATAAAAGAAGAAGACTATATAATATTCTTTACGAAGGGTCTATGTATACTCGAATGAATATATTATTATGTAAGTGAGAGGTATAAGTAAACCTCAAAAGTAGTGTAGATGAAAAGTTTTAAATTTTCCGCATATTTAACCTATAAATGTAATTATGAATGCTAAGAGGCTAGTCATAGTCCTCTCCGAGGATGATAATGCTGGTTACGTCTAGGGGGTACTTCCCGGATGTGATAAACTTCGTATCAGAGCATGAGTTTGAAGATCCCTAGAAACTATGTCTCATTAAACCACGTCTATGTAGAATTTTATTCATAATTGTGAAGCGCGTCACATCTTCTTGTATTCCTATGTCGTGCCTTTAGAGTCTTATTATATGCTTTCACCTAGACCTTGTATCGTGTTTATAGGTATGAATACTCAAAAAGCAGCTACTAAAAGGGCCGAAGAAGAAATGGCTAATGTGGGAGCACAAGAAAATCAAGTGCCTCCACAAGACAACCAAGTGCCTCCACTTAAAGAAGTTGCTATGGGTGATCAAGTTCCGGTTGTTCCTCCACCGATGACTGATGGAGAGATAAGGGCGGTTCTTCTCAATTTGTTTCAAGACATGATCTGTCAAGCTAATGTCGTCACTTCTCAAGTTTAATCCATGACGACTCAAGTGAATAGGGAGTTTGGACATCGAGTGCCTCCACATTCTAACACTATGCCCTCTCGGTTGACAGATATTACTAGAATGAATCCACCTATGTTCTATGGGTCGAGGGTGGATGAAGACCCTCAAGATTTTCTCGATAAGGTCTATAAGATTCTCTATGCTATAGGTGTGACTTCAATTGACAAGGCCGAGTTGGCAGCCTATCAACTTAAGGATGTGTCCCAAACTTGGTATGTGCAATGGAGGGATAATAGGGGATGATGTACCGTGGTTTCACGGTACTTTAAATGCTTTTTCCTTAAGTTTAGTGTGTGTATAAAGCCCTTTTGTATTGATTTTTGATGTAGTTTTCTCTTTATTTGCAGGAAATCTGTCCAAGGGAGAATGCGGAGAATTTGAGCTAAAATTACAGAAGTGACCACCTACAGAACCCACGATGGTCCGTCGTGACTGTGACGGTCCGTAGGTGGCACCCGTCGTGAGAAGAAAATGGATGCTGAAGGAAGTTGGGGAATTCTGACCAAGTGTGGGACTACGGAAGCTCACGACAGACCGTCATAGCCACGACGGTCAGTCCTGCACATTCGTCAATACTAAGAGAGAGTAGTCCCAGTACCCAACTTCAGAAGATTCTAAGTGTCGAGGGTAACAGAGAGTTGATGAAGAAAGCAACATAGATTTGTGCTAAGAATGGAACGACGGAGGCAACGATGGTCCGTCGTGGCCACGACGGTCCGTCACAAGGGTCATCGACTCAGACGCGTTTTGGGAAGATTTTCCTTAAATAGATTTCCCTCTTTTATTAGGTTTTGTTTATTATAAATAGTTCAAAAAACCTCGTTTTTGGGGTTAGACCTTTGGACATTTTTCAGTTTTATTGTTTAAGTATTGAACTCTTGATTTTGAGATTTTATCATATTTTTCCGGAATCGATTGTTAGTGTTTTTGTGATTTATTCAAGTGAATTTCTGGATTTTCTTCATTCTCATAAAAGTAAGTGAATGAATTCTTATATTATCAATATGAATTGTGTGATTATTAGCATGGGCAACTAAACTCCATAACTAGGGTTGTGGGAACCATGGGTAAATAACAAGGTAAAATCTAACTAAAATAACAATTCTCGAATAATGTCTTGCATGTATTGATAATTCTTTCATTGAGAAGTCTTTTTAACGGTTGACCAACGTTAGAACTTGCCTTATTGCTACTTGCCAGACCAAGGAGGTAGATAATAAGAAAAGAATTATCGACGTAGATTTAGTGTATACTATCTAATAAGCTAGTGTTGGTTGGTCCGAAGTAACAACTAAGCCAAATATCGATTATGATGCTTAATATGAGGTAAAGGTAAGGTTTAGTAAAGCATACACACGTAGCCGGACCAAGGTGCGGAGTGAAATTTCCTAGTTGCCGGACCAAGGAATTAGGAATACAGAGCTTACCACTTTGCATGCAAGATATTAGGGAAGGATAGTTATAGTTAGAATTACCGAGTTATGAACCTATGGGGAACACTTACGCCCTAGTTACTTTAATTACTTGATAAAAATCCAATCTTTGAACTTGTCATTTATTTACATAGAATTAGTTAATTATAGTTGTTAATCAAAAAAATCCTTTAGTTATTTTTTTTCGGGAAATAATTGACTAAATAGAAGTAATAATAGAATAAAGTTAAGTGTGAACCATTTTCCTTGTGGGATCGATCCCAACCTCACTAGTTGGGTTCTTTACTTGATACGACCGCTTTACTTCTTTTCGAGAAGTAAGTTTGAGCGTATCAAATTTTGGCACTGATGTCGGGGAAAGTGGCTTTTAGATTAACTTAAAATTTATTACTAAAGTTTAGTCAATATTTTCCTAATTTTACTTTTTCTTGTTTTTTTTGTCTCTTGCAGATCTAACTTCCGTGAATGCCAGTTACGCGGAGTAGAAGAGAACCCTTGCTTCCACACGACTACGAATTGGAGCGTACACTATGGAGGATGAATCGAAACTTGGGTATTAATGATGATGATCCCAACCAAGACATTCCATCTTCGGTTAATGCTCATGGTCGGTTCTTATCTGAAAATCATGAGGAAGATGAACTAAGGGGACAACATCCCGCTCCACGTCCCCAAGAGTACTATAGGGGATATGAAAACATTACTGATTCAGACGGGCCACTTGTCTTGCCCCCCCCCTACCACACGGTCATACATTTGTGGTAACTAGTACCCTGATGCAAATGCTCACCGCTAGAGGTTTGTTTTCAGGGTTACCTTCTGAAGATCCACATGCTCACATCACAAAAGTAAGGTCGGTGTGTAAGAGTTGTGTAGGGAGGCCTGATCTGAACATGGATGTTACTCGGTTAAGAGCATTCCCTCTCTCACTGATGAGAGAGGTTGCTATATGGTTTACTGAACTACCTTACAACTCAATCTACACTTGGAATCAACTTAGGGATGTGTTCTTGGCACGTTACTACCCGGTATATAAGAAACTAAACCACAAAGATAGGGTGAACAACTTTGTGGCACTACCAGGTGAATCAGTAAGTAGTTCTTGAGACAGGTTCATATCGTTCTTGAGGAGTGTCCCCAATCAACGCATCGATGATGAGTCACTGAAAGAATACTTCTATCGGGGAGAGGATGATAATTATAAAGCAGTACTGGATACGATAGCGGGTGTTTCTTATAGGGAGTGTCCTTATGCTGAGATCGATGAAAAGTTGGAGAAATTCTCCCAAAATAATAAGGCATGGAGTACTAGGAAGGTAGATACTGGGAGAAACACCTTTGCAATGCAATCCGCACATAACCCAGCCACATACGAGATTCGTGAAGAGATGGCTCAGATGAGAACTGAGCTTGGGTTGGTATTAAAACATGTTACTGGGGCTGCCCATCACTGCCAAATGATGAGTATTATTATGAGGAGGACTCTTATGTTGTAGCTGAGCAGACGGGGGGTTTCCGACCAAACGCTCAAGGCTCCAATCAGGAGAATTGGCGCCAAGGTCAAGAAAACCAAGGTTGGAACAATGGTAATTATAACCGAGAGGGTCATTATGTCCGAGATGGAAATTATAACCGTGAAACCAACTTCAACCAGGTTAACTATGGTAACAGAAATAATAGGAGTGGGCCCTATGTTCCACCTCAAAATCGTGAAGTTACTCCTAGGGACGGTAGAGGTAGTATGGCGCGAGTTGAGGATATGTTGCAGAAAATGATGAGGAGGTTCGACGCTAGTGATGAGCACACCAAAAAGTTGAGGAGTGACTTAGCCAGTATTGGGCAGAAAGTTGATGCACATGCAGTCTTGATCAAGCACCTTGAGTTTCAAATGGCTCAATTATCTTCGACTGTGAACCCACGTCAACCGGGTACTCTTCCAAGCAACACTGTCCAAAATCCGAAAAATGATGGAAATTGTATGGAAATCACAACTCGAGGTGGTAAACAAACCATTGACCCACCAATGTTGTCTGGAGTAGAAAAAGTGATAAGAAGAGATGATGAGGTAGTGGAGGTTAGTGGTGAGTTAGGATACAAAATGGAGAAAGAAACTGAGGTACCCCAAAAGGTGACCCGCATGCCTAGACCACCACCTCCATTCCCAAAAAGGTTAGTGAAAAAGACCGAGGATGGTAAATACCGGCATTTTATAACGATGTTGAAATAGCTTTCCATCAATGTCCCTTTGGTAGAAGCTCTGGAACAAATGCCCGGTTATGCCAAGTTCATGAAAGATCTAATTATAAAGAAAAGATCGGTCACTTTTGAGGATGATGATAGAATGCAGCACTGTAGTGCTATTGCTACAAGATCTCTAGTGCAAAAGAAAGAAGATCCGGGTGCTTTCACTATTCCTTGTACAATCGAGTTATTACATTTTGCGAAAGCATTATGTGATCTTGGGGCAAGCATAAATCTCATGCCCCTCTCGATTTGGGTTTCGGTGACCCAAATCCCACTGCGATGCGGCTACTGATGGCTGATCGAATGATAAAAAGGCCTATTGGGATACTCCACGATGTGCTAGTAAAAGTGGAGTCGTTCATATTTCCGGCCGATTTTGTTATTCTTGATTGTGATGTCGATTTTGAGGTGCCTATTATTCTTGGGAGGCCATTCCTTGCTACAGGTAGAGCCTTGGTTAATATGGAAAAAGGGCAGATGAAATTTCGGTTGAACAATGAAGAAGTGACCTTCAACAGTTGTAGATCCATGAGGCAGAGTGGTGATCTCCAATCGGTATCTACCATATCCTACAAAGTTGAAGAGTCATCTGTGGTACAAATAAGAGCATCTGGGTGTAGAAGAATTAGCGGTAGTGATCATGAATTTCGATAGTGATTATATTGAAGAGTATGGGTCATTGGTCGCAGCACTTGATCGAGGTATTGTTCGTTTTAAACCCAAGAAATTTGAGTTAGATATGAAGAATTGCGAGTCTCCACCTGCAAAACCATCTATAGAGGAGGCTCTAAAATTAGAACTAAAGGCTCGGCCACCTCATCTGAGGTATGTATTCTGAGGAAATGATGACACTTTGCCGGTAATCATTGCATCAGATCTAAATGTACAACAATTTGAGAGTTTGGTGAAAGTGTTAAAAAGGTTCAAAAGAGCTATTGGTTGGACTATTGCGGATATTATTGGGATTCTGCCCGCTATTTGTTTGCATAAAATCCAACTCATGCCCGATCATAAACCAAGTATTGAGCACCAAAGACGTTTAAATCCACCTATGCGAGAGGTGGTGAAGAAAGAAATCATTAAGCGGTTGGATGCTGGAGTGATATATCCAATTACTGATAGTAGTTGGGTATGCCCTGTTCAGTGTGTACCTAAGAAAGGGGGAATGACTGTGGTCCCCAATGATAAAAATGATGTTGTTCCGATGAGACCGGTGACTGGATGGAGGGTGTGTATGGATTACCGGAAATTAAATGCATGAATCGAAAAAGACCATTCCTATGCCCTTCATGGATCAGATGTTGGATAGACTTGCCGGAAAATGTAGTACTATTTTCTTGATGGTTATTCAGGGTATAATCAGATTTCTATTGCACCGGAAGATCAAGAGAAAACCACCTTTACCTGTCCATATGAGACCTTCGCGTTCAAGAAATGTCGTTTGGGTTGTGCAATGCAGCAGCCACATTTCAAAGATGTATGATGTCGATATTCTCTGATATGGTGGAGGACACTATTGAGGTGTTTATGGATGATTTTTCTGTGGTTGGTGACTCCTTTGAGCGGTGTTTGAGTCATTTGTCTGAGGTTCTTAAGAGGTGTAAAGAATGCAATCTTGTACTAAATTGGGAAAAATGTCATTTCATGGTGAAAGAGGGTATTGTATTGGGTCATCGCATTTCAGAGAAGGGTATAGAGGTTGATCGAGCTAAAGTCGAGGTAATAGAGAGACTTCCCCCACCTATCTCTGTAAAAGGTGTGAGAAGCTTTCTTGGGCATGCAGGTTTTTACCGGAGGTTCATCAAGGATTTTTCAAAAATTGCACATCCTTTGTGCAAGTTGCTTAAGAAAGAGTGTAAATTTTATTTTGATGAAACCTGTCTTAAGGCATTTAGTGAGTTGAAAGAAAAGTTGGTGTCTGCAACTATCATTATTTCTCCGGATTGGAGCAAACCATTTGAGGTGATGTGTGATGCTAGTGGGGTTGCTCTTGGTGTGGTATTGGGACAAAGAAGGGATAAAATCCTCAACCCAATTTACTATGCTAGTAAAGCCCTCAACGAAGCCCAAAAGAACTACACCGTGATTGAGTAAGAGCTTCTTGCAGTAGTCTTTGCTTTTGAGAAATTTCGCTCCTATTTGCTAGGCACTAGAGTTATAGTGCATACTGATCATTCTGCTTTAAGATATTTGATGGCAAATAAGGATGCAAAATCAAGATTTATTCGTTGGGTATTACTACTGCAAGAATTTGACTTTGAGGTGAAAGACAGAAAAGGGACCGAAAATCAAGTTGCTGATCACTTGTCCCGTTTAGAAGATGAAGCAATGAGAAAGTTGAGGGATAAGACTGAAATTGATGATACTTTCCCCGATGAGCATGTATTGGCCGCCTCACAAGACTTGATTCCATGGTTCGCAGATTTTGCGAATTATCTGGCTAGTGATATTGTCCCACCGGACTTGTCCTTTCATCAAAGGAAAAAGGTCATGCATGATGTTAAAAAATTCTTTTGGGATGAACCATACTTGTATATTAGTTGTGCCGATGGACTGATTCGGCGTTGTGTGCCAGAAGTTGAGATGTTGAGTGTTTTGGAGGCGTACCATTCTTCCCCTGTAGGTGGGCATCATAGTGGTATCCGGACAACCCACAAAATCTTACAATGTGGCTACTATTGGCCAACTATTCACCAAGATGCTCATGAGTTTGCCAAGGCCTGTGATAGATGCCAAAGAGATGGTGGAATTTCGAGGAAGCAAGAGCTCCCTTTAAATCCCATTCTTGTGATCGAATTGTTTGATGTATGGGGCATTGATTTTATGGGCCCTTTTGTGAGTTCTTATGGGATAAAGTACATTCTTGTGGTAGTCGACTATGTGTCTAAATGGGTAGAGGCTACCGCACTTGCTAATAATGAAAGGAAGAGTGTCACCGCGTTCTTGAAGAAGAACATATTTTCCATATTTGGCACCCCAAGGGCTATTATTAGTGATGGGGGATCCCACTTTTGTAACAAACTATTTAAGGGATTACTGGAAAAGTATGGGGTTTGCCATAATGTGGCCACTCCGTACCATCCTCAAACTAGTGGGTAAGTCGAGGTGTCGAACAGGGAGATTAAGCAGATTTTGTCGAAAATGGTGAATGCTAGTAGAACGGATTGGTCAAGGAGGCTTGATGATGCTCTTTGGGCCTACCGGACAGCATACAAGACTCCCATTGGTATGTCCCCATAACAACTTGTATATGGGAAGGCTTGTCACTTACCGGTTGAATTAGAGCATAAAGCCATGTGGGCAATGAAGAAGTTGAAAATGGATTGGAATGAGGCTGTGGAACAGATGTTAAATGGGTTAAATGATCTCGATGAATTTCGCCTAAAAGCTTATGAAAGCTCAGCCCTCTACAAAGAAAGGATGAAGAAGTACCATGACCAAAAGACTGAGAAACACAATTTTTTGGTTGGGGATTTGGTGCTTTTATTCAACTCTAGGTTGCGCTTGTTTCCGGGCAAACTAAAGTCCAAATTGACTGGCCCTTACTTGATCACCCAACTATTCCCTCACGGAGAGGTTGAGTTGGAGAATAAGGAGGGTGTGCGGTTTAAGGTTAACGGACAGCGAATCAAAATCTATCTGGGGCATGCTGAAACGGCAAATGAAGTGATCGAGGCATACCATCTTGATAAAGTCTGAGTAATCAAGTGTCCTCCATCGTGCCGCGATGTTAAATCAAGCGCTGGTTGGGAAGCAACCCAATATGTATCCTCTAAGCCAAATATAGGTTTTCATGACTTTCTAGTAATAGTTACATTTTCTTTGCTTTTCTTTTTGTTAGAAGTGTTGGCTAGAGCGTAGTTTAGGGTCCATGTCAAAAAAGTGTCCAGAAAATACAAAAAGAATAGCTTAATGGGGTTTAAATTTGCAGGTATCACATCCTCAGACCCATCGACGGAC
The DNA here is from genome assembly GCA_016801875.1 of Solanum sitiens. NCBI lineage: Eukaryota > Viridiplantae > Streptophyta > Magnoliopsida > Solanales > Solanaceae > Solanum > Solanum sitiens. The sequence goes on along the minus strand of JABWTJ010000222.1, from coordinate 1,078,570 downwards.
CGTCGACGGACCCATTGACGGACCCATCGACGGACCGTCGCAAGAATCCGTCGTGCCTAGGTATGTTTTTCAATTTTTCTAAGTTAGGGCACCCATGACAGACCCCACGACGGACTGTCGAGCCTTCGACGGACCGTCAATGGGGACTCGTCACATCAAAACCCGTAAACCCAACCCAACCCGATCGGCGAATATTAAAAGTTTTTAAACCTTTTAAACTTCCCACCTTTTTATTCAAACCATTTCTTTCCCTCATTTCCTCCATTTACTCCCTCTTCAACTCCCTAGCACTCTCATACTCTCCCCAAACTTCAGATTTTCCATCCCTTCCCATAATCCCCTAATCTTTCCTCTCACAAACTCCTTAGTTCTTCAAGTTATCTGCCGCTCGGAGTAATGTGTTCGTGTGCTGATCATCGAGTGTTGTGCCTTACTCCTCTTTCATCTTCTCCAAGTATCAGGTATGTGTTTCTGATCTCTAAATCATCTACAGTTTATTTTTGTTTTCCCATGCTAAATACATATTTTTGAATGTGTGGGTCTTCGAAATTTGACCCCTATTGCATGATAAGAACTCACCCCGATAATCCTAAGCACCTTTAGACCCTTAATATTGTAAAAAGAATGGGGGTGTTGTGTTAACCAAATTAAATGGGGTTTGTATGTTTCTGATAATTGTTTCTGACCTAGGTTGATAGTTTTCCAAAATTGCATGCTAAAACTTGAGAAATTATTGCCTTAGGAAAGCTAGAATGTTGGGTAAATTGTTTAGCAATTTCCTTAACATACAATTTAGCATATTTTTCCGCCGAGTAAGGAAGCTTTACGTGAAGGAAGTGGGCTGACTTGGTCAATCTATCCATTATGACCCATATTGAGTCATGTTGTCGACGGGTGCGAGGTAAATCTACCACAAAGTCCATGTTGACATCTTACCACTTCCAATTGGGAATGTCAATATTCTGGGTAAGACATCTCAGCCATTAATTCTCGGGTTTAACTTGTTGGCAATTCGAGCATCTAGCAACAAAATTTGCTATTCCTTTTTTCATTCCATTCAACCAATAAATGTTATGAAAATCATGATACATCTTGGTGGCCCTCGGGTGAATAGAATATCGGGCGCCATGAGCCTCTTCCATGATCTTTTCCCTTAAAACATCCACATCCGGAACACAAAACCTCCCTTGGTACCTAAGTATCCCATCCTCCCCTTGGGAGGATGATTCATTATTTTTTCCAAGGACCGACTCCTTCAACTACATCAATAGAGGATCAAGACATTGCTTAGATTTCACATCCACCACTAACGAAGACTCGGGGTTGTGATGAACCATAAAACCACCCTTTGAAGATTCTTCTAATTGAACACCCAACCTTGCCAACCAATGAATATACTTCACTAATTCTTTCTTCTCATCAACCACATGAGACACACTACCCATAGAAACTCGACTCAAAGAATCCGCCACCACATTAGCTTTCCCGGGATGGTAAAGGACACTCATATCATAGTCTTTTAGAAGCTATAACCATCCTCTTTGGCGTAAATTCAAGTCTCTTTGGGTGAATACATATTCTAGCCTCTTATGATTTGTGAACACGTCAACATGCACCCCATATAGATAGTGTCTCCAAATCTTTAGAGCAAATACCACGGCCACAAGATCAAGGTCGTGTGTTGGATAATTCTTCTCATATGGCTTGAGTTGTCTAGAGGTATACGCTATGACTTTTATATGTTGCATGAGCACAAATCCTTGACCCACTCGGGAGGCATCACAATAAACCACAAACATCGGTTCCCTCCGGTAAGGTCAATACCGCAGCGGAGGTGAGTCTATCTTTCAATAATTCAAAGCTCTTCTCACAAGATTCCGACCATTAAAACTTGGACTTCTTTTGGGTTAAGGCCGTTAATGGAGATGCGATTGATGAAAATCCATCAACATACCTCCTATAGTAACCGGCTAACCCTAGAAAACTCCGAATATCGGTAGGACTCAAAGTTCTAGGTTAACTTTTGACAACTTTTGTTTTCCTCGATTCGACGTCTACCCCTTCACTAGAGACAATATGACCAAGGAATCTACCGATCTCAACAAAAATTCATATTTACTAAATTTAGCAAAAAGTTGGTTATCTTTGAGAACTTGAAAACTATTCTCAAATGATTCATATGATCATCCTCACTCCTTGAGATATATCAAAATATCATCAATAAAGACAATCACAAACAAATGAAGATACTTTCGATTCATGAGGTCCATGAAAGTTGTCGGGGCATTAGTTAGACCAAATGACATTATGAGGAATTCAAAATGACTATATCTTATTCGGAATGCCATTTTTGGAACATCAACTTCCCTCACCCTAAGTTGATGATAACCAGACCTCAAGTCGACATTCGAAAAGTAACTCTCTCCTTGGAGTTTATCAAACAAGTCGTCAATCCTAGGGAGCGGGTACTTATTCTTTATAGTGACTTTGTTTAATTGACAATAGTCGATGCACATTCTCAACGACCCATCCTTCTTCTTTACAAACAATACCAGAGCACCCCATGGCGATATGCTTAGTTGAATAAAGCCCTTATCTAAAAAATCTTTGAGTTGACCCTTTACCTCCTTCAATTCGACCGAGACCATCTGATAAGAATTGAATGAAATAGGTTGTGTATTCGGCAATAAGTCTATGGAGAAATCAATCTCTCCTTCGGGAGGAATTTCGGGAAGATCATCGAGAAAGACCTCCAGAAATTCCCTCAATACGGGTACCGACTCTATTGGAGGGACCTTGGATTCAAGATCCCTAACTCTCACTATGTAGTAGATACAACCCTTTGCAATTAACCTTTAAGCTTTTTGTAACGCCCTAAAACAAACTAAGGTGAACTAGAGCCTCGTGAATCTTTCTCGAGTTAATTTTAAGTAAAAATGAGTTACTTTAGTGTCCTTAGGCAGTGTGTGAAGTTTGGTTGAGTTTGGAGGTCAATCAACCAAGAACGTCCATGACGTTCGGAAGGTGTGCCTTAGAACATACTTGTGTGTCTTGAGGTGTTTGAGTGAGTTTTACGTGTTTGTTTTATTTGAAACTAATGTGGGATGTTCCTAAGACCTAGATGACTTAGTTTAGGTGTTTAACGTCCGGGCACGACCCAACCTAGGACCCACAAGGGGCCCTATATAAAGGGCCCAAAGACTTGGACAAAACTACTAAGAACACTGCTCCATCGACGAGGTAGTCTACAGGGCGTAAGCCCATCGACGCCCTTTTGACTGGGGAGTGTAGTAACATACTTAGTGGGAAGTCTAGACCCCCATGATGCAGTCTCTGAAACCATCGATGCACAGCAGGATGGGCCGTCGAAACATCAATGCCCAGTAGCTTCGGTCGTCGATTGGCTCCTTCAAAAGATGCTGAAGCTTGCTGCCAACTTGGGGTGTTTTGTGTAAATTCACCCCAAGTCTTTTATAAACCTAGGTCAATATTTTTACTGTTTTTAATTCATATTAAGTTAGTTTTAAGCCCTAGACCTAGACAAGACCCCTCACTTCAAAATTCAAACTCTCTCTCTAAAGACAAACTCTCTCAAAGTCACCATTGGAGCTAAAACTCAAGGAGGACTAGGAGGGATGTTTGTGGTAGACTTACTCACCAAAAATCTTTGGGATTTGCCTTAGCTAAGGTATGGTATCCATCTTTAAACCCTCTTCCATTCAAGGAGTCAATTTTAAAAGATTTCAGAAAGGGTTTCCAAACTCTATTTTCTTCTATCTTTGATTCTAAGTATGGGTCTTCTTATAAAAGTGTTTTAATGATTCAAATGTGTTTATTCTAGCATTAATTGATGATTTTAATGTCAAAAACCTAATGAACTCATTATTATACATATTTCAACTTTTTAGCTTAAGAAATGGGTTATGTGAGCATGATTGTGTAGAGAATGAGCTTTGGTTTTCTTGTGTTGTTATGTTGGCTTAGCTACTGTCCTAAGTTCCTTATTATGATGGAACATTGAGAAATTGATTATAGGTAATGAAGGCTTGGTTAAATGGTGAGTTGCTTATATTGCATAGTTCTTATTATAAATTGCTTTTGAGTGGTATAGTCCACCTTCTTGGTGGCGGTGTTTATTTGGTGAACTTGATATTACTTATTGTGTATTCTTAATGTGGTTTTGAAGGGCTAATGGGAGAAATGAAGTGATATTGAAAATGGGTCTTGTATTGTGTTTTGTGAAGCATGAATTGTATGTTTGACCTAGATTATGTCTAATTGAAGTAGATGATTATGTGAAGCATGTAAGGTGTGTGAATTAATTAATGAAGGTCTAAAGCCTTTACAGAAGTAATGTGAATGAAATGATGCTTAAATGCAAGGTGTGCTCACATGTACACACACACTTAAGTGAATGTATGAGGATAAGTTGAGTAAAGAGGGGAGTTTTGGGGTTAACTCTTCGTGAGTTGAGATGAAGTGTTTAGTAGCAACCCCACTATTCCTAATGTGCTATCTAAGATAGATTAGAGGATGAATGCCCTTCGTGAGTTCAGATGTGGTATTCACTAGTTATCCTTGACCTATAGTCTATAATGTTGAGAATCCGTGTGGAGTTATGCCTAGAACCGAGAGGATGTGAAAGTGAGGTGGATTACACTTCGTGATTTGAGATGTTGTATTCCCGATGTACCTCTTAATATGAGTACTCCTCGTTAGTAGAGAATGAGCTACTTAGTAGAAATATCCTTATCCCTTAACTATGTGCCCACATAGGTGTAGCTATTGGGAAAGACATGTAAAAGCTAAGAAGTATGACCTTACTCTAGGCAAGTGAGGATCCCTCATCCGATTGGGGTTAATATCGGGATTCCATGTCTAGATGTCATGGTCTTTGTCGATTAAGCTAACTCCCTCAAAGGAATAGATTGAACTAAGTTATTATGTGTATTAGTGATGTTGTTAAAGACAATCGTGAGGTGCTCAATCCAATAAAATCCATTAGGAGCACTAAGTGGGAGTAGTAGTATGGGATGCTATTCTCACATTGCACTTAGTGTGACCTATACCTCCTATGGGAGAAGAGTACTTTCATGAAATCCGTGTGAATGAGTGTTATGGTGTGATGTTATGAATGATTATTGTGAAATGCTTGAGTTAATGGGATTAACTAGGAGCACTAAGTGTGAGTGGCAGTATGGGATGCTACTCTCACATTGCACTTAGTATGACCTATATTTCCTATGAGTGTTTTGCACATTTTATCCAAGGGAATAGATTTGATTTCCAAATGAAGTAAGCCTAAGATTTGGTGGTCTTAAGGATCACTTTAGTGTGCCTTGAAGGGGGTGTATGGATGGTCACTTCTTGGCGAACCTTAGGGAATCTTAGGATAACCTTGGGTTAGGGAAGCTTTAAAGGGAACGGGTTCATATGACTTGGACTGTGCCATTCACTGGAAGGCCTTCACTATAAATGTTCAAAACAGTCCACTGTAATGTTCATTTAAGTTCACTGTAATGTTGAGATTAAGTTACTGTAAAGTTTTGGAAAGTTACTGTAAAGTGTTCTTTTGGTTTAAAATTATGGAAGTCCTTCTTTAAGTGTTAAATGATTGTTCATATGTTGTTTTGTTCGTAATTTCATGAATGTTATACTTATTTGGCATGAAAGGTTATTTTACTAAAATGTCCCTTTTTACATGATTTTTGTATATGCCATACTTAACATTGTTTTGTACTAATTCAATACTTTTGTATATGATATAAGTATAGGTTGGAAGCTTTTGAAGGTTTGAAGGTGAAGCTTGGGAAAGTTCCTCTCAAGACAAAGTATTTCCTCATATATTCGAGGGCATAGTCTTTTTATTATTTTCTAAATTAAAGACTTATTATGTATTTCTTTTAATCTAAAGGGCCGTGTCCCTAAGATATTATGTCGTGTCTTTAATATGGCTTGTGACGATGAGATTCTCTAAGTAGTTATGAAAGATTGTCTTTTATTAAATTAATCGTGAAAAGTTTTAAATTCCGCACTACTTTTCATGTCTTTGTAATGAACGATAGTTAGAGGGCTTGTATGAGACCCCAAAGGATCAAGTACGCCCGGCCACAATCCGAGGGTGATCCCTAGATTCTAGGGGGTGCTTTTAGGTCGTGACACTTTTAGACATGAAATGATCTTACCCCTAGGATTTGAGTTCCCTCCCTTCCACTCAAAAACGGGTTCATTTGGAAATTGAAATTTGACTACCCTTGTCCTACAATCAATAGAATCAAAGCAAGCATGCAACCAATCCATTACCAATATGACATCAAAATCTAGCATATAAAGTTCTATCAAGTCAACTAATGTAACTCTATTTGGCAAGTAAACAGGACAACCTTTATAGACTCCATCAACCACCACGGAAGCACCCACTGGGGTAGAAACTAAAAAAGGTTCGTCTATTATGTCGGGTAGTATATCAAACTTCATGGCTACAAGAGGGGTGACAAATGACAATGTAGCTCCTGGATCCAACAGAGCATATACATCAATGGAAAATAATTTTAACATACCGGTGACCACGTACGGTGAGCTCTCTTGATCAGTTCGGGATTGGAGAGCATAGAAGAAATTCTTCTTGGGAGCATCCGGATTTGGGGCACTTGCTTGAGCTTGAGTATTTTCCCTTCCTTGAGACTTCATCATAGGGCAATCTCTCTTCATGTGACAAATTACCCATGCCAACTAGGCACTTACCATCATGTCTCTTATCACATTTTGTAGAAAGAGGATTCTCAACATAAGATCTTCCACCTTTCTTCTCTTGGGGCTTGGGAGTAGGCACCTTACTCTTGTTGACCCTTGGATCATTAGAAGGGCCTTTGTTGGAAAACCTCCTTTTGAACCTTGGTTTGTCTGGTACCTCAAACTTAGCCTCGGAAGAATTACCATCTTCAGTTCTTACCTTCATCAACGCCCAACCAACTTGCTTAAGCTTTTTCTCCTCAATTTGTTAAACATGAACCATGAGGCGAGATATCTCCATGCTAGGATTTTACATAGCCGACCTACACTAATCAACCACAAGATCGGATATCCCCATAACAAATTTGTTCATCTTAGATCTAGAATCCTCAACCATAATAGGAGCATACTTTGTTAGTTGAGTGAACTTGAGGCTATACTCCTTCACTCTCATACCCCATTGACGAAGGTGGATGAATTCTTGCATTTTCCTCTCCCTTAGTTCCAAGGGAAAGAACCTATCAAGGAAAACCGTTGCAAAATCTCCCCAAGTAATCCAGCTTTCTATAACAAGCCTCTCATCCTTCCATTTCTCATACCAAACTTGAGCTACGTCTTTGAATTGGTAGGCGGCTAGTTGCACCTTTTATTTTAGAAGAAACCCCCATAGCATCAATATCTTTGAACACTTCATCAATGAACCCTTGTGGGTCCTCATCCACCTTGGAACTTTCACGACTCGAAATTACCTACTAAAAGTTAGGGAGAACACTTGGGTCATGACCGGGCGTACTGGACCCTTTGAGGTCTTGTACAAGACCTCAACTATCGTTCATTACATAAGAAATGAAAAGTAGTGCGGAATTTAATACTTTTCATGATAAATTAATAAAAGGAAATCTTTAATAAATACATAAAGAATCTCATCGTTACAAGCCAACTTAAGACACGACATAATATCCTAGCGACACGACCCTTTACATTGAAAGAAAATACATAATAAGTCTTAATAATAAAACTAGGGAACAAAGACTATGTCCTCGAATATATGAGGACATACCGAATCTTGACAGAGTAGATTTTCCAAGTTTCACCTTCAAATCTTCAAAATATTTCAACCTATACTTATAGAGTATAGAAAAATATGGGGTTAGTACAAAACAATGTACTAAGTATGGCATATGCAAAAACATGCAAAAAGGGACATTTAAGTAAAATAACCTTTCATGCCAAATAATTAAAACATTCAATGAATTAAGAAGCAAAAGAACATAAGAAACATCATTTAACACTTAGAGAAGGATTTCCAAAATTTTAGCAAAAGAGAACACTTTACAGTAAACTACTCCAAAATTACAGTGAACTAGTATAACCTTACAATGAACTATTTAACTCCAAAGTAGTGAATTTCCAAGGTATTTCCAATGAGGAAGTGAACTCATTTCCGTCGGAGTTTTCCTTACTAAGGTTATCCTAAGACTCACTAAGTTAAGACATGAGGGATGTACACATATCCCTCCTTCAATACACACCAAAGAGATCCTCAAGACTTCCTCCTTTTCGGCGTATTCACCTAGGGAGAACAAGCCCCACTCAATGGCAAGATAATAGAAGAACGCCCAAAAAACACACCAAGACTTCCCTTTCGGAATGACTACTTAGTGCAATGAGTATATGGCGTCTCATACCACCACGTACCCTAAGTAGTACACTCTTTCAGAAGGTTTGGCACCAAGACTTCCCTTTCGGAAGGTCCTACTTAGTGCAATGGATCGATAGCGTCCCATACCACCACCTACCCTAAGTAGTACGTTCTTTTAGAAGACTTAGTTCATTCAATTTACATAAGACTCACCAAGACTCCCATTTCGGAATGCCTACCTAGTGCAATGGATAAATAGCGTCACAGACCACTACCTGCCCTAAGTAGCACACTCTTTTAGAAGACTTAGTACTTTCTTTACTTCTGTGGAAAATAGCTTAACCGACATAGACCATGAGAGCTAGACATGGAATCCCGATATTAACCCATATCGGATGAGGGATATTCACTTGCCTAGAGTAAGGTCATTCTTTTAGCTTTTACATGGCTTTCCCAATAGCTACACCTATGTGGGCACATAGTCAAGGGATAAGGAGATTGATACTAAGTAACTCATTCTCTACTAACGAGGAGTACTCATCTCATGATGTACATTGGAATACAACATCTCAACTCACGAAGTGTAACCACCCCTTCTTCATATCCTCTCGGTGCTAAGCATACATTTTATAATATAGGTTAAAGATAACTAGTGAACACCACGTCTCAACTCATAAAGGGTATTCAACCTCCGACCTATCTTAGAAAGCTCTTAGTATGTAGTGAGGTTGCTACTAAACACTTCGTCTCAATTCATGAAGAGTGTTCACCCCAAAACTCCCTTTTCTACTAAACTTAGACTCATTCATTCAATTAAGTGGGTGTGTGTACATGTGAGCACACCTTGCACATAAACATCATTTCATTTACATTAATTCTATACATGCTTTAGACCTTTATTCATCAAATCATACACTTTACATGCTTCACATAATAATATACTTCATTTAGACATACCCTAAGCAAAACATGCACTTCAAGCTTCACAAAACACAATACAAGTTACATCTTCATTACCATTTCCTTTCACATATTAAGCCTTCTAAGCCACACTCACAAAACATACTAAACATAACCAAAGTCATCAACTGAACACCGCCACCAAGAAGGTGGACCATACCACTCAAGACCATTTCATAACTAAAGCTTAAACAACATAACCAACTTACCCTTTAATACAAGCTTCCATCACCATTAACATTTTACTCAATAATTCATAATAAATTAGCCCTTAAGGCAGTAGCTAAACAACAATATCAACGTAAGGAAACAAAAGTTCAAAGACTACAAAACTAAGCTCATTTAACCCATTTCATAAGCAAACATTTGATGAAAAGCTTTAACATGATTTCATTGAAGTTTTAACCTTAAAATCATCAACTAACATTAGAAACATCATAATCAAGTCATTAGAAACGTTTTCATGCAAGACCCATATTTAGAATTGAAGATAAAAGAAACTAGGTTTGAAAAACCCTTTTTGAAAATCAATTAGAAGGGACTCCTTGAATTTAAGAGAGTTCAAGGATGGATACCATACGTCAAGTAGAATAAAATCCTCTAAGTTTTATGAAGAATCCCGCCCAAACCAGCCCTCCTAGCCCTCCTTGAGTATTAGCTCTAATGGTGACTTGAGAGAGAATTCTAAGAGGAGAGGGGTTTTGCGTTTTTAGGAAATGGAGTCTAAAATTAGGTCTTAGGGTTTGAAACATCTTAATATATTTAATAAACCCTAAAAATAATATCGTAGGTTCATAAAAGACTAGGGTGAATTTACCAAACATACCAAACCATTTGTCCATTGGCGGTCCTTTAATGATGGTTCGTTGGTATAGCCTACAGCTTCCAAACTTGCAGGCCTTGCACTTACAATCGACAGAACAAGATGACGGGCCGTTGGTTGACCTACTGGCCATCGTTTGGTCTCGTTGGTGGACACTACCTAGGAAGTTTGGGTCCTTCTCTTGGGCCCTTCTATAGGGCCCCTTTGTGGCTCCTAGGTGGGGTCGTTACCGGAAGTTAAACCCGTAAAATAAGTCTTCTAGGTCTTAGGAACATCCCACACCAATTTCAATCAAAACAAACACGTAAAACTCACTAAAACACCTCAAGACACAAGAACACTATCTAAGGCATACCTTCCGAACGACATGGACGTTCTTATACGTTTGACCTCCAAACTTAACCAAACTTCACACACTGCCTTAGAATACTAATGTAACTCATTCATCTTAAAATTAACTCAAGAAACACTCAGGAGGCTCTAGTTCACCTTAGTTCGTTTTTGGGCGTTATATTCTTCCCCACTTGGAATAACATTTGTCACAACCCGAAACCACACCCTAGAAGTTAGGGCAAAAACTCGGATTGTGAAGTGTGCGTATTCGACCTCTCGCACAAGCCTATTATATCATTCATCAAATATACATAATGAAAAGTAGTGCGGAATTAAAACATTTCATAAAAATAATAACATAATCTTAGAACTCTTTCATATACGTAGTAATAGGAAATGTTAAGTCTCGAATCATCATCTTAAGACACAAGAATACTTGGGACACGGCCCATACGAATTTGAAAACATACTACTATATAGTCTAGTACAATACTTCATAAAATGAAACATAAAATGACATATATGCCCTAGAGTCAAGTGAGGACATACTTCAAACTCTTCTTGAACGATCTCCTAGTCCAAGTCTTCTTCCCAAAGATCTTCACCTACCAAGAACTATATAGATAGAAATAAAGCATGGAATTAGTACAACCACATGTACTAAGTATCGCTTATGCATAAAAATCATGAAAACTGACATTTATTGAATATATGCATCTTTTCATTTGGAAATCATATTATAATCACAAGAGCAACATTTATCAACTTAGAAACACATAAGATAACAGTTAACCAAAAAATACATTTTTAGAACTCACATTATAGTGAGTTCAATTCACTGTACAGTGAAGTTCTTCACTGTTACAGTGAATTCTCTTGTCTTCTCTTTTAACATTTCCTAGCATGTAATTCCCTCACTAAAAGTTATCCTAAGATTCACTTAAGTAACACAAAGAGATACCTCACATACACCCTCTCTAGATGTGCCTAAACGACCTTCAAGATTACCTATAATGAGTCACATACACACTTACAAGCATCATAAACATAAATGTAAGATTCTTCTACCAAAGGTCAATTCTAAGTCTCACTTGAGTGAGTTATGAAGCGACCGCCCATACAATCCCTTACACACACACACTCAAGAGATCAAATAGACTCCCTAGGATAGAATCATTCTCACTAAGCACACCAACACATAGATGATAGGACACTCTCCTTCCAAAGGCTATCAAAAGACCTACTTAAGTAAATCAAGACGATAACGGCCATGATTGACCTCTTCAAGATTACCTAAATAGTCCTTAAGACTACCTAAGGCTTAGATCATGTCTACAACACCAAATATCTTCCCTAACTAGAGTCATCCTCAAGACTTCCATAGATAAGACATGAAGAGACCATCCTTTATGCCCTCTTCACACTTTAACTAAGGAATCCTTAAGTCACTTTAGATTAGGTACTTATTCATTTACATACTTTATATCATTAAATCATTAGTTCATCAGTTCATTTAAAAGACATACATCACATAAAGGACATTCAAATAATGATCTTGGACAAGACCTAGGGACTCTTATTAACATCTTCAAAGCCTTTTGTGCAATGTATAGATTGCGTCCCATACCACCACCTAAACCTCATAGAACTTCTCTAATGCTAATATGTATACCATATGATGAGAATAGGAAATAACCGACATAGACCATGGTAGCAAAGCATGGAATACGGAGTTCTATCTTACTCCGATGAGGTGTTCTACTTACCAATGGTAGAACTTAGACACATCCCATGTAGGCACATGGTTAAGGACATATGAAGGGCTTCTTTGTATTCTAGTCTCACTCTTTAACTAGAACTACTTCCCTTACCATACTCACTCGGTGCTAGCCTTTGTTCTCATAGATTAAGTCACATTAAGGTTCATACAAATGGGTCCCATATCAAGTTCATGACCCAATTATATTTACCCTGCCAAAGCATGGTCCGCTAGGGCTATCTCACTATGGTGACAAGAAGCTCATCAAGACTTTCCTAAGGATTGATGTGATGTCGTTCCAGCCAATCAACCTTAAGTTCACCATTAATTACATTAAGGATACCATTACGACTTTCGACTTCAAGTTTCATAACCTTACCACTTGGTTCAAGGTTGCACATAAAGGACCCTCTTATCATCACTCAAGGTCTCACCTATATTCATTTATTCAAGACTAATACCCTTTAGGTTCCTAATTCAAGACATCACATATTTACATAAGCATCAATTAACGGACACAAGTCTACCTAAACAAGACACAACATACTTCCATTTAACACATATAGCCTATCTTTCTTTAGACACTTAGGAATGACCCTTAGCATCATCTAGTCAACCTATTCATTACCTTAACATCGTTAATATAACCATTATAGAATCATATAGCCAAGTTAGGAACAACCATGTATCAACTCTAAGACTACACACTTAACACATAGTCATAGCATAACATGATTACCTGAATAGTATCAATAGTTTAACACATACTTTCACATATAAGTAGATATGATCATACATCACCAAATGAACTACACAAATAGCCATATAACTTCAAGTAGTGCCAACAAGGCCATGATCATCAATGTACTTAAAAATAACGCCGACAAGGCCACATCAATTCACATAACACCGCCACCAAAGGTGGACCAACAAAATCATAACATAATTGAAGTATAATTAACATTAAAATAAAGTAATTAGGGCAGCGTACCACCTCTTCATCCTCAACACTTCAAGCCAATACCAAATCACCAAATTCAACATCATAAGGCCCTTACCCATGGCCATGAATACCAATTCAATACACAATTGTGATAATCAATGAAATCTAAGCCAATTCAATGTAGATTCAACATTCTAAGATCAATTAGATAACAATTGAATACAATTCTTACACCATTAGAAAGCCCATAAGAAACTACACATGAATTCATCAACATTAGACCAATATCAAGTAACCCATAAGTTAGTCAAAATCTAGGGTTCATCAAATTCATGGGTTCATAGGTAATTTAGGTTAAAATAATCAATACAACATCAATCTAATCCATAATAGACGTTTGAAAACCATTAATGAAAGAACCAATGGTAGAATCATGAAATTAGACAATTCATTTTTGAAAACTTTAGAAAACATCTTTGAAGTTGGGCTCCTTGATGAAACGAGTTTCAAGGATCAAAAGACATACCTCAATGAATCTATTCTTTACTTTGATAAAGAATCTCCACTCAAAACGTCACACCAAGCTTTTCCTTCACTTTGTTTTTCAATGGAGTCTTTGGGAATTCTTAAGAGATTTGGGGTTTTGTTTTTGGAAGAATGAAATCTTAAGTGTTAAAACCTTATAAACACATTTAAAATACCCAAAAGACCCTTAGGAAACCGTTAAATGTTCCATTTAGAAGTTATGTGAATTTACAAGTTTACCCCTAGACTTTATAGTGAACTGCACGCAAGACACAGGCTAATCGACGGTTGCCCATCGACGGGGTGTAGGTCCACTTACGGGCCATCCTGTCCTCCATCGATTGGTTAAAAGACTTGGAGAAGGGATCTTAGCTCCCCATTCTAAGTCCCAAATGATGCCCACCACCTATGGGGCGTCGACCAGGCCACTGGCCGTCGATTGCCATCCCTAGGTGGACTGCCATGGGCAGTTTTGGCCACCATTTTGGGTCTTTCCTCAAGGACCCTTGGTTTGTCCTTGGGGATGTTTGCCCAGACGTTTCCAACCCAAACATGACCGTACATGAATTTCATAAAAAAAAAACACGTAAAACTCGACGAAACATGCCTAGACACACAAGGTCATTTCAAGGCACATCATTCAAACTTCATGAACGTTCTTGGACGTTTGAGCTCCAAACTTCTAGAAACTTGACACACTACCTATACATACCATAATAACTCATTTAAGGACCTTAAAACCTCAATAATTACACATAAACACATAGGACCACATACGAGGCACTTAGGTGACTTAGTCGTCGAACGTCTTAGTTGTCCCTTGATGTTTGACTTCCAATGCACCTAATACTTTAGCTACTGCCTCTATACGATATAATAGACCATATTAGGACCTTAGACCACCATCACCAACATGTTAGGCTCTAATTACCCTAAATCATTTTCGAGGTCTTACAACATTCGTCCTCGAATGACACTAAAACTTTAAGACCATCAAGGACTCCGTTAGAAACACATAACACAATTAGGGCGTTATATTCTCCCCCACTTGGAATAACATTCGTCCTCTAATGACACTAAACTTTAACACCATAAAGGACTCCATTAGAAACACATAACACATTACGACCATGATAAAAACATCCAAAATCAAAGCACCAACTAACAAGGAGCACCATCTCACACTTCCACACACCTTGCAACATACGCAACTTTTGCTATACTTCACAAGTCAAAAATTCATTCTTATCTTTCTTTTATGGAGGATCTACCTTCTCCAACATTAAACATGCTAATGTACAACACTTTTTCACACATTGAAACTTCAATAAAGGGAAGACAAATTTTTTTCAAAATGTAAATTTTTTTACAGTGAGTTGCGCACTGTAACACTGTTAAACATGCAATTTTCAAAAATCCATTCTTTGAGCAATTTATCAAGATGGCATGATCATATGAAGTATAAAACTATATAAAGACATCTCATAACATAAAACAACAATTATAAAGGGTCAAGACCTACCGGGACTATCAACTCCGGATTAGTTATCCTTCCTAGCTCTCATCCCGTAGGGAGGGTTCTTCTTTGGAGTATTAGGATTCAGGGAAGCTTGATTGACCTCTTTTCATCTTGGTTTGATGCTAGGGCAGTCCCTCATCTTGTGTCCCTTCTTACAAAAACTAAAACAACTATCCATACCAGCAAGATACCTACCCATATGTTGCTTTCCACAAGAAGCACATCTAGTCCTTTGAAAAGTGTGGCCACCACCTTGGGAATGTTGGTTTGGAGCCCGATCCTTGTTTCCCATGGAAGAATCTTGGTGATAGAACCTTCTCTTAGGTTTTTGGTGACTAGAATCATCCGACCTAGGCCTCTTACCCTCTTGCCTTATCTCCCTAATTTTTCACTCCTCAACTTGTTGTGCATACACCATGAGCCTAGGGATATCCATGTCATTAAGAAGTACTGTCGTACGGAACTCTCTCTCCACCACGCTAGACACTCCCATCACAAATTTGTTCATCCTAGCCCTAAGGTTGGCTACTATGGTCGGGGCATACTTGGAGAGTTGGTGAATTTGAGAGAGTACTCTTGCACACTCCTTCCCCCTTGACGAAGGTTCATGAATTCAACCATCTTCTTCTCCCTCCACTCTAAGGGAAAGAACCTATCTATAAAAGCCTCTTTGAATTCCTCCCAATAAAGCAGACCTATTTCTAAGGGTCTCTCACCCCTCCATTTCTCAAACCACACTTGAACCACATCCTTGAGTTGGTAAGCGGCTAACTCCACTTTCTCCCTAGGATTCACACCCATAGCATCTACCACTTTGAAAACTTCATCTATGAAACCTTGTGGATCTTCATCAACCTTAGTGCCATGAAAAGTTGGAGGGTTCATCCTCATGAAATCCCGAATTCTAGAAGCGGGAGTACTAGCATTAGGTTGAGGTCCAACTCCTTGATTAGCTTGGGCAACAAAGTGGTTATTGATGACATGAGCTTGAGCCGTCATGAGTTGGGTCAAATTCATTAGGTCAGCCCTCAACTCCGCATTAGTCATATCTCCTTCAACAAAAGGATCTTGAGGCATAGGAGGCACTTGAGGCTCTTGGGGTTCAAAAAGGCACTTGAGGTTCTTGAAGGGGAACCTCCTCATTTTCTTCTCCTAGGCCAACAATAGGAACTTGGTCAACACGGGGAGAAATCCTCTCATTATCTACACCTCCCTCCTCCCTTCTAGCGGTTGATCTCCTCGTATTCATGTCCTATAAACACAAAGAGAAGAGATTGAGAAAAGACACCTTATATAACTCAACTCTAAGGAACGACATAAGAATAGAGAAGAAGGTGAAACTTCTATCATCCTATAGCCTCTTGTCCATGGATGTGTCGCGACTCACACCAATGACCAAGATACTACTAGATGTGGCTTGTCAGACTTTTCAGATCCTAAACTATTTCCTATAAACTTATGATCTGATACCAAGTCTGTCACAACCCGAAAGTATCCCCTAGAAGTTAGGTAGAACCCTTGGGTAATGACCGGGCGTACTTGACCCTTTGGGGCCTTGTAAAAGACCTCAACTATCGTTCATTACATAAGACATGAAAAGTAGTGCGAAATTTAAAACTTTTCATGAATAAATTAATAAAAGTAAATCTTTCATAAATACTTAAAGAATCTAATCTTCGCGAGCCAACTCTTACATAATATCTTAGGGACATGGCCCTTTACATTGAAAGAAAATACATAATAAGTCTTAATAATAAAACTAGGGAACAAAGACTATGTCCTCAAATATATGAGGACATACCGAATCTTAAGAGAGTAGATTTCCCAAGCTTCACCTTCAATTCTTCAAAAGCTTCCAACCTATACTTATAGAGTATAGAAAAGTATGGGGTTATTTCAAAACAATGTACTAAGTATGGCATATGCAAAAACATGCAAAAAGGGACATTTTAGTAAAATAACCTTTCATGGCAAATAATTATAACATTCAATGAATTTAGAAGCAAAGAAACATAAGAAACATTATTTAACACTTAGATAAGGATTTCCATAATTTTAGCAAAAGAGAGCACTTTACAGTAAACTACTCAAAAATTACACTGTACTAGTATAACCTTACAGTGAATTATTTGACTCCAAAGTAGTGAATTTCCAAGGTATTGCCCATGAGGAAGTGATCTCATTTCCGTCAGAGTTTCCCTTACTAAGGTTATCCTAAGATTCACTAGGGTAAGGCATGAGGGAAGTACACATATGCCTCCTTCAATACACACCAAAGCGATCCTCAAGACTACCCCCTTTTCGGCGTACTAACCTCGGGAGAACAAGCCCGCACTCAATGGCAAGACAATGGAAGAACACCCAAACAACACACCAATACTTCCCTTTCGGAATGGCTACTTAGAGTAATGAGTAGATGGCGTCCCATACCACCACCTACCCTAAGTAGTACACCCTTTTAGAAGGTTTGGCACCAAGACTTCCCTTTCGGAAGGTCCTACTTAGTGCAATGGATAGATAGCGTCCCATACCACCACCTACCCTAAGTAGTACATTATTTTAGAAGACTTAGTTCATTCAATTCACATAAGACTCACCAAGACTCCCCTTTCGGAATCCCTACCTAGTTAAATGGATAAATAGCGTCCCATTCCACTACCTACCCTAAGTAGTACACTCTTTTAGAAGACTTAGTACTTTCATTACTTCTGCGGGAAATAGCTTATCCGACATAGACCATGAGAGCTAGACATGAAATCCCGATATTAACCCCTATCGGATGAGGGATCCTCACTTGCCTAGAGTAAGGTCATTATTTTAGCTTTTACATGGCTTACCCAATAGCTACACCTATGTGGGCACATAGTTAAGGGATAAGGAGATTGCTACTAAGTAACTCATTTTCTATTAACGAGGAGTACTCATCTCAAGAAGTACATTGGAATACAACATCTAAACTCACGAAGTGTAACGACCCCTTATTCATATCCTCTCAGTGCTAAGCATAATTCCCCACGGATTCTCAACATTTTATAATATAGGTTAACAATAACTAGTGAACACCACATCTCAACTTACGAAGGGTATTCATCCTCCGACCTATCTTAGAAAGCTCTTAGGATGTAGTGAGGTTGCTACTAAACACTTCATCTGAACTCACAAAGAGTGTTCACCCCAAATCTCCATTTTCTACTCAACTTAGCTTCATTCATTCAATTAAGTGGTTGTGTGTACATGTGAGCGCACCTTGCACATAAACATCATTTCATTTACATTACTTCTATACATGCTTTAGACCTTCATTCATCAAATCACACACTTTACAGTCTTCACATATTCATATACTTAATTTAGACATAACCTAAGCAAAACTTGCACTTCAAGCTTCACAAAACACAATACAAGAACCATCTTTATTACCATTTCCTTTAATGTATTAAGCCTTCAAAGCCAAACTCACAAAACATACTAAACATAACAAAATTCATCAAGTAAACAGCGCCACCAATAAGGTGGACCATACGACTCAAGAGCATTTCATAACTAAAGCTTAAACAATATAACCAACATACCCTTTAATCCAAGCTTCCATCACCTATAATATTTTACTCAATAATTCATCATAAATTATCCCTTAGTGCAGTAGCTAAACAACAATATCAATATAAGGAAACCAAAGTTCAAAGACTACAAAACTAAGCTCATTTAACCCATTTCTTAAGCCAACATTTGATGAAAAGCTTTAACTTGATTTCGTTGAAGTTTTAACCTTAAAATCATCAACTAACATTAGAAACATCATTATCAAGTCATTAGAAATGTTTTCATGCAAGACCCATATTTAGAATTGAAGATAGAAGAAACTAGGGTTGAAAACCCTTTTTGAAAATCCATTAGAAGGGACTCCTTGAATGGAAAAGAGTTCAAGGGTGGATATCATACCTCAAGTAGAATAAAACCCACTAACTTTGATGAAGAAAACCGTCCAAACCAGCCCTCCTAGACCTCCTTGAGTCTAAGCTCCAATGGTGACTTGAGAGAGAATTCTAAGGGAGAGGGGCTTTGGGTTTTTAGGCAATGGAGTCTAAAATTAGGTCTTAGGATTTGAAACATCTTAATATATATAATAAACCCTAAAAATAACTTTCTGGGTTCATAAAAGACTTGGGGTGAATTTACCAAACACCCCAAGCCTTCACATGAAAGGACAATTTTTGGCAGACTCACAGACGAGACCTAACCAACGTACCATTTGTCCATCAATGGTCCGTTGATGATGCTTCGTTGGTTGAGCCTGCAGCTTCAAAACTTGTAGGCCTTGCATATCCAATCTACGGAACAAGACGACGGTCCGTTGGTTGAACTACTGGCCGTCGTTTGGTCTCGTTGGTTGACACTGCCTAGGCAGTTTGGGTCCTTCTCTTGGGCCCCCTTGTGGGTCCTAGGTAGAGTGGTGCCCTGATGTTAAACCCCTAAACTAAGTCTTCTAGGTCTTAGGAACATCCCACACCAATTTCAATCAAAACAAACATGTAAAACTCACTCAAACACCTCAAGACACAAGAACACTATCTAAGGCATACCTTCCGAACGTCATGAATGTTCTTGGACGTTTGACCTCTAAACTTAACCAAAATTCACACACTGCCTTAGAACACTAATGTAACTCATTTTAACTTAAAACTGACTCAATAAACACTCACGATTCTCTAGTTCACCTTAGGTTGTTTTAGGGCGTTACAAACACCAAAGAAAGTAGGGGGATTCATCCATTAGAAATCCCTAATCCTTGAAGTGGTAGTGTTACCATTGGGATTTTCTTGCACTCTTGAATCCCTAGAAACTTGGGTATCCAACACTTGAGTCAAGCCATGTATGGCCGACCATATATAACCGTTAGACACAACCCCTCCTTCATTAGGAACTTGAGGGTTTTGAGAATCTCGAGGGGGAACTGAATCTTTCAAATTCTCTTCTCTGGACCTTCGAGCATTGTTCCTCCTTGTATTCATTTCCCATAAGGACAATAAAAGGGTTAGAATAAAGGACTAAATAGAGCTCGGACTCATAGCCACGACCAAGGAATAACAATTGAGTGAAATTTCCTAAGCATCACATAGTCTGTCATTCATAAGTGTGGCACGCTTCACAATTATGAAAAAGACCCTACAAAGATGTGGTTTAGTATGAAATCAATCCTAGAATTTACTTTAACCTAATGCTCTGATACCATGTTTGTAACGACCCAAAGTACACCCTAGTCGTTACCGGCGTCGTCGTCCTCGAAGATGACTAAGAAAAGACTCTTAGTATTCGTCATCACATATCATAGGTGAAAATGTGCGGAAAATTAAAACTTTTACTTATATAATGATGAAGTTTACATACACCTCTACATAGGAAGCATACATAGGATTTTCGAATAAACAACATACAACGTATAGGAATTTAGTCTATACTTTGTCTCACATTAAACCATCTATAAAGTGAATCACAATAGTTTGAGCATAGACCTTAGTCTATTACAATATTCCATATAGGCTACAATGAAAGTCTCAACTTGAGATTGGAATAATCGTCTCAAAACATAGACAAAACTAATAAGGCTTGAGAGGGGCTTTATCCTCGGAACCCATGAGGACTCACCAATTGACTTAGGAAGGAGCCTAATATTCTTCATCAATGACCACGAATCTCCTCAATGGACCGAACGTAAAATGTTTAGGGAAAAAAGGGGGAAATATGGTTAGTTCAAACCACATGTACTAAGTATGGCTCCTACGCACAAAATCATCAATGCATGTGAAAAGGACAATTTAGTCAAAGTCATTCTTTCTATTAATTTAACTCAACATGCATATATGAGAAGCATCATAAGTAGATTCAACATAATAACAACACAACATGTAAATCACCCAAGCAATTGTTGTGCAATGTCAAAGATAGAACCCCATAATCTCATCCAAGGCTAAGTATCACATTAAGCAACTAACTTCATACTTACAACATATTTTCATAACATGCTTATACATAAATACTTACTCATAGCTTATTATGATAATCATAATCATAAACATAATAAAAAAAGAACACTACTAGAACCATCCCTTAGGATCCCACATCTGCAATGAGTAAGAGAAGTCCCATACCCTCCCTCACCCTATGTAGTAGCCTTCAAGATAACCCTAGTAAGAGTTCACATACTTCACTTATTCATTTAATTTCACATTAGGGAGATAAGTGCAATAACCAACATGATACCAAGTGAGCTACATGAAATCCGGTGATCTACCCCCACACCGAAAAGAGAGGGTTAACACTTGCCTATGGTGTAACCATTCGTACATAGCTATCTAGGTGGATCCACTAAGCTAGAACCCTATGTGGGCACATAATTAAGGGTCAAGGATATTGTTGCTAGAAACATTGACTTACTAATGTGGAGGTTTCCATCTCATGAGACAACACATAATAAGGGATCCGGACTTACTAATATGAGGAAACCCATGTGGGAGATCGGACTTACTAACGTGAGACCTCCAGCTCATTTACATTCCCTTTTGGTGCTAAGCAATTATTCCCTTTAGTAATCATCATATAACATCATACAATTTCACATTAGTCCCTTTTAGACCTTTAAGTAAACATCTTATCATAATAGTTGTCACACTCCTTTGCCGCGCAAGCGGTAGGGTTTTTCCAATTAAGTGACGGTATTAATTAAGGGATTATTTTCTTTCAGAGTAGCCACTTGGAATTGAGTTACGGTGTTCCAGGTCACCTTTTCTTTTTAATCCCTAACCAAAAGGAAATGACTCTTTATTTTGGTCCGCGAACCAAAGATTCAGGTAAGGAATTCTGTTGACCGAGGGGAAGGTATTGGGCATCCCTCGAGTCCCGAGGTTCTAGCACGGTCACTTTTATTGACTTATACTTATTTTATAATATTTTTGGATATATTATTTTTAGGTCATGACTTGTTTGCATATTTATTTTTGAACGTTCATTTCGTCTCAAATCAAATACATAACTGCATTCTCGACATTGACATTTGGAGACATAATTGTCTTCATCTCTCAAGTTCCTCCCTCCTAATTATTGTCTATAAATGTTACTTTAAATTAATAAAGTTATTTATATTTTTAACTAAGGTGCGTCACCGCATCCTTGAATTATTCATGTCTCAAAAAAGATGCGTAACCGCATTCTTAATCGAAACAAATATTTATTAATATGCCTAAAACTTTGCACTATTTCTATATATTTTATTTCATATGTTGATATTTTATATTTTTATAACTCTTAAAGTTAATGTCAAAATCAGGCGTACACTTTTTACAACAAAACAATAACAATTTGTTAAAATAAATATTATTTTTTGTACGATAACATAAAACAAAAATAATTTGTTTTATTTATTTAATTATTCATTAGTCTAGCTATACCTACTTTATCATTATTATTTAAATCAAAACAAGAAAAAATGTTATGACCCATTCATTTTAAGAGATCACAACTAACATTTTTTCAAAACTCAATGTACTAACTCTAAATCCTTAATTAATTTTTTATTTTCACTGAGATTCTATATATAACAAATATATTAAATTTTACATTTTATTTCAATTGAATTATGAATGAAACAAAACTATATAAAAAAAATCCATAAAATTACATCACATTACATAGATAAATTAAAAGAGATAAGTTAAAGTTGAATACCACAAAGATCTTGACTGAACCTCGACTAGAACACTCACAATTTTTTATATGAATGTGTGTTGTGTTTTCCGTTTCTGTTTCTTTTGTTGTGTGTGGGTGTGTTTTTGATTTTTTTTATTGATGAAAATTTTCTCATTTTGGGAGTGATTCTTCACCTCTCTTTCTTTTTTTTTCCATGTGTTTTTGTTGAAATTTTTCTTCTTTTTTGTTTGTTTGTGTGTGTATATATATAGTGTGTAGTAGTGTATCTGGGTGAGTGGAGAAGATCATGTGAGGGTGCGGGAAGTGATAGTGGGGTTGTGGGTAGATGTGACGATAATGGATAATATTCTTATAATTAAATATATCAAAATTATAATCAATAAATATTAATTATCTAGAACCAATTAAAAAAACTAAATGACTAATAAAAAATATAATTAAGAAACATTAGTTTATTTATTACATTTAAATTATAAGAAGATATATTTTTGTAGCTTTCGATTTATATTTTTTTTTAACAATTTACCTTAAAAATGATTCTATTTTTGTTGTTTCCGAATTTATAAAAATAACTTAACAAAAATAAGACAAAATATAAAATATCTAACTTAAACATAAAAGAAATATTTAAGGAATAAAAAATAGTATAAAACCTTATGTTTGGTCAAAAATTACGTTTCTACAGTTTGCCCCTCTTTGATTGGAAACACGAAATGTTTTCAGACAAAGAAGTAGACAAAGCGACAAGTTTTGACTGAACTCTTATTTGAAAGAAAATATGTGGCCGAGCCCTTGTTTGGGACAGCCTACATATCCCGGGTTGTCAGGGAATCAGGTCACGTGTAGTTCAAGAAGATGATGTGATATATTGAAAGTTAAGTGAAGTTCCATAAAGGCTCTAGATCGCGGATCTTATCCTTATTTACTTAAAAATGAAAGCTAATAGTCGAAAGGAAAATAAAAGTACAAGCTCTTATCTATGCAGCTTCTTTTGAGTCTTCACTTGAGTCTTCACTTTCATATATCACCTTGATTTTGGTGAGTATGTTGATCTTCAATGGATCCGATGCTTAAATTGTCACTGAGAGTGAGTTTTGGACACTCTTCAAAATGACAAATTTGAAAACGTTCTTGAATGACTGCATGTTTTCTCAATCAGTAACCGAATAGAAGAAGGTGTTAGGAAGTCAGGTTGCTCTATGCATTGCAGAAGTGGATTTCTGGTGATCATGGGGATTGATCATTCCGAAAATAATTGAAACTTTTTTTTCTTGAATTTTAAATCCATGTCTCGCTTGAAGAAACCTGAAAACAATCACAAACAAAAAATAAACTAAATTTTTGCCCCCGTTTTCATTGGGAAATTTTTGTGAGTTATTAGCAAATGTAAATGTAAAACATAAACTCAGACTAGGAAGTGTTTATCCTAGGAGAAAGTAACCAAATCTACTTATCCATGAGGGTCCTGCTAATCCCATTATGAGGAAAGTCCTTCTAGTCCCATTATCCAGGAGGGTCCTGCTAGTTCCATTATGAGGAAAGTCTTTCTAGTCCCATTATCCAGGGGGGTCCTGTTAGTTCCATTGTGCAGGAGGGTCCTACTAGTCCCATTATCCAGGAGGGTCCTGTTAATCCAATTATGAAGAGGGTCCTGCTAGTCCCATTATCCAAAAGGGTCCTGCTAATCCCATTATTTAGGAGGGTGCTGCTAATCCCATTATTTAGTAGGGTCCTACAAATCTAATTCCCATTGTTTAGGAGGGTCCTGCTACTCTTATTTCCATTGTTTAGGAGGGTACTGCTACTCTAATTATCATTGTTTAGGAGGGTCCTGCTACGCTAATTCCCATTGTTTAGGAAGGTCCTGGTATCCTAGTTCCCATTATTTAGAAGGGTCCTGCTACTTTAATTCCCATTGTTTAGGAGTGTCCTGCTATTCTAGTTCTCATTCTTTAGGAGGGTCCTGCTATGCTAGTTCCCATTGTTTAGGAGGGTCCTGCTACTCTAATTCTCATTGTTTATGAGGGTCCTGCTACGCTAATTCTCATTGTTTATGAGGGTCCTGCTATTCTAGTTCCCATTGTTTAGGAGGGTCCTGCTATGCTAATTCCCATTGTTTAGAAGGGTCCTGTTATTGTAGTTTCCATTGTTTAGGAGGATCCTGCCACTATGAATCATCAAATAGAATTATCATAACATTTAATTTTTTAGTTTTAATTTTGTTATTTTTTTTAATAATAGAAGTTTTTATCTTAAAATAAAAAATGAAAAATAACTTCTTCAAACTAAATAGTGTTTATTTTAGGACAGAGAAAATAAAGAAATAAAAGAAATAATAACACTAATAACGGTCGGACCAGGAAGTGTTAATCCTAGAAGAAAATGAGAAATATATCTCTCAAACTAGAAAATGTTTGTCCTAGGAGAAAAAATACATGTAATTGTTTTATTTTTATTTATTTATTTATTTATTTTTGCAATAATGTTTACAAAATTTGAGTCTTCAATTTTTATTTTATTTTGTAGTGGTGGTTGATGTGTGACATTGGCTTTGAGGATAATTGTTCCTGTTGATGCCATTTTTGAAGCTAATTTTAGCTTGAGATAGACTGCTTTCATTCGCTAGTAAGCTCACCTTGATAATCTTAAAATACATCTCTAGTTATTCGGAACTTCCAACTTCAAATTTGTCATATTGTTTCCATCTGCCAACAATCATTAAATCTTGTATTCAAATAAATTCTCAAACGTTTTTAATCGTTGACAAGTTACTATGCATGTCACTATTTCTTGAATCATGTCACATTTGATGTGCTCAACACACTTTGCTTTGAGCAATGGAAGAAATGATAGCAATTTTGAAATTATTTTCTGCATGCTTCAGTGAAAACTAACTCAAGGAAGAAATACAAAACGAATTGAGTTATACAAAAATAAGAAAAAAGAAAGAAAAAAAAGTTTAATTCTTTTGAGAAAAAAATGAAAAAATAAATAAAAAAAGATCATTTGAGAGTGATGCTCGATTCTAATTATCATGACATGCATGTGAGATTAAATGTCTTGATCTGTCAAATCAATCTAAACTTTATTTTTGTCAAACTTTCAGCCTTTTGAAGTCATGCTTTTATAATCCAATCTTGTACTAGAATCATGCCTCACATTCGACTTGTGGCGCCTCGAAATGTATTTCACCAATAATCTAACTCATTTTTTATGTCTCTCACTCATCATCATCTCGTAGTGCCCTGAGGGTTTTCACCAATAATACTATCTCATTTTTCACTTTCTCTCAACACGGATCATGCCTTGTAGTTCTTTGAAGGATCTTCATCGGTAAGATCCCATCATTTTCACTCCTCATACGAACATGAATTTTTCCTTATATGATAATTAACACTGAAAGCTTACTTGACTTGTCAATGTTAAAAATTGATCAGAAGGTCTTTATTTGGATTGTAACATGGCTTTTGGAAAGGGTTACAAAGATACGATTGAAATAAAGGCTCAAGATAATGTCGTAATAGGGTTAATCTTACAACTTTTGGAATCGACTATATTTTGTATAAAAATAATAATAGTTTATTATTATTATTATTATTATTATTATTATTATTATTATTATTATTATTATTATTATTATTTGACCCAGTTTTGTGATGAGGACCTGTTAGATTTCTTTTTTTTTTGTTGGACCGAACCTTAAAATAAGGCTGCCTACGTATCTTTTCAAAACAAGAATCAGGTCAAACATAGTTCAGGAAGTCTGTCTTTTGTTGTTATTGATTTTTTTATTATGTTTTTTCTACTTTTTTTTCTCTCGACTCCTTTTTTACTTCTATTTTCTTTTTCTTTTTTGAATTTGTGACTATTTCTTCTCTTTTTTTTAACTGTATTTTGTTTCTAAAAGAGAGGTATGAAAAAGAATAAACTTAAGTCTCAAAAGGGGTAGCAAAGGATTACATGATGTTTGGATGTTAGAATGAAATGCCTTCATCATATCAATTATTAAAAATGTCAAATACAAGCATACTCTTTAAGATGTGAAGTTAAAATCAGACGTTATCTCTTTGCAACGTATGCATTGTTGGATATGTATAAATTTGTCAACTTGAAATCTCCATCTGAGTAATAACTTCTTGACAACAAATGACATATGTCAATTCTTTACGCATTTTTTCCTACTAAAGGACGTATCAAGGTGTTTAAGTCCTTTATTCATTTCCTTGAATATATATTTTTTGAACTTATACAGCATATACATTCCATGAGTAGATATATAAGATCTCACCAAATCATCTTGCATAGCATGTCACAAAAATTGAATTGAAAAGAGATGCATATGTGGAAATCCAAATAAAATAGATCAAAATGATACAAGAAAAATATTATATTAAGATTAAAGGACTTAGTAATCAGACAACAAACTAAATTTCAGATTATAACTCTTTAATAACCCAAATTACGACAAGACTCAACAAACAAACATATAAGAGAGATGATAGAAAAGTCTAACATACTAAAATAAAATAAGGAAAGATTGCATAGCAGAAATGATGACAAAATAAACTATCCATACTCTCTTTTTAGAGAAAAGACGAGTGTATCACCATCACCAAGCTTGACTTCTTAGCCACTATTTTGCACGCTAGCCTTCATGAAAGCTTCAACAATTTTAATTGTTTTTTTCTTGAGAATTAAAAGAATTTTCATATTCTTTATCATCACATATCATTTCGATGAAGTGTACATCATTATGCTCCGGTAGAGTATTATTAATAACATTTGGGGGTCATCATTTTGAACCACAATCCTCTTTGTTTGAATCATCTCTTCCACTTTTGTTCTTA
Organism: Solanum sitiens; assembly: GCA_016801875.1. Classification (NCBI taxonomy): domain Eukaryota; kingdom Viridiplantae; phylum Streptophyta; class Magnoliopsida; order Solanales; family Solanaceae; genus Solanum; species Solanum sitiens. The sequence goes on along the minus strand of JABWTJ010000222.1, from coordinate 1,050,783 downwards.
AGTTTCGACAATCTTTAGTACTGTGCCCTGGAGCATCAGAGTGATATGCACACCGTATTGTAGGATTGAAACCTTCTGCATGTGGGTCCACATAATTTTGAGGAATCGGCTCTATCACCTTCAAATGTTTCAACTTATTAAATAAACTTGTGTAAGACTCTCCAATTGGTGTGAAATTATTTCTAAGCCTTTGAACTCCTCCAAATCCCTGTCTCGGACGGAGATTATATGGTGTTCGAAAATTCTGAGAAGATGGATGAACATTTTGATGTGTTGGTGCTCGCCATTGAGAATTGTTTGGTGGATATACATCTGGTTGTGCACCATAGACTGCATATTGAGGTGGGATCATAGAGTATTGTGTATCTTGCATGGGGATATAGTAATGGTATTGGGTGGTGCAGATTGATAAAATGGACCCCTTGAACTTTTTTGTGTGTGTGACACAACATTCACTACATCCTCCTTCAGTTTATTTCCTCCAAGATTTCCTGATCCATTTTTAATCACCTGTGTTGTGGATTTCAAAGCATCTTGACTTACAATCTTTCCAGACTTGATGCCATTTTCCACCATTTCACCAATCTTAATAACTTCGGCAAATGTTTTGCCAACAACAGAAAGTAAATAATGAAAGTAGTCTGGTTCTTGCGCTTGGAGGAAAACATCAATCATTTCAGACTCTTTCATTGGCGGCTTAACCCTCGCAGCTTTCTCCCTCCACCTTATAGCATATTCACAAAAAATTTCGATGGTCTTTTTTCTCATGTTGGCCAGTGAAGTACGATCTGGAACTATGTCAATGTTATATTGAAATTGTTGAACAAAACATCGAGCCAAATCATCCCATGTATGACAGTTAGAAGTATCTTGATCTATGAACCATTCTGAAGCAATTCTGATCAAACTTTCCCCAAAATAAGTCATGAGCAATTCTTTTTTGTTTTCGGCTCCTCTCAATTGATTACAATATATCTTTAAATGAGCTAGAGTATCTCCATGTCCATCATACTTCTCAAATTTTGGAGTTTTAAAACCAATGGGTAGATGAAAGTGGGGAAACATGCATAAATCATGGAATGAGACAGTTTTATAACCTCTCAACCCTTGCATATCTCTTGCACTCTGTTCCAAACTCTTCATTTTTCTCGTCATTTCTTCATGTTCCTCGTTCTTAATAACTTTTTAGCTTCAACAGGGGAACTATACTGATGAGTGTGATTGTAAGAGTTTGGGATTTTGAATGTAAATTCAGGGTTATAATCTCGATCATACTGAACTTTTGGTGGTGGATCATTGTTGGATTTTGTCTGCATTATAGGTGCTGGGACTCTATTAGTCGGCGCAGTCAACACGAAGAGTGGGTTACTCGTCATTGGTATACTCAAAGGGCGCACCGTAGAAGTTCCAGCAACTTTGGATGTGTTAGCATAAGGACCAAATCGAGGTGGATAAATTGGATCATTTGTCGACACTTGGATAGGGGGTGACATATTTGTATTTATATAGTCAGAGATTAAAGTTGGTGGAGCTTTTCTACTCATTTAAGCTTCGTACATATCTGTCATATGTTGTCTTAATACCCTTACTTCTTCTGTTAACTCTTTTTCTTGTGAGGTCATCTGGTTTTGAACTTCATCATTGTTCGAATCATTTCCATATTTTTGAACCATTTCCTTTTTCCCTTTTGACCTTGTATTTTAGGGATGAGATGTCAGCATAACCACAAACCAACCACCTTAATTGAACTCTGTGCATGGATGATTAAGTTTGTTAGGGTTAGACATTTCGTAATTCTTAATTACTAATTATTATTTGTTTTTTAAAAAATAAAATAAAATAAATTATTTGATAATGCATTGATCAAAATCCATTCGGGATAGCGTATGTAACACGTTTGCGAACATGAATAAGATCTTTGCATTTTTTTTATTTTTTTTTTATTTTTTTTGAGGAGAAATCCTTCAATTTTTTTAAAAAAATTATTCAAAGAAAATTAATAAAAACTTCTTTTTGATAAAAAGTAAAACTCCTTGTTTTTCATCTTTTTGTTTTGAATTTTGAGATTTTTTTTAAATTTTATTTAAATAAAGAATCACCGAACCCAGAGAGGGTTGCCTACGTATCTCATTAAATGAGAATCAGGTGTGCGTAGTTCGTTCAAATTGAACGGTTTAATTTTTTAATATTGATATTAATACTTGACTTGACAAATGCAATATTTCTCAAAGTACTATTAAGTTTTTAAAATTTTTTAATTAGTTATACCAAAATAATTTAAATATTTTTTTAAAAATAATAAAATTTGTTCAGTGAGAAATATTTCATTTCATTTTGTAAAAAGACATAATAACTCCTAAAAGAAGAATTTTTTTTATGTTTTTCCTTTTCTTTTTTTTTTTTTTTTGTGAAAATTGCAAGATAACATTTTTTATTACACTAATCACACCCAAATGAGTTAACTTATAGAGACTTTCTAAATAAATGCATTTCCATGTGGCACATAAAATGGTCTAGGTAGTCAAATAAGAAAGGGATACTTTTCCTTGATGTACCCAACTCTTGTCAGAGGCTTACTAAGTTACATGCAAATAATGAAAAATATTTGGAGCCTTTTAGGGATAACCATGTCCATATTCTACTTTTAGTAGGTTCAAACCTAAAGGATATAGGTATCTAGACTGGCTTAACCGAGTGGAAAACTCGAGCCAGCGAGGGGCAACTTATCGATAGCAGCGCTATTCTGACTTAATTGCTTGTTACATCCCGCCTAACATATGTGACTAAATATCCTTCACTGGGTGCCAAGACACTCCAGCTTTATCTCAAGGGAAAGTAGGATGCATAACTTCATTCCTGTGAATGTGTGCAAGTGTAGTCAGAGACTCATACGGTGTGAGTGATTTTTTTATTTTTTATTTTATTTTTAGTTAAGTTCAACAATATAAATATAAAAGCAAAAACAATGAGCAGCATGTATCACATTAGGTCATCAAACAAAATATATCCACTAAAATAAAATAATAAAATTAAATAAAAGTCAATATACAAAGCTCGAATTCTGGTTATTCCCCAGCGGAGTCGCCAGAGATGTCCCACCCATTTTTCACGCAAGCGGTAGGGTTTTTTAAATTTAAGTGACTGTATTAATTAAGGGATTATTTTCTTTCAGAGTCGCCACTTGGAATTGAGTTACGGTGTTCCAAGTCACCTTTTTTTTTAATCCCTAACCAAAAGAAAATAACTCTTTATTTTGGTCTGCGAACCAGAGATTCAGGTAAGGAAATCTATTGACCGAGGGGAAGGTATTAGGCATCCCTCGAGTCCCGTGGTTCCAGCAGGGTCGCTTTTAGTGACTTATACTTATTTTATAATATTTTTGGATATATTATTTTTAGGTCATGACTTGTTTGCATTTTTATTGTTGAATTTTTATTTGGTCTCAAATCAGATGCATAACTGCATTCTCGACTTTGACATTTGGAGACATAATTGTCTTCATCTCTCCAGTTCCTCCCACCTAATTATTGTCTATAAGTGTTACTTTAAATTAATAAAGTTATTTATATTTTAAACAAGGTGTGTCACCGCATCCTTGAATTTTTAATGTCTCAAAAAAGATGCGTAACCACATTCTTAATCGAAACAAATATTTATTAATATGCCTAAAACTCATTTAGTCATTAAAACAAATATTTTTTCTTCATACATAAAACGAAATAATGTAAAATAAATATAAATGTTGAGGATACAATATATAATTTTGCACTATTTCTATATTTTTTATTTTATATGTTAATATTTTATATTTTTATTACTTTTAAAGTTAATGTCAAAATGAAGCATACACTTTTTACTACAACAAAACAATAACAATTTGTTAAAATAAATATTATTTTTTGTGTGATAACATAAAATAAAAATAATTTGTTTTATTATTTATTTATCCATTATCTAGCTATACCTACTTTATCTTTATTATTTAAATCAAAACAAGAAAAAATGTTATGACCCATTCATTTTAAGATATCACAACTAACATTTTTTCAAAACTCAATGTACTAACTCTAAATCCTTAATTAATTTTTTATATTCAATGAGATTCTACGTGACATTAACTAGAAACATATTCAAAACATCAAAATTGTACAACAATAAATACAACAAACATATTTAATTTTACATTTATTGAATTATGAATGAAACAAAACTATATATATAAAAAATCCATAAAATTACATTACATTCAATAGATAAATTAAAAGAGATAAGCTAAAGTTGAATACCGCAAAGATCTTGAATGAACCTCGACTAGAACATTCACATTTTTTTATATGAATGTGTGTTGTGTTTTTCCTTTCTGTTTCTTTTGTTATGTGTGGGTGTGTTTTTGAATTTTTTTTATTGCTGAAAATTTTTTGATTTGGGTGTGATTCTTCTCCTCTCTTTCTTTCTTTTTTTCTTGTGTTTTTGCTGAAATTTTTCTTCTTTTTTTTTTTTGTGTATATATATAGTGTGTAGTAGTGTATGTGGGTGAGTGGAGAAGATCATGTGAGGGTGTGGGAAGTGATAGTGGGGTTGTGGGTGGATGTCATTATAATGGATAATATTCTTATAAATTAAATATATCAAAATTATAAACAATAAATATTAATTATCTGGAACCAATTAAAAAAAAATGACTAATAAAAAATATAATTAAGAAACATTAGTTTATTTATTAAATTTAAATTATAAGAAGATATATTTTTGTAGCTTTTCATTTATATATTTTTTTAAACAAATTACCTTAAAATGATTCTATTTTTATTGTTTTCAAATTTATAAAAATAACTTAATAAAAATTAGACAAAATATAAAATATCTAACTTAAACATAAAAGAAATATTTAAGGAATAAAAAATAGTATAAAACCTTAGGTTCGGTCAAAATTACATGTCTACAATAGCTCATAGGTGATCACAAGTGAGAACTATCCTTTCACTTTAGACACAACATTATAATTCATGACAAACTACATTCAATCATATAATGATCACATCATAACATAATTTCATGCTTCATAGCCAATTCATAGATCTAGGGTTAGGGATGAGGGATCCTTGTCACCAATATCACAACCACACAATTAGCTATAGCATCATTATCACATAACCAGATTTCACCTTGCATAATTGAGATCAAAGGAGAATCGAGGTCATACCTCATTGCCCTTTATGGGACTTCATACTTCAATACCCAAGAACTCACAACCAACATATGAAATAGGTCAATTCATCAAGTATTAACATAACTAAAATCAAAGTAAACAAGTTACATGTTCATCACCCTCAACAATTCACCTTAATCATTCCAAGAAATTAGGGATTTGGGGGAAAGATATGGGACAAGGGGAAAATCATAGGAATTCATAAATTTACCATCAATTCATACATAGAAAACATTAATTCATCATAATTCATCACAAATAACTCACAATTTCATTTTACAAAGAAGACCCATGTGAGGAGAAAAACCCTTGTTTTGGGGGACCTAGAAATCATCTTTTGAAGGACCTCTTGGGGAAACGAATTCCAAGAGTGAAAGAAACAGTACCTTAATGAAGATTAATCCATGAAATTGAGTTAAAAAACTTGAAGGCTTGATCTTCTTCTTGGATCTCTATGGGTCTTCAATGGAGTTTTGAAGGAAGATAGAGAATTTGGGAGAGAGGGAGATTTTGGAGTTAAACTTGTGGGACTTGGTTTGAGTGATAAAATTGACCTAAAACTGAACCTAAGATGTTATATAGTCACCCAATAAATTACCCAAAAGACACCTCACTTAAATGGATTTAGTTGTGAAGTCAAATCACCCAAAATATGACTTTTACGATATCTGGTGAGTAGGAGCGCATCGCGAGGCTAATTCCCCAATTTATTTTTGAATTTTGAGTTGAGGCTGTAGGTTTAGTGTCAGCACTGCATTGCAAGTCCAACTTCATATTCCCACGTGATGTCTGCGCGACGCGCAACAGCTACCACAATCTGGCAGCTTGCTCACCCAACTTTGGGTCCTCCCCAATGACCCTTCTGGTGGTCCTTGGGGTGTTGTGACTGTATGTTTTGACCCTCCATACTACATTCTACCTATTTGAAGTGTTTTTACAAATGTTGGACTTCATATGACCCTCCGAAACCTTCACCAAACAAAGGGACGTCAACTAGTTGAATTTCGCTAGTTTCTGGACGTTAAGACTTTTATTTAGTCCTATGGCTCCAATACTTCTCAAACAAGTTGTTTATACTTATTTAGGTCTAAAATCATTATTACTGAACATATTAGGCTCTATTATAGGTCATGGATTTCCAGGGTGTTACACATATCAGATATGGGTGCACAATTCACATCTAGGTTTGGCATGTCATTCAAAAAAGGGTTGGGTACCAAGGTGAAGCTAAGAACCGCTTCTCATCCCAAAATGGATGGTCAAGCGGAGAGTACTATTCAAACCCTTGAGGATATGCTTCGATCTTGTATAATTGATTTCAAGGGAAATTGGGATAAACACTTGCATTTGGTTGTGTTTTCTTACAACAATAGTTACCATTCATCTATATTTATGGCTCTTTTCGAGGCCTTTATGGTAGGAGATGTAGATCTCCAATTGTATGGTTTGAAGTGGGAAAGTCTTCACTCTTGGGTACCGATTTGATTATAGGTAATGAAGGCTTGGTTAAATGGTGAGTTCCTTATATTGCATAGTTCTTATTATAAATTGCTTTTGATTGGTATGGTCCACCTTTTTGGTGGCGGTGTTTATTTGATGAACTTGATATTACTTAGTATGTATTGTTAATGTCGTTTTGAAGGCCTAATAGGAGAAATGAAGTGATATTGAAAATGGGTCTTGTATTGTGTTTTGTGAAGCTTGAATTGTATGTTTGACCTAGATTATGTGAAGCATGTAAGGTGTGTGAATTAATTAATGAAGGTCTAAAGCCTTTATAGAAGTAATGTGAATGAAATGATGCTTAAATGCAAGGTGTGCTCACATGTACACACACACACTTAAGTGAATGTATGAGGATAATTTGAGTAAAGAGGGGAGTTTTGGGGTGCACTCTTCGTGAGTTGAGATGAAGTGTTTAGTAGCAACCCCACTATTACTAATGAGCTATCTAAGATAGATTAGAGGATGAATGCCCTTCGTGAGTTCAGATGTGATATTCACTAGTTATCCTTGACCTATAGTCTATAATGTTGAGTATCCGTGTGGAGTTATGCCTAGAACCGAGAGGATGTGAAAGTGAGGTGGATTACACCTCATGATTTGAGATGTTGTATTCCCAATGTACCTCTTAATATGAGTACTCCTTGTTAGTACAGAATGAGCTACTTAGTAGAAATCTCCTTATCCCTAACTATGTGCCCACATAGGTGTAGCTATTGAGAAAGACATGTAAAAGCTAAGAAGTATGACCTTAATCTAGGCAAGTGAGGATCCCTCATCCGATTGGGGTTAATATCGGGATTCCATGTCTAGATGTTATGGTCTTTTTTGATTAAGCTAACTCCCTCAAAGGAATAGATTGAACTAAGTTATTATGTGTATTAGTGATGTTGTTAAAGACAATCGTGAAGTGCTCAATCCAATAGAATCCATTAGGAGCACTAAGTGGGAGTACTAGTATGGGATGCTATTCTCACATTGCACTTAGTTTGACCTATACCTCCTATGGGAGAAGAGTACTTTCATGAAATCCGTGTGAATGAGTGTTATGGTGTGTTGTTATGAATGATTATTGTGAAATGCTTGAGTTAATGGGATTAATTAGGAGCACTAAGTGAGAGTGGTAGTATGGGATGCTACTCTCACATTGCACATAGTATGACCTATATTTCCTATGAGTGTGTTGCACATGTTAGCCAAGGCAATGTATTTGATTTCCAAATGAAGTAAGCCTAAGATTTGGTGGTCTTAAGGATCACTTTAGTGTGCCTTGAAGGGGGTGTATGGATGGTCCCTTCTTGGCGCACCTTAGGGAATCTTAGGATAACCTTGGGTTAGGGAAGCTTTAAAGGGAACGGGTTCATATGACTTGGACTGTGCCATTCACTGGAAGGCCTTCACAATAAATGTTAAAAACAGTCCACTGTAATGTTCATTTAAGTTCACTGTAATGTTGAGATTAAGTTACTGTAAAGTCTTGGAAAGTTACTGTAAAGTGTTCTTTTGGTTTAAAATTATGGAAGTCCTTCTTTAAGTGTTAAATGATGGTTCATATGTTGTTTTGTTCGTAATTTCATGAATGTTATACTTATTTGGCATGAAAGGTTATTTTACTAAAATGTCCCCTTTTACATGATTTTTGTATATGCCATACTTACTACATTGTTTTGTACTAATTCCATACTTTTCTATACGATATAAGTATAGGTTGGAAGCTTTTGAAGGTTTGAAGGTGAAGCTTGGGAAAGTTCCTCTCAAGACAAAGTATTTCCTCATATATTCGAGGGCATAGTCCTTTTCTTATTTTCTAAATTAAAGACTTATTATGTATTTCTTTTAATGTAAAGGGATGTGTCCCTAAGATATTATGTCGTGTCTTTAAGATGGCTTGTGACGATCAGATTCTCTAAGTATTTATGAAAGATTGTCTTTTATTAAATTAATCGTGAAAAGTTTTAAATTCCGCAATACTTTTCATGTCTTTGTAATGAACGATAGTTAAAGAGCTTGTATGAGACCCCAAAGGGTTAAGTACGCCCGGCCACAATCCGAGGGTGATCCATAGATTCTAGGGGGTGCTTTCAGGTCGTGACACTTTTAGACATGAAATGATCTTACCCCTAGGATTTGAGTTCCCTCCCTTCCACTCAAAAACGGGTTCATTTGGAAATTGAAATTTGACTACCCTTGTCCTACAATCAATAGAATCAAAGCAAGCATGCAACCAATCCATTCCCAATATGACATCAAAATCTAGCATATAAAGTTCTATCAAGTCAACTAATGTAACTCTATTTGGCAAGGAAACATGACAACCTTTATAGACTCTATCAACCACCACGGAAGCACCCACCGGGGTAGAAACTGAAAAAGGTTCATCTAATATGTCGGGTAGTATATCAAACTTCATGGCTACAAGAGGGGTCACAAATGACAATGTAGATCCTGGATCCAACAGAGCATATACATCAAAGGAAAATAATTTTAACATACCGGTGACCACGTACGGTGAGCTCTCTTGATCAGTTCGGGATTGGAGAGCATCGAAGAAATTCTTCTTGGGAGCATCCGGATTTGGGGCATTTGCTTGAGCTTAAGCATTTTTTCTTCCTTGAGACTTCATCATAGGGCAATCTCTCTTCATGTGACCAATTACCCATGCCAACTAGGCACTTACCATCATGTCTCTTATCACATTTTGCAGAAAGAGGATTCTCAACATAAGATCTTCCACCTTTCCTCTCTTGGGGATCGGGAGTAGGCACCTTACTCTTGTTGACCCTTGGATCATTAGAAGGGCCTTTGTTGGAAAACCTACTTTTGAACCTTGGTTTGTCTGGTACCTCAAACTTAGCCTCGGAAGAATTCCCATCTTCGGTTCTTACCTTCTTCAACTCCCAACCAACTTGCTTAAGCTTTTGCTCCTCAATTTGTTTAGCATGAACCATGAGGCGAGAAATGTCCATGCTAGGATTTAACATAGCCGAGCTACACTAATTAACCACAAGATCGGATATCCCCATAACAAATATGTTCATCTTAGCTCTAGAATCCTCAACCATAATCGGAGCATACTTGGTTAGTTGAGTGAACTTGAGGCTATACTCCTTCACTCTCATACCCCATTGACGAAGGTGGATGAATTCATGCATTTTCCTCTCCCTTAGTTCCAAGGGAAAGAACCTATCAAGGAAAACCGTTGCAAAATCTCCCCAAGTAATCCGGCTTTCTATAACAAGCCTCTCATCCTTCCATTTTTTCATACCAAACTTGAGCTACGTCTTTGAGTTGGTAGGCGGCTAGTTGCGCCTTTTTTTTAGAAGAAACCCCCATAGCATCAATATCTTTGAACACTTCATCAATGAACCCTTGTGGGTCCTCCTCCACCTTGGAACTTTCACGACCCGAAATTACCTACTACAAGTTAGGGAGAACACTTGGGTCATGACCGGGCGTACTGGACCCTTTGGGGTCTTGTACAAGACCTCAAATATCGTTCATTACATAAGAAATGAAAAGTAGTGCGGAATTTAATACTTTTCATGATAAATTAATAAAAGGAAATCTTTAATAAATACATAAAGAATCTCATCGTCACAAGCCAACTTAAGACACGACATAATATCTTAGGGACACGGCCCTTTACATTGAAAGAAAATACATAATAAGTCTTAATAATAAAACTAGGGAACAAAGACTATGTCCTCGAATATATGAGGACATACCGAATCTTGAAAGAGTAGATTTCCCAAGTTTCACCTTCAAATCTTCAAAATATTTCAACCTATACTTATAGATTATAGAACAGTATGGGGTTAGTACAAAACAATGTACTAAGTATGGCATATGCAAAAACATGCAAAAAGGGACATTTTAGTAAAATAACCTTTCATGCCAAATAATTAAAACATTCAATGAATTTAGAAGCAAAACAACATATGAAACATCATTTAACACTTAGAGAAGGATTTCCAAAATTTTAGCAAAAGAGAACACTTTACAGTAAACTACTCCAAAATTACAGTGAACTAGTATAACCTTACAGCGAACTATTTGACTCCAAAGTAGTGAATTTTCAATGTATTTCCAATGAGGAAGTGAACTCATTTCCGTCGGAGTTTTCCTTACTAAGGTTATCCTAAGACTCCCTAAGTTAAGACATGAAGGAAGTACACATATCCCTCCTTCAATACACACCAAAGCGATCCTCAAGACTTCCTCCTTTTCGGCGTATTCACCTCGGGAGAACAAGCCCCACTCAATGGCAAGATAATAGAAGAACGCCCAAAAAACACACCAAGACATCCCTTTCGGAATGGCTACTTAGTGCAATGAGTAGATGGCGTCTCATACCACCACCTACCCTAAGTAGTACACTCTTTTAGAAGGTTTCGCACCAAGACTTCCCTTTCGGAAGGTCCTACTTAGTGGTGTCCCATACCACCACCTACCCTAAGTAGTACGTTCTTTTAGAAGACTTAGTTCATTCAATTTACATAAGACTTACCAAGACTCCCCTTTCGGAATGCCTACCTAGTGCAATGGATAAATAGTGTCACGGACCACTACCTGCCCTAAGTAGCACACTCTTTTAGAAGACTTAGTACTTTCTTTACTTCTGTGGGAAATAGCTTAACCGACATAGACCATGAGATCTAGACATGGAATCCCGATATTAACCCCTATCGGATGAGGGATCCTCACTTGCCTAGAGTAAGGTCATTCTTTTAGCTTTTACATGGCTTTCCCAATAGCTACACCTATGTGGGCACATAGTCAAGGGATAAGGAGATTGCTACTAAGTAACTCATTCTCTACTAACGAGGAGTACTCACCTCATGATGTACATTGGAATACAACATCTCAACTCACGAAGTGTAACCACCCCTTCTCCATATCCTCTCGGTGCTAAGCATACATTTTATAATATAGGTTAAAGATAACTAGTGAACACCACGTCTCAACTCATAAAGGGTATTTAACCTCCGACCTATCTTAGAAAGCTCTTAGTATGTGGTGAAGTTCCTACTAAACACTTCATCTCAATTCATGAAGAGTGTTCACCCCAAAACTCCCTTTTCTACTAAACTTAGATTCATTCATTCAATTAAGTGGGTGTGTGTACATGTGAGCACACCTTGCACATAAATATCATTTCATTTACATTACTTCTATACATGCTTTAGACCTTTATTCATCAAATCATACACTTTACATGCTTCACATAATAATATACTTCATTTAGACATAACCTAAGCAAAACATACACTTCAAGCTTCACAAAACACAATACAAGTTACATCTTCATTACCATTTCCTTTCACATATTAAGCCTTCTAAGCCACACTCACAAAACATAATAAACATAACCAAATTCATCAAGTGAACACCGCCACCAAGAAGGTGGACCATACCACTCAAGAGCATTTCATAACTAAAGCTTAAACAACATAACCAACTTACCCTTTAATCCAAGTTTCCATCACCAATAACATTTTACTCAGTAATTCATAATAAATTAGCCCTTAAGGCATTAGCTAAACAACAATATCAACATAAGGAAACCAAAGTTCAAAGACTACAAAACTAAGCTCATTTAACCCATTTCTTAAGCCAACATTTGATGAAAAGCTTTAACATGATTTCATCGTAGGTTCATAAAAGACTTGGGTGAATTTACCAAACATCCCAAGCCTTCAAAGGGCAGCTTTTGGAAGGCTCACAGACGAGACCTAACCAACGGACCGTTTATCCATCGACGGTCCTTTGATGATGGTTCGTTGGTATAGCCTGCAGCTTCCAAACTTGCAGGCCTTGCACTTACAATCGACAGAACAAGATGACGGGCCGTTGGTTGACCTACTGGCCGTCGTTTGGTCTCGTTGGTGGACACTACCTAGGAAGTTTGGTTCCTTCTCTTGGGACCTTCTGTAGGGCCCCCTTGTGGGTCCTAGGTGGGGTCGTTACTGGACGTTAAACCCCTAAAATAAGTCTTCTAGGTCTTAGGAACATCCCACACCAATTTCAAGCAAAACAAACACGTAAAACTCACTCAAACACCTCAAGACACAAGAACACTATCTAAGGCATACCTTCCGAACGTCATGGACGTTCTTATACGTTTGACCTCCAAACTTAACCAAACTTCACACACTGCCTTAGAATACTAATATAACTCATTTATCTTAAAATTAACTCAAGAAACACTCAGGAGTCTCTAGTTCACCTTAGTTCGTTTTAGGGCGTTATATTTTTCCCCACTTGGAATAACATTTGTAACAACCCGAAACCACACCCTAGAAGTTAGGGCACAATCTCGGATTGTGAAGTGTGCGTATTCGACCTCTCGCACAAGCCTATCATATCATTCATCACATATACATAATGAAAAGTAGTGCGGAATTAAAACATTTCATAAAAATAATAACATAATCTTAAAAATCTTTCATATACGTAGTAATAGGAAATGTTAAGTCTCGAATCATCATCTTAAGACACAAGAATACTTGGGACACGGTCCATATGAATTTGAAAACATACTACTATATAGTTTATTACAATACTTCATAAAATGAAATATAAAATGACATATATACCCTTGAGTCAAGTGAGGACATACTTCAAACTCTTCTTGAACGATCTCCTAGTCCAAGTCTTCTTCCCAAAGATCTTCACCTACCAAGAACTATATAGATAGAAATAAAGCATGGAATTAGTACAACCACATGTACTAAGTATCGCTTATGCATAAAAATCATGAAAACTGACATTTATAGAAAATGTGCATCTTTTCATTTGGAAATCATATTATAATCACAAGAGCAACATTTATCAACGTAGAAACTATTAAGATAACATTTAACCAAAAAATACATTTTTAGAACTCACATTATAGTGAGTTCAATTCACTGTATAGTGAAATTCTTCACTGTTACAGTGAATTCTCTTGTCTTCCCTTTTAACATTTCCTAGCATGTAATTTCCTCACTAAAAGTTATCCTAAGATTCACTTAAGTAACACAAAGAGATACCTCCCATACACCCTCTCTAGATGTGCCTAAACGACCCTCAAGATTACCTATAATGAGTCACATACACACTTACAAGCATCATAAACATAAATGTAAGATTCTTCTACCAAAGGTCAATTCTAAGTCTCACTTGAGTGAGTTATGAAGCGACCGCCCATACAATCCGTTACACACACACTCAAGAGATCCAATAGACTCCCTAGGATAGAATCATTCTCACTATACACACCAACACATAGATGATAGGACACTCTCCTTCCAAAGGCTATCAAAAGACCTACTTAAGTAAATCAAGAAGATAATGTCCATGATTGACCTCTTCAAGATTACCTAAATAGTCCTTAAGACTACCTAAGGCTTAGATCATGTGTACAACACCAAACATCTTCCCTAACTAGAGTCATCCTCAAGACTTCCATAGATAAGACATGAAGAGACCATCCTTTATGCCCTCTTCACACTTTAACTAAGGAATCCTTAAGTCACTTTAGATTAGGTACTTATTCATTTACATACTTTATATCATCAAATCATTAGTTCATTAGTTCATTTAAAAGACATACATCACATAAAGGACATTCAAATAATGATCTTGGACAAGACCTAGGGACTCTTATTAACATCTTCAAAGCCTTTTGTGCAATGTATAGATAGTGTCCCATACCACCACCTAAACCTCATAGAACTTCTCTAATTCTAATATGTATACCATACGATGAGAATAGGAAATAACCGACATAGACCATGGTAGCAAAGCATGGAATCCGGAGTTCTATCTTACTCCGATGAGGTGTTCTACTTGCCAATGGTAGAACTTAGACACATCCATGTAGGCACATGGTTAAGGACATATGAAGGGCTTCTTTGTATTCTAGTCTCACTCTTTAACTAGAACTACTTCCCTTACCATACTCACTCGGTGCTAGCCTTTGTTCTCATGGATTAAGTCACATTAAGGTTCATACAAATGGGTCCCATATCAAGTTCATGACCCAATTACATTTACCCTGCCAAAGCATGGTCCGGTAGGGCTATCTCACTATGGAGACAAGAAGCTGATCAAGACTTTCCTAAGGATTGATGTGATGTCGTTCCAGCCAATCAACCTTAAGTTCACCATTAATTACATCAAGGATACCATTACGACTTTTGACCTCAAGTTTCATAACCTTACCACTTGGTTCAAGGTTGCACATAAAGGACCCTCTTATCATCACTCAAGGTCTCACCTATATTCATTTATTAAAGACTAATACCCTTTAGGTTCCTAATTCAAGACATCACATATTCACATAAACATCAATTAAAGGACACAAGTCTACCTAAACAAGACACAACATACTTCCATTTAACACATATAACCTATCTTTCTTTAGACACTTAGGAATGACCCTTAACATCATCTAGTCAACCTATTCATTACCTTAACATCATTAATATAACCATTATAGAATCATATATCCAAGTTAGGAACAACCATGTATCAAATCTAAGACTACACACTTAACACATAGCCATAGCATAACATTATTACCTATATAGTATCAACATTCTAACACATACTTTCACATATAGGTATATATGATCATATATCACATAATTAACTACACAATTAGCCATATAACTTCAAGTAGTGCCGACAAGACCATGATCATCAATGTACTTAAAATAACGCCGACAAGGCCACATCAATTCACATAACACCGCCACCAAAGGTGGACCAACAAAATCATAACATAATTGAAGTATTATTAACATTAAAATAAAGTAATTAGGGCAGCGTACCACCTCTTCATCCTCAACACTTCAAGACAATACCAAATCACCAAATTCAACATCATAAGGCCCTTACCCATGGCCATGAACACCAATTCAATACACAATTGTGATAATCAATGAAATCTAAGTCAATTCAATGTAGATTCAACATTCTAAGATCAATTAGATAACAATTGAATACAATTCTTACACCATTAGAAAGCCCATAAGAAACTACACACGAATTCATCAACATTAGACCAATATTAAGTAACCCATAAGTTAGTCAAAATCTAGGGTTCATCAAATTCATGGGTTCATAGGTAACTTAGGTTAAAATAATCAATACAACATCAATCTAATCCATAATAGACGTTTGAAAACCATTAATGAAAGAACCCATGGTAGAATCATGAAATTAGACAATTCATTTTTGAAAACTTTAGAAAACATCTTTGAAGTTGGGCTCCTTGATGAAACGAGTTTCAAGGATCAAAAGACATCCCTCAATGAATCTATTCTTTACTTTGATGAAGAATATCCACTCAAAATGTCACACCAAGCTTTTCCTTCACTTTGTTCTTCAATGGAGTCTTTGGGAATTCTTAAGCGATTTTGGGGTTTTGTTTTTGGAAGAATGAAATCTGAAGTGTTAAAACCTTATAAACATATGTAAAATACCCAAAAGACCCTTAGGAAACCTTTAAACGTTCCATTTAGAAGTGGGGTGAATTTAAAAGTTTACCCCTAGACTCTACAGTGAACTGCACGCAGGACACAGGCTAATCGACGGTTGCCCATTGACGGGGCGTAGGTCCACTTACGGGCCATCCTGTCCTCCATCGATGGGTTAAGAGACTTGGAGAAGGGATCTTAGCTCCCCATTATAAGTCCCAAACTATGCCCACCACCTATGGGGCGTCGACCAGGCCACTGGCCATCGATTGCCATCCGTAGGTGGACTGCCTTGGGCAGTTTTGGCCACCATTTTGGGTCCTTCCTCAAGGACCCTTGGTTTGTCCTTGGGGATGTTTGTCTGGACGTTTCCAACCCAAACATGAATGTACATGAATTTCATCCAAAACGAACATGTAAAACTCGACGAAACATGCCTAGACACACAAGGTCATTTCAAGGCACATCTTTCGAACTTCATGAACGTTCTTGGACGTTTGAGCTCCAAACTTCTCGAAACTTGACACACTGCCTATACATACCATAATAACTCATTTAAGGACCTTAAAACCTCAATAATTATACATAAAAACATAGGACCACATACGAGGCACTTAGGTGACTTAGTCGTCGAACGTCTTAGTCGTCCCTTGATGTTTGACTTCCAATGCACCTAATACTTTAGCTACTGCCTCTATACGATATAATAGACCATATTAGGACCTTATACCACCATTACCAACATGTTAGGCTATAATTACCCTAAGTCATTTTCGAGGTCTTACAACATTCGTCCTCGAATGACGCTAAAACTTTAAGACCATCAAGGACTCCGTTAGAAACACATAACACAATTAGGGCGTTATATTCTCCCCCACTTGGAATAACATTAATCCTCGAATGACACTAAAACTTTAAGACCATAAAGGACTCCATTAGAAACACATAAAACATTACGACCATGATAAAAACATCCAAAATCAAAGCACCAACTAACAAGGAGCGCCATCTCACACTTCCACACACCTTGCAACATACGCAACTTTTGCCATACTTCACAAGTCAAAATTTCATTCTTATCTTTCTTTTATGGAGGATCTACCTTATTCAACATTAAACATGCTAATGTACAACACTTTTTCACACATTGAAACTTCAATAAAGGGAAGACAAATTTTTTTCAAAATGTAAATTTTTTTACAGTGAGTTGCGCACTGTAACACTGTTAAACATGCAATTTTCAAAAATCCATTCTTTGAGCAATTTATCAAGATGGCATGATCATATGAAGTATAAAACTATATAAAGACATCTCATAACATAAAACAACAATTATAAAGGGTCAAGACCTACCGGGACTATCAACTCCGGATTAGTTATCCTTCCTAGCTCTCATCCCGTAGGGAGGGTTCTTCTTTGGAGTATTAGGATTCAGGGAAGCTTGATTGACCTCTTTTCATCTTGGTTTGATGCTAGGGCAGTCCCTCATCTTGTGTCCCTTCTTACAAAAACTAAAACAACTATCCGTACCAGCAAGATACCTACCCATATGTTGCTTTCCACAAGAAGCACATCTAGTCCTTTGAAAAGTGTGGCCACCACCTTGGGAATGTTGGTTTGGAGCCCGATCCTTGTTTCCCATGGAAGAATCTTGGTGATAGAACCTTCTCTTAGGTTTTTGGTGACTAGAATCATCCGACCTAGGCCTCTTACCCTCTTGCCTTATCTCCCTAATTTTTCACTCCTCAACTTGTTGTGCATACACCATGAGCCTAGGGATATCCATGTCATTAAGAAGTACTGTCGTACGGAACTCTCTCTCCACCACGCTAGACACTCCCATCACAAATTTGTTCATCCTAGCCCTAAGGTTGGCTACTATGGTCGGGGCATACTTGGAGAGTTGGTGAATTTGAGAGAGTACTCTTGCACACTCCTTCCCCCTTGACGAAGGTTCATGAATTCAACCATCTTCTTCTCCCTCCATTCTAAGGGAAAGAACCTATCTATAAAAGCCTCTTTGAATTCCTCCTAATAAAGCAGACCTATTTCTAAGGGTCTCTCACCCCTCCATTTCTCAAACCACACTTGAACCACATCCTTGAGTTGGTAAGCGGCTAACTCCACTTTCTCCCTAGGATTCACACCCATAGCATCTACCACTTTGAAAACTTCATCTATGAAACCTTGTGGATCTTCATCAACCTTAGTGCCATGAAAAGTTGGAGGGTTCATCCTCATGAAATCCCGAATTCTAGAAGCGGGAGTACTAGCATTAGGTTGAGGTCCAACTCTTTGATTAGCTTGGGCAACAAAGTGGTTATTGATGACATGAGCTTGAGCTGTCATGAGTTGGGTCAAATTCATTAGGTCAGCCCTCAACTCCGCATTAGTCATATCTCCTTCAACAAAAGGATCTTGAGGCATAGGAGGCACTTGAGGCTCTTGGGGTTCAAAAAGGCACTTGAGGTTCTTGAAGGGGAACCTCCTCATTTTCTTCTCCTAGGCCAACAATAGGAACTTGGTAAACACGGGGAGAAATCCTCTCATTATCTACACCTCTCTCCTCCCTTCTAGCGGTTGATCTCCTCGTATTCATGTCCTATAAACACAAAGAGAAGAGATTGAGAAAAGACACCTTATATAACTCAACTCTAAGGAACGAGATAAGAATAGAGAAGAAGGTGAAACTTCTATCATCCTATAGCCTCTTGTCCATGGATGTGTCGTGACTCACACCAATGACCAAGATACTACTAGATGTGGCTTGTCAGACTTTTCAGACCCTAAACTATTCCTATAAACTTATGCTCTGATACCAAGTCTGTCACAACCCGAAAGTACCCCCTAGAAGTTAGGGAGAACCCTTGGGTAATGACCGGGCGTACTTGACCCTTTGGGGCCTTGTAAAAGACCTCAACTATCGTTCATTACATAAGACATGAAAAGTAGTGCGAAATATAAAACTTTTCACGAATAAATTAATAAAAGTAAATCTTTCATAAATACTTAAAGAATCTAATCTTTGCGAGCCAACTTAAGACACAACATAATATCTTAGGGACATGGCCCTTTACATTGAAAGAAAATACATAATAAGTCTTAATAATAAAACTAGGGAACAAAGACTATGTCCTCGAATATATGAGGACATACCGAATCTTGAGAGAGTAGATTTCCCAAGCTTCACCTTCAATTCTTTAAAAGCTTCCAACCTATACTTATAGAGTATAGAAAAGTATGGGGTTATTTCAAAACAATGTACTAAGTATGGCATATGCAAAAACATGCAAAAAGGGACATTTTAGTAAAATAACCTTTCATGACAAATAATTACAACATTCAATGAATTTAGAAGCAAAGCAACATAAGAAACATTATTTAACACTTAGATAAGAATTTCCATAATTTTAGCAAAAGAGAGCACTTTACAGTAAACTACTCAAAAATTACAGTGAACTAGTATAACCTTACAGTGAATTATTTGACTCCAAAGTAGTGAATTTCCAAGGTATTGCCCATGAGGAAGTGAACTCATTTCCATCGGAGTTTCCCTTTCTAAGGTTATCCTAAGACTCACTAGGGTAAGGCATGAGGGAAGTACACATATGCCTCCTTCAATACACACCAAAGCGATCCTCAACACTACCCTCTTTTCGTCGTACTAACCTCGGGAGAACAAGCCCCCACTCAATGGCAAGACAATAGAAGAACACCCAAATAACACACCAAGACTTCCCTTTCGGAATGCCTACTTAGAGCAATGAGTAGATGGCATCCCATACCACCACATACCCTAAGTAGTACACCCTTTTAGAAGGTTTGGCACCAAGACTTCCCTTTCGGAAGGTCCCACTTAATGCAATGGATAGATAGCGTCCCATACCACCACCTACCCTAAGTAGTACATTCTTTTAGAAGACTTAGTTCATTCAATTCACATAAGACTCACCAAGACTCCCCTTTCGGAATCCCAACATAGTTAAATGGATAAATAGCATCCCATTCCACTACCTACCCTAAGTAGTACACTCTTTTAGAAGACTTAGTACTTTCATACTTCTGTGGGAAATAGCTTATCCGACATAGACCATGAGAGGTAGACATGGAATCCCGATATTAACCCCTATCGGATGAGGGATTCTCACTTGCCTGGAGTAAGGTCATTCTTTTAGCTTTTACATGGCTTACCCATTAGCTACACCTATGTGGGCACATAGTTAAGGGATAAGGAGATTGCTACTAAGTAACTCATTTTCTATTAACGAGGAGTACTCATCTCAAGAAGTACATTGGAATACAACGTCTAAACTCACGAAGTGTAACCACCCCTTATTCGTATCTTCTCGGTGCTAAGAACAATTCCCCACGGATTTTCAACATTTTATAATATAGGTTAACGATAACTAGTGAACGCCACATCTCAACTCACGAAGGGTATTCATCCTCCGACCTATCTTAGAAAGCTCTTAGGATGTAGTGAGGTTGCTACTAAACACTTCATCTTAACTCACGAAGAGTGTTCACCCCAAAACTCCATTTTCTACTCAACTTAGCTTCATTCATTCAATTAAGTGGTTGTGTGTACATGTGAGCGCACCTTGCACATATACATCATTTCATTTACATTAATTCTATACATGATTTAGACCTTCATTCTTCAAATCACACACTTTTCAGGCTTCACATAATCATATACTTAATTTAGACATAACCTAAGCAAAAAATGCACTTCAAGCTTCACAAAACACAATACAAGAACCATCTTCATTACCATTTCCTTTAATGTATTAAGCCTTCAAAGCCAAACTCACAAAACATACTACACATAACAAAATTCATCAAGTAAACACCGCCACCAATAAGGTGGACCATACGACTCAAGAGCATTTCATAACTAAAGCTTAAACAACATAACCAACATACCCTTTAATCCAAGCTTCCATCACCTATAACATTTTACTTAATAATTCATCATAAATTATCCCTTAGGGCAGTAGCTAAACAACAATATCAACATAAGGAAACCAAAGTTCAAAGACTACAAAACTAAGCGCATTTAACCCATTTCTTAAGCCAACATTTGATGAAAAGCTTTAACTTGATTTCGTTGAAGTTTTAACCTTAAAATCATCAACTAACATTAGAAACATCATTATCAAGTCATTATAAATGTTTTCATGCAAGACCCATATTTAGAATTGAAGATAGAAGAAACTAGGGTTGAAAACCCTTTTTGAAAATCCATTAGAAGGGACTCCTTGAATGGAAAAGAGTTCAAGGGTGGATATAATACTTCAAGTAGAATATAACCCACTAATTTTGATGAAGAAACCCGTTCAAACCAGCCCTGCTAGACCACCTTGAGTCTATGCTCCAATGGTTACTTGAGAGAGAATTCTAAGGGAGAGGGGCTTTGGGTTTTTACGAAATGGAGTCTAAAATTAGGTCTTAGGATTTGAAACATATTAATATATCTAATAAACCCTAAAAATAACTTCCTAGGTTCATAAAAGACTTGGGGTGAATTTACCAAACACCCCAAGCCTTCACATGAAAGGACAGCTTTTGGCAGGCTCATAGACGAGACCTAACCAACGTACCGTTTGTCCATCAATTGTCCGTTGATGATGGTTCGTTGGTTGAGCCTGCAGCTTCAAAACTTGCAGGCCTTGCATATCCAATCTACGGAACAGGACGACGGTACGTTGGTTGAACTACTGGCCGTCGTTTGGTCTCGTTGGTTGACACTGCCTAGGCAGTTTGGGTCCTTCTCTTGGGCCCTTCTCTAGGGCCCCCTTGTGGGTCCTAGGTAGAGTTGTGCCCGGATGTTAATCCCCTAAACTAAGTCTTATAGTTCTTAGGAACATCCCACACCAATTTCAATCAAAACAAACACGTAAAACTCACTCAAACACCTCAAGATACAAGAACACTATCTAAGGCATACCTTCTGAACGTCATGAATGTTCTTGGACGTTTGACCTCCAAACTTAACCAAAATTCATACACTGCCTTAGAACCCTAATGTAACTCATTTTAACTTAAAACTGACTCAATAAACACTCACAATGCTTTAGTTCACCTTTGGTTGTTTTAGGGCGTTACAAACACCAAAGAAAGTAGGGGGATTCATCCGTTAAAAATCCCTAATCCTTAAAGTGGTAGTGTTAGCATTGGGATTCGCTTGCACTCTTTAATCCCTAGAAACTTGGGTAGCCAACACTTGAGTCAAGCCATGTATGGCCGACCATATCTCAATGTTAGACACAACCCCTCCTTCATTAGGAACTTGAGGGTTTTGAGAATCTTGAGGGGGAACCGCCTCTTTCAAATTCTCTTCTCCGGCCCTTTGAGCATTGTTCCTCCTTGTATTCATTTCCTATACGCACAATAAAAGGGTTAGAAGAAAGGACTAAATAGAGCTAGGACTCTTAGGCATGACTAAGGAATAACAAGAGAGTGAAATTTCCTAAGCATCACATAGTCTGTCATTCATAAGTGTGGCACGCTTTACAATTATGAAAAAGACCCTACAAAGACGTGGTTCAGTATGACATCAATCCTAGAATTTACTTTAACCTAATGCTCTGATACAATGTTTGTAACGACCCAAAGTACACCCTAGTCGTTACCGGCGGCGGCGGCCTCGAAGAGGACTAAGAAAAGCCTCTTAGTATTCGTCATCACATATCATAGGTGAAAATGTGCGAAAAATTAAAACTTTTACTTATATAATGATGAGGTTTTCATACACCTCTACATAGGAAGCATACGTAGGATTTTTGGATAAACAACATACAACGTATAGGAATTTAGTCTAATACTAACGTGAGACCTCATTTACATTCCCTTTCGGTGCTAAGCAATTATTCCCTTTAGTAATCATCATATAACATCATACAAGTTCACATTAGTCCCTTTTAGACCTTTAAGTAAACATCTTATCATAATAGCTGTCACACCCCTTTGCCGCGCAAGCGATAGGGTTTTTCCAATTAAGTGACGGTATTAATTAAGGGATTATTTTCTTTCAGAGTCGCCACTTGGAATTGAGTTACGGTGTTCCAAGTCACCTTTTCTTTTTAATGCCTAACCAAAAGTAAATGACTCTTTATTTTGGTCCGCGAACCAGAGATTCAGGTAAGGAATTCGGTTGACCGAGAGGAAGGTATTGGGCATCCCTCGAGTCCCGTGGTTCCAGCACGGTCACTTTTATTGACTTATAATTATTTTATAATATTTTTGGATATATTATTTTTAGGTCATGACTTGTTTGCATATTTATTTTTGAACGTTTATTTCGTCTCAAATCAAATGCATAACTGCATTCTCGACATTGACATTTGGAGACATAATTGTCTTCATCTCTCAAGTTCCTCCCTCCTAATTATTTTCTATAAGTGTTACTTTAAATTAATAAAGCTATTTATATTTTTAAATAAGGTGCGTCACCGCATCCTTGAATATTTCATGTCTCAAAAAAGATGCGTAACCGCATAATCAAAAAAAATATTTATTAATATGCCTAAAACTTTGCACTATTTCTATATATTTTATTTTATATGTTGATATTTTATATTTTTATTACTCTTAAAGTTAATGTCAAAATCAAGCGTACACTTTTTACAACAAAACAATAACAATTTGTTAAAGTAAATATTATTTTTTGTGTGATAACATAAAACAAAAATAATTTGTTTTATTTATTTAATTATTCATTAGTCTAGCTATACCTACTTTATCATTATTATTTAAATCAAAACAAGAAAAAAAGTTATGACCCATTCATTTTAAGAGATCACAACTAACATTTTTTCAAAACTCAATGTACTAACTCTAAATCCTTAATTAATTTTTTATATTCACTGAGATTCTATATATAACAAATATATTTAATTTTACATTTTATTTCAGTTGAATTTGAATGAAACAAAACTATATATAAAAAAAATCCATAAAATTACATCACATTCCATAGATAAATTAAAAGATCTAAGTTAAAGTTGAATACCACAAAGATCTTCACTGAACCTCGACTAGAACACTCACAATTGTTTATATGAATGTGTGTTGTGTTTTCCGTTTCTGTTTCTTTTGTTGTGTTTGGGTGTGTTTTTGATTTTTTTTACTGATGAAAATTTTCTAATTTGGGAGTGATTCTTCACCTCTCTTTTTTTTCCCATGTTTTTTTGTTGAATTTTTTCTTCTTTTTTGTTTGTTTGTGTGTGTATATATATAGTGGGTAGTAGTCTATGTGTGTGAGTGGAGAACATCATGTGATGGTGTGGGAAGTGATAGTGAGGTTGTGGGTAGATGTGACGATAATGGATAATATTCTTATAAATTAAATATATCAAAATTATAAACAATAAATATTAATTATCTAGAACCAATTAAAAAAACTAAATGACTAATAAAAAATACAATTAAGAAACATTAGTTTATTTATTACATTTAAATTATAAGAAGATATATTTTTGTAGATTTCATTTATATTTTTTTTTAACAATTTACCTTAAAAATGATTCTATTTTTGTTGTTTCCGAATTTATAAAAATAACTTAACAAAAATAAGACAAAATATAAAATATCTAACTTAAACATAAAAGAAATATTTAAGGAATAAAAAATAGTATAAAACCTTATGTTCGGTCAAAAATTACGTTTCTACAGTTTGCCCCTCTTTGACTGGAAACACGAAATGTTTTAAGACAAAGAAGTAGACAAATCTACAAGTTTTGACCGAACTCTTATTTGAAAGAAAATATATGGCCGAGCCCTTGTTTGGGACAACCTACATATCCCATGTTGTCAGGGAATCAGGTCACGTGTAGTTCAAGGAGATGATGTGATATATTGAAAGTTAAGTGAAGTTCCATCGAGGCTCTAGATCGCGGATCTTATCCGTATTTACGTAAAAATGAAAACTAATAGTCCAAAGGAAAATAAAAGTACAAGCTTTTATCTATGCAGCTTCTTTTGAGTCTTCACTTGAGTCTTCAATTTCATATATCACCTTAATTTTGGTGAGTATCTTGATCTTGAATGGATCCGATACTTAAATTGTCACTGAGAGTGAGTTTTGGACACTCTTCAAAATGACAAATTTGAAAACGTTCTTGAATGACTGCATGTTTTCTCAATCAGTAACCGAATAGAAGAAGGTGTTAGGAAGTCAGGTTGCTCTATGCATTGCAGAAGTTGATTTCTGGTGATCATGGGGATTGATCATTCCGAAAATAATTGAAACTTTTTTTTCTTGAATTTTAAATGCATGTCTCGCTTGAAGAAACCTGAAAACCATCACAAACAAAAAATAAACTAAATTGTTGCCCCCGTTTTCATTGGGAAATTTTTGTGAGTTATTAGCAAATGTAAATGTAAAACATAAACTCAGACTAGGAAGTATTTATCCTAGGAGAAAGTAACCAAATCTACTTATCCATGAGGGTCCTGCTAATCCCATTATGAGGAAAGTCCTTCTAGTCCCATTATCCAGGAGGGTCCTGCTAGTTCCATTATGAGAAAAGTCCTTCTAGTCCCATTATCCAGGAGGGTCCTGTTAGTTCCATTGTGCAGGAGGGTCCTACTAGTCCCATTATCCATGAGGGTCCTGTTAATCCAATTATGAAGAGGGTCCTGCTAGTCCCATTATCCAAGAGGGTCCTGCTAATCCCATTATTTAGGAGGTCTTAGGAATCCCATCCCTAACGATCTAGAAGTGGAACAAGCGCTCTTAGCCTTTTGCTTGATAGTATGACTTGTCTTGTCTTTGACTTCAACCCGCTACTTGACTGCTCGACTTGGCTCCTGCTAGTCCCATTCTCCAGGAGGGTCCTGCTAATTCCATTATTTAGGAGGGTCCTACAAATCTAATTCCCATTGTTTCGGAGGGTCCTGCTACTCTAATTTCCATTGTTTAGGAGGGTACTGCTACTCTAATTATCATTGTTTAGGAGGGTCCTGCTACGCTAATTCCCATTGTTTAGGAGGGTCCTGGTATTCTAGTTCACATTATTTAGGAGGGTCCTGCTACTCTAATTTCCATTGTTTAGGAGTGTCCTGCTATTTTAGTTCTCATTGTTTAGGAGGGTCCTGCTATGCTAGTTCCCATTATTTAGGAGGGTCCTGCTACTCTAATTCTAATTGTTTATGAGGGTCATGCTACGCTAATTCTCATTGTTTATGAGGGTCCTGCTATTCTAGTTCCCATTGTTTAGGAGGGTCCTGCTATGCTAATTCTCATTGTTTAGGAGGGTCCTGTTATTGTAGTTTCCATTGTTTAGGAGGGTCCTGCCACTATGAATCATCAAATAGAATTACCATAACATTTAATTTTTTAGTTTTAATTTTGTTATTTTTTTTAATAATAGAATGTTTTTATCTTAAAATAAAAAATGAAAAATAACTGCTTCAAACTAAATAGTGTTTATTTTAGGACAGAGAAAATAAAGAAATAAATGAAATAATAGCACTAATAACGGTCAGACCAGGAAGTGTTAATCCTAGAAGAAAATGAGAAATATATCTCTCAGACTAGAAAATGTTTGTCCTAGGAGAAAAATACATGTAATTTTTTTTTTATTTTTGCAATAATGTGTACAAAATTTGAGTCTTCAATTTTTATTTTATTTTATAGTGGTGGTTGATGTGTGACATTGATTGAGGATAATTGTTCCTGTTGTTGCCATGTTTGATGCTAATTTCAGCTTGAGATAGACTGCTTTCATTCGCTAGTAAGCTCACCTTGATAATCTTAAAATACATCTCTAGTTATTCAGAACTTCCAACTTCAAATTTGTCATATTGTTTCCATCTGCCAACAATCATTAAATCTTGTATTCAAATAAATTCTCAAACTTTGTTAATTGTTGATAAGTTACTATGCATGTCACTATTTCTTGAATCATGTCACATTTGATGTGCTCAACACACTTTGCTTTGAGCAATGGAAGAAATGATAGCAATTTTGAAATCATTTTCTGCATGCTTCAGTGAAAACTAACTCAAGGAAGAAATACAAAACGAATTGAGTTATACAAAAATAAGAAAAAAGAAAGAAAAAAAATTTAATTCTTTTGAAAAAAAATGAAAAATTAAAAAAAAAAGACTCATTTGAGAGTGATGTTCGATTCTAATTATCATGACATGCATGTGAGATTAAATGTCTTGATCTGTCAAATCAATCTAAACTTTATTTTTGTCAAACTTTCATCCTTTTGAAGTTATGCTTTTATAATCCAATCTTGTACTAGAATCATGCCTCACATTCGACTTGTGGCGCCTCAAAATGTTTTTCACCAATAATCTCACTCATTTTTTATGTCTCTCACTCATCATCATCTCATAGTGCCCTGAGGGTTTTCACCAATAATACTATCTCATTTTTCACTTTCTCTCAACACGGATCATGCCTTGTAGTTCTTTGAAGGATCTTCATCGGTAAGATCCCATCATTTTCACTCCTCATACGAACATGAATTTTTCCTTATATGATAATTAACACTGAAAGCTTACTTGACTTGTCATTGTTAAAAATTGATCAGAAGGTCTTTATTTGGATTGTAACGTGGCTTTTGGAAAGGGTTACAAAGATACGATTGTAATAAAGGCTCAAGATAATGTCGTAATTGGGTTAAGGCTTACAACTTTTGGAATCGACTCTATTTTGTATAAAAATAATAATAGTTTTTTTTTTTTATTATTATTATTATTATTATTATTATTATTATTATTATTATTATTTGCCCCAGTTTTATGATGAGGACCTGTTAGATTTCTTTTTTGTTGTTGGACCGAACCTTAAAATAAGGCTGCCTACGTATCATTTCAAAACAAGAATCAGGTCAAACGTAGTTCAGCAAGTCTGTTCTTTTGTTGTTATTGATTTTTTTATTATGTTTTTTCAACTTTTTTTTTCTCTCGACTCCTTTTTTACTTCTATTTTTCTTTTTCTTTTTTGAATTTGTGACTCTTTCTTCTCTTTTTTTTAACTGTATTTTGTTACTAAAAGAGGGGTATGAAAAAGAATAAAGTTAAGTCTCAAAAGGGGTAGCAAAGGATTACACGATGTTTGGATGTTAGAATGAAATACTTTCGTCATATAAATTTTTAAAAATGTCAAATACAAGCATACTCTTTAAGATGTGAAGTGAAAATCAGACGTTATCTCTTTGCAATGTATGCATTATTGGATATGTATAAATTTGTCAACTTGAAATCTCCATCTGAGTAATAACTTCTTGACAACAAATGACATATGTCAATTTTTTACGCATTTTTCCCTACTAAAGAACGTATCAAGGTGTTTAAGTCCTTTATTCATTTCCTTGAATATATATTTTTTGAACTTATACAGCATATACATTCCATGAGTAGATATATAAGATCTCACCAAATCATCTTGCATAGCATGCAAAAATTGAATTGAAAGGAGATGCATATGTGGAAAGCCAAAATAGAACAGATCAAAATGACACAAGAAAAATATTATATTAAGATTAAAGGACTTAGTAATCAGACAACAAACTAAATTTCAGATTATAACTCTATAATAACCCAAATTACGACAAGACTCAACAAACAAACATATAATAAAAATGATAGAAAAGTCTAACATACTAAAATAAAATAAGGAAAGATTGCATAGCAGAAATGATGACAAAATAAACTATCCATACTCTCTTTTTAGAGAAAAGAAGAGTGTATCACCATCACCAAGCTTGACTTCTTAGCCACTATTTTGCACGCTAGCCTTCATGAAAGCTTCAACAATTTTAATTGTTTTTTTCTTGAGAATTAAAAGAATTTTCATATTCTTTATCATCACATATCAATTCGATGAAGTGTACATCATTATGCTCCGGTAGAGGATTATTAATAACATTTGGCGGTCATCATTTTGAACCACAATCCTCTTTCTTTGAATCATCTCTTCCACCTTTGTTCTTAAGTTCCGACAATCTTCAGTACTGTGCCCTGGAGCATCAGAGTGATATGCACACCGTATTGTAGGATTGAAACCTTCTGCATGTGGGTCCATATAATTTTGAGGAATCGGCTCTATCATCTTCAAATGTTTCAAATTATTAAATAAACTTGTGTAAGACTCTCCATTTGGTATGAAATTATTTCTAGGCCTTTGAACTCCTCCAAATCCCTATCTCGGATGGAGATTATAAGGTGTTCGAAAATTCTGAGAAGATGGATGAACATTTTGATGTGTTGGTGCTCGCCATTGAGAATTGTTTGGTGGATATACATCTGGTTGTGCACGATAGACTGCATATTGAGGTGGGTCATAGAGTATTGTGTATCTTGCATGGGGATATAGTAATGGTATTGAGGTGGTGCGGATTGATAAAATGGACCCCTTGAACTTTTTTTTTTGTGTGACATAACATTCACTACATCCTCCTTTAGTTTATTTCCTCCAAGATTTTCTGATCCATTTTTAATCACCTGTGTTGTGGATTTCAAGGCAGCTTGACTTACAATCTTTCCAGACTTGATGCCATTTTCCACCATTTCACCAATCTTAATAACTTCGGCGAATGTTTTGCCAACAACAGAAAGTAAATAATGAAAGTAGTCTGGTTCTTGCGCTTGGAGGAAATCATCAATCATTTCAGACTCTTTCATTGGCGGCTTAACCCTCGCAGCTTTCTCCCTCCACCTTATAGCATATTCACAAAAAATTTCGATGGTCTTTTTTCTCATGTTGGATCTGGAACTATGTCAATGTTATATTGAAATTGTTGAACAAAACATCGAGCCAAATCATCCCATGTATGACAGTTAGAAGTATCTTGATCTATGAACCATTCTGAAGAAATTCCCATCAAACTTTCCCTAAAAAAAGTCATGAGCAATTCTTCTTTGTTTCCGGATCCTCTCAGTTGATTACAATATCTCTTTAAATGAGCTAGAGGATCTCCATGTCCATCATACTTCTCAAATTTTGGAGTTTTAAAACCAATGGGTAGATGAACGTGGGGAAACATGCATAAATCATGGAATGAGACACTTTTGTAACCTCTCAACCCTTGCATATCTCTTACACTCTGTTCCAAACTCTTCATTTTTCTCGTCATTTCTTCATGTTCCTCGTTCTTAATAACTTTGTAGCTTCAACAGGGGAACTACACTGATGAGTGTGATTGTAAGAGTTTGGAATTTTGAATGTCAATTCAGGGTTATAATCTCGATCATACTGAACTTTAGGTGGTGGATTATTGTTGGATTTTTTCTGCATTATAGGTGGTGGGACTCTATTAGTTGGCGCAGTCAACACGAAGAGTGGGTTACTCGTCATTGGTATACTCAAAGGGCGCACCGTAGAAGTTCCAGCAACTTTGGATGTGTTAGCATAAGGACCAAATCGAGGTGGATAAATTGGATCATTTGTCGACACTTGGATAGGGGGTGACATATTTGTATTTATATAGTCAGAGATTGAAGTTGGTGGAGCTTTTCCACTCATTTAAGCTTCGTACATATCTGTCATAGGTTGTCTTAATACCCTTACTTCTTCTGTTGACTCTTTTTCTTGTGAGGTCATCAGGTTTTGAACTTTATCATTGTCCGAATCATTTCCATCTTTTTGAACCATTTCCTTTTTCCCTTGTGACCTCGTATTTTAGGGATGAGATGTCAGCATAACCACATTAAGTGAGAATCAGGTGTGCGTAGTTCATTCAAATTGAACGATTTAATTTTTTATACTTGACTTGACAAATCCAATATTTCTCAAAGTATTATTAAGTTTCTTTAATTTTTTAATTAATTATACCAAAATAATTTAAATATTTTTTTAAAAATAAAAAAATTTGTTCATGAAGAAATATTTCATTTCATTTTTAAAAAGACATAATAACTCCTAAAAGAAGAATTTTTTTTATGTTTTTCCTTTTCTTTTTTTTTTTTGTGAAAATTGCAAGATAACATTTTTTATTACACTAATCACACCCAAATTAGTTAACTTATAGAGACTTTCTAAATAAATGCATTTCCATGTGGCACATAAAATGGTCTAGGTAGTCAAATAAGAGAGGGATACTTTTCCTTGATGTACCAACTCTTGTTCAGAGGCTTACTAAGTTACATGCAAATAATAAAAAATATTCAGAGTCTTTTAGGGATAACCATGTCCATATTCTACTTTTAGTAGGTTCAAACCTAAAGGAGATAGGTATCTAGACTGACTTAACCGAGTGGAAAACTCGAGCCAGGGAGGGGCAACTTATCGGTAGCAGCGCTATTCCGACTTAATTGCTTGTTCAATCCTGCCTAACATATGTGACTAAATATCCTTCACTGGGTGCCAAGACACTCCAGCTTTATCTCAAGGGAAAGTAGGATGCATAACTGCATTCCTGTGAATGTGTGCAAGTGTAGTCAGAGACTCATACGGTGTGAGTGATTTTTTATTTTTTATTTGATTTTAGTTAAGTTCAACAAAATAAATATAAAAGCAAAACAAATGAGCAGCAGGTAGCACATTAGGTCATCAAACAAAATATATCCACTAAAATAAAATAATAAAATAAAGTAAAAGTCAATATACAAAGCTCCAGCGGAGTCGCCAGAGATGTCACACCCCTTTTTCGCGCAAGCGGTAGGGTTTTCTCAATTTAAGTGACTGTATTAATTAAGGGATTATTTTCTTTCAGAGTCGCCACTTGGAATTGAGTTACGGTGTTCCAAGTCACCTTTTTTCTTTTATCCCTAACCAAAAGGAAATGACTCTTTATTTTGGTCCGCGAACCAGAGATTCAGGTAAGGAAATCTGTTGACCGAGGGGAAGGTATTAGGCATCCCTCGAGTCCCGTGGTTCCAGCACGATCACTTTTATTGACTTATACTTATTTTATAATATTTTTTGATATATTATTTTTAGTTCATGACTTGTTTGCATTTTTATTGTTGAATTTTTATTTGGTCTCAAATCAGATGAATAACTGCATTCTCAACTTTGACATTTGGAGACATAATTGTCTTCATCTCTCAAGTTCGTCCCACCTAATTATTTTCTATAAGTGTTACTTTAAATTAATAAAGTTATTTATATTTTTAAACAAGATGTGTCACCGCATCCTTGAATTTTTAATGTCTCAAAAAAGATGCATAACCACATTCTTAATCGAAACAAATATTTCTTAATATGCCTAAAACTCATTTAGTCATTAAAACAAATATTTTTTCTTCATACATAAAACTAAATAATGTAAAATAAATATAAATGTTGAGGATACAATATATAATTTTGCACTATTTCTATATTTTTTATTTTATATGTTAATATTTTATATTTTTTTACTTTTAAAGTTAATGTCAAAATGAAGCGTACACTTTTTACTACAACAAAACAATAACAATTTGTTAAAATAAATATTATTTTTTGTGTGATAACATAAAATAAAAATAATTTGTTTTATTATTTATTTATCCATTATCTAGCTATACCTACTTTATCATTATTATTTAAATCAAAACAAGAAAAAATGTTATGACCCATTCATTTTAAGATATCACAACTAACATTTTTTTAAAACTCAATGTACTAACTCTAAATCCTTAATTAATTTTTTATATTCAATGAGATTCTACGTGACATTAACTAGAAACATATTCGAAACATCAAAATTGTACAACAATAAATACAACAAACATATTTAAATTTTACATTTATTGAATTATGAATGAAACAAAACTATATATAAGACAAATCCATAAAATTACATCACATTCCATAGATAAATTAAAAGAGATAAGTTAAAGTTGAATACCGCAAAGATCTTGAATGAACCTCGACTAGAACATTCACATTTTTTTATATGAATGTGTGTTGTGTTTTTCCTTTCTGTTTCTTTTGTTGTGTGTGGGTGTGTTTTTCAATTTTTTTTATTGCTGAAAGTTTTCTGATTTGGGTGTGATTCTTCTCCTCTCTTTCTTTCTTTTTTTCATGTGTTTTTGCAATTTTTTTTTTTTTGTGTATATATATAGTGTGTAGTAGTGTATGTGGGTGAGTGGAGAAGATAATGTGAGGGTGTGGGAAGTGATAGTGGGGTTGTGGGTGGATGTGATTATAATGGATAATATTTTTATAAATTAAACATATCAAAATTATAAACAATAAATTTTAATTATCTAGAACCAATAAAAAAAACTAAATGACTAATAAAAAATATAATTAAGAAACATTAGTTTATTTATTAAATTTAAATTATAAGAAGATATATTTTTGTTGCTTTTCATTTATATATTTTATTAAACAATTTACCTTAAAAATGACTCTATTTTTATTGTTTCCAAATTTATAAAAATAACTTGATAAAAATAAGACAAAATATAAAATATCTAACTTAAACATAAAAGAAATATTTAAGGAATAAAAAATAGTATAAAACCTTAGGTTCGGTCAAAATTACGTGTCTACAATAGCTGATAGGTGATCACAAGTGAGAACTATCCTTTCACTTTAGACACAACATTATAATTCATGAGAAACTACATTAAATCATATAATGATCACATCATAACATAATTTCATGCTTCATAGCCAATTCATAGATCTAGGGTTGTGGAAGAGGGATCCTTGTCACCAATATCACAACCACACAATTAGCTATAACATCATTATCACATAACCAGATTTGACCTTGCATAATTGAGATCAAAGGAGAATCAAGGTCATACCTCATTGCCCTTTATGGGACTTCATACTTCAATACCCAGGAACTCACAACCAACATATGAAATAGGGCAATTCATGAAGTATTAACATAACTAAAATCAAACTAGACAAGTTACATGTTCATCATCCTCAACAATTCACCTTAATCATTCCAAGAAATTAGGGATTTTGGGGAAAGATATGGGACAAGGAGAAAATCATAGGAATTCATAAATTTACCATCAATTCATACATAGAAAACATTAATTCAATCATAATTCATCACAAATAACTCACAATTTAATTTTACAAAGAAGACCCATGTGAGGAGAAAAACCCTTGTTTTGGGGGACCTAGAAATCATCTTTTGAAGGACCTCTTGGGGAAACGAATTCCAAGAGTGAAAGAAACAGTACCTTAATGAAGATTAATCCATGAAATTGAGTTGAAAAACTTGAAGGATTGATCTTCTTCTTGGATCTCTATGGGTCTTCAATGGAGTTTTGAAGGAAGATAGAGAATTTGGGAGAGAGGGAGATTTTGGAGTTAAACTTGTGGGACTTGATTTGAGTGATAAAATTGACCTAAAACTGAACCTAAGATGTTATATAGTCACCCAATAAATTACCCAAAAGACACCTCACTTAAATGGATTTAGTTGTGAAGTCAAATCACCCAAAATACGACTTTTACGATATCTGGTGAGTAGGAGCGCATCGCGAGGCTAATTCCCCAATTTATTTTTTAATTTTGAGTTGAGGCTGTAGGGTTAGTGTCAGCACTGCATTGCGAGTCCAACTTCATATTCCCACGTGATGTCTGCGCGATGCGCAACAGCTACCACAATCTGTCTGTGCGCAAGCTGCCTTGGCAGCTTGCTCACCCAACTTTGGGTCCTCCCCAATGACCCTTCTGGTGGTCCTTGGGGTGTTGTGACTGTATGTTTTGACCCTACATACTACATTCTACCTATTTGAAGTCTTTTTACAAATGTTGGACTTCATATGACCCTCCAAAACCTTCACCAAACAAAGGGACGTCAACTAGTTGAATTTCGCTAGTTTCCGGACGTTAAGACTTTTATTTAATCCTATGGCTCCAATACTTCTCAAACAAGTTGTTTATACTTATTTAGGTCTAAAATCATTATTGTTGAACATATTAGGCTCTATTATAGGTCATGGATTTCCAGGGTGTTACACATATCAGATAGGGGTGCACAATTCACATCTAGGTTTGGCATGTCATTCAAAAAAGGGTTGGGTACCAAGGTGAAGCTAAGAACCGCTTTTCATCCCAAAATGGATGGTCAAGCGGAGAGTACTATTCAAACTGTTGAGGATATGCTTCGAGCTTGTATAATTGATCTATGGCTCTTTTCGAGGCCTTGTATGATAGGAGATGTAGATCTCCAATTGTATGGTTTGAAGTGGGAAAGTCTTCACTCTTGGGTACCGATTTGATTTATAAGACTTTGGAGATAGTTCATATGATAAGGAGCAACTTGAAAATAGCCTAAAGCCGGCGAAAGTCCTATGCCGACCATAGGACGTGATACTTAGAAATTGAAGAAGGTGAGAAGGTGTATCTAAAAATTTCACCTATGAAGGGAGAGGTGATATTTGGAAAAAAGAGGAAGTTGTGTCCTTGTTATGTGGGTTCTTATGAAATTATGCAAATGGTTTGAAAGGTTGCATATGAGTTGAGGTTACATAGTGAAGTGGCTTCGGTTCATCCAGTTTTCCATGTCCCCATGCTTAAGAAATGTATCGGTGATCCCGAATCAGTTCTTCCTATTGAGGGTCTAGGTGTGCAAAAGAACCTCTCATATGAGAAGGTTCTGGTTGAAATCCTTGACAGATAAGTAGAGAGGTTAAGGAACAATGAGGTGGCTTCCGCAAAGGTGTTGTGGAAGATCCAACTAGTTAAGGGTGCAACATGGGAGGCCGAGGTTGACATGAAGTCCCGTTACCCTAATATATTTGATAACTAAGGTTAGTTGTTCCTATCTATAGTGAAAATAATGAGTTTATTTGAAGTTTCCTTGATTTTTGGTAAAATATTGAAATATATGTTTTGTTACACTGAATTATAGTGAACTATGCCTATAGAAGTGAAAGATTTTTTAAAAAATGTTCTTTTACTTGATTTGAACTTATGTGGTGTACTTTGGTATGTGGTGCCTTCATGATTTGTATTGAGCATGTTGATATGTGTTGAAGAAAGTTGTGGCATAAGTGAACACGCATGTAGTGAATGTTGAGCTCTTATGAGTTGAAAATGATGTTTTGAGTTGCATTGTGTAAGAGGTCACGTGGTTAGGTTTATTGGTGTTGTAACTCATGTTGTGATATGTTGTTTTTGGTTGGGCTGCTAGTCTTGAGTCTATTCCTTCCTTTCAAAGAATTTGTGTCATTCGAGGAGAGATGTTCCTTAGAGGGGGGGGGATAATGTAATACTCCGAAAAGTCTAAAGCCTAATCTAGAGCTTAACATGAGTATCTAAGAAATGTAACATTGTTTTAACGACAAATATAATGTATATAAGTCATTTAGGATGTTTTAGAATCAAAACGTCAAGAAACGTCCATGACGTCAGGAAACTAGTTCAAGAGGTGCTAGTGTGCCTTAGCCTATTAGACTAGGTTTTAGGAGTAGGAAATCGATGGAATTTGGTAGTAAGGTATCTAACACGTATTAATGTTGGTGTAGGGTCAAAACGTCCAGGTACGACTCCTCAAGGACCGACCAAAGGGTCCTTGAAGAGGAACCTTGCATTGTGGCTAAAAACTGTCTTGAGACAGTAGCCATCGACGGTTGCAGGCTATGAGGCGTGGCCTGATCGACGAGGTATTGATGGCCACCATTGATGGTCCCTTATTCAATTTCGTGAGGATTCATTTTAGCAAGTCTCTAACCAAAATAAAGGATGTGCAGCACGGAAGGTACACTGGTCGTTGACTGACCTACGGCCCATAGGTCGGGGTCTTGTAGGTCAGGTCATTGTTTTGCTTCCATGTTTTAATTAGTCCAATTAATAATTAAGTGGTTATTTAATTAGTTAGGAGTTAATGTAGGTCTATTTAAGTTCGTTAATGACTTATATAAAGCCCCCAACCTAATTAAACTAATCCAACTCTCATAATTCCCAAAACCAAATTGCTCTTCCTTCTTTCTTCTTTCTCTCTCCCAAAGAAACTCCATAGAAGACCAAGTAGATGAGGGTTATAGGAAAGCAAGAAGACTACTTTTATCCATCATTCTTCATCAATTAACAAGGTATGGGATTCCTTTCACCGTTGGGATTCTTTCCCCAAAGGGTTCCTCCAAATCGATTTCAAAAAAATGAGTTTCAAGTGGGTTTTCTTCTATTACGAATTTGATCTTCTATATTGCTTTGTTTATGGTTTCATTAGATTATTATGATTAGATTATGATGTAATATGATTCAGTTATGTTAGTTCTTTATGAGTTAACCTAGTTTTGCAGATTAGATCATGAAATTGACCGGAAGTCTTTAACCCTATGTTATGAACTAGTGATGAATTGTTGTGTAGTGATTAAATTGACTTCATTATTGTGTAAATTAATATTGTGTGATGATGTTACACCCATTTTTGGATTGAATTGGATTGTTAATTGTAAAACATTCGATGATGGCTTGTGATCTCAATCCTCTACTTCAATTATGATTACTTGTGTTTAGTAATGAAGTTATATTGAAGTATACCTTATGATAAGATTGATTAGGTTTGGTATGATGTTGAATTGGAATGTCTTGATTTGTGACTTGTGAGTTGTTGGATAAGATGTATTGATATAGGATGGTGATGAATTGCCAATGTGCCTTATCATAATGTGATTATGTAAATGTGCTTACCTCACATGTGTGAATTTTATTTAAAGGACAATATTCATGCAATTCCTATTGAGCTATGATGATGACTATATAAGGGATAAACACTATGACCTAAACTATATAATGTTTATTAATGAAAGTCATTTCAAAAGGGACTCTTGCTTTGAAACTAGTGAACTAGAAGTGACGAATGTCCCTTCCCACATAAGGAAGGTAGGATCACTAATTTACTCATGATATTGAAGACTATAATGGATTTAGCATAAAGAGGGTCCCAACCACATCTCCTAGTTCTTGAACTATGTTGCCCCCATAGGAATACTAGTTAGTGGATCCACATCGATGCTATGTTCATGTTTTGGTACTACCTTGCCAAGTATTCTTCC
The DNA here is from genome assembly GCA_016801875.1 of Solanum sitiens. NCBI lineage: Eukaryota > Viridiplantae > Streptophyta > Magnoliopsida > Solanales > Solanaceae > Solanum > Solanum sitiens. The sequence goes on along the minus strand of JABWTJ010000222.1, from coordinate 1,012,686 downwards.
TTCTCTCGGTGTATGGTTCCATGACACCGGATTCCACATTATCTCATGTGGTGTATGTCGGTTAAGGCAATATATTCCCAAAAGAAAAAAAATAAACTAACAAGGTGAACTCTAACTAGGATGACCTAAGGGGTTTAGCTTAGTCTAGGTAGGGGTATGGTACTCTACCTATACATTGCACTAGTTAGCAATGAGGGAAGTCTTAGAAGGATGTTCTTATATACTTATATGCTTATAAATGTAAATGATATTTATATGTTGATCTTACATGTTAATGACACAATGTAAAGTTGGTTTAACTTATGAACATGTGATTGGTCTCTATTACTAAAGTATGATGATGTTTACACTTAATGATATAGTATGTGAAGTTTGGCATTGCTTATAGTTATTATTGGATTTACTTGATTGAGTGAGGTTATGGGGCCTTACTTAGTCATTGTATTAGTCGACTTAATGTGGGTGTATGAGTGATGGTCTTGCTTTGGTTATGATGTTATGAACTCTTATACATTCTTGTTGATATTATAACTTGATGATAGAGTTGTCTTGATTAAGTCCTCAATTATGATGATATGCATGTTGACTTGAATAGACTTGGTACTGTTGGTCTTGTAATGTACATGGTCTTGACTTAAGGAATATGTGCTTATTGACTTGTATTGGTTCTTGAATATCCATAAGGCTTTCAAAAGTGACTTTGTATGCTTTTGAATAAATGTCCTTTTTAGCATGATTTCTATGTTGTATGTGCATATGATTCCATACTTAGTACAAATGATGTGCTAAACCCATTTCTCCCTTTTCTCCCAACATTTTAGGATCCGGTCGTTGAAGGGTTCTTGACGACTTTGTAAGGAAGACTTGGAATCATTCTCCAAGTGTGGGTATGTCGTCAAGTCCGAGGATGATACCTTTTATTACTCTAGCTATGGTTCTTTGTTAAAGTCTAAAGACAATCATTTCATTCATGTTGTTTCGAGATATTGTTGTAAGCCCTAAGTGGCATTTTTACATTGTGTAAGGGCTTATGCCTATGTTGATTTGACTCATTTTAGATGGTTTATATGAGACATCCGTTTTTAAGACTCTTTTATGTATCTTATATATATGTTCCATAAAATTAGAAGACTATGTAATCTTCTTATAGGAAGGGTTTATGTATACTTGATATGAATATATTATGTGTAAGCGAGAGGTCTAAGTAAACCTCATGAAGTAGTGTAGATGTAAAGTATTTTCTACATTTTTAACCTATGAATGTAATGATGAATGCTAAGAGGCTAGTCGTAGTCCTCTCTGAGGAAGACGATGCCTGTTACCTTGGCAAGTAAGATACCCTCTTTTGGAGTGAGGAGATGACACCGGATTCCATGTTTGGCTTACATGGTCTTATTGTCAGTTAAGTCTAGGATTTACCTAAAGTAAAATGGACAATGGAAGTAATGTGATGAGCCCTAACTGAGATAACCTAATGAAAGTTCCTTAGTGTAGGTGAGGGTATGGGACTTTACCTATGCATTGCACATTTATCTCTTGAAGGGATTTCAAGGAAGGTATTCTATATGTGTATGTGTATGTATTTGTCTTATATGCATTACATTATGGTATTGACCTAATTGTAAGATAATATGCATGGTATGAGTCTTGTAGTGTCTATATGATGAAGTCTTACCCTGTATGAATTATATTGGTCTCATTGACTATATGATGAGGTCTTACTTCGAATAGGTATGATGTTGGTCTTACTTGGCATATGATGAAGATCCTACTTATGTATGTAGTGTATTATGGTTGTCATGTTGATGTATGTAGTAAATGTTAGGCTAGTCTCTTCGTTAGTTTACTATGTATGGGTGAGGTTATGGGACTTTACATGTACATTCCACTAGTAGGCTTAGATTGTAATTATGAGTAAGGTCTTATGATGTTAATTGAAATGAAGTCTATATATGTAAAGGTTGACTATTGCTTTACAATGGTTATGATAGAAGTCTTGACTTGTATGTGGTCTTGGAATGAGTCCTCTATGTGGTCTATGAAGCATGCTGAGTTATTTATGAAATATGTGTCTTATGATATGCTATGCTTTCATGATATCCTATAATTGAGTTAATGAAGGTTATGTGAATGTTCACCTTGGTGACCTTAAGGTGATTCTTGAGCATGGGTAGTGAAATGGGATACTATTCATATATTGCACCAAGTATTACTAGAGGGTTACTTGGGGGTAAGAAACTTACAATAACGGGAATATTATGTTATGAATATGATAGATGTGCATTAAACGAATTATGTGGATTTATGTGATGTTTTAATAGTGTCAATGCCTATGTGAAGTATATGAGCTATGTTGTACTTATGGTATAAAGGTTTTATGAAGTTTTACAAAAACGCATGAAGCATTGTTTTCGAACCAAATGTCCTATTTAAATTCATGTTTTTACATGGTTGCAATACTCAGTGCGTTCTTGTACTAAAACCATTCTTCTTCAACTTTTTACACAAAGTGTAGGTTATGGATGCTTAAAGTAAGACTAAAGTGAAGGGCTTGATAGATGATTTACAAGCTCAAGAAAGGGATCCTTAAGATTCAAGGATTTCCAATGTCAAGTTCTTATTCAAGTTTATGTAATAGCTTAGTTATTATTTTATGTTGTTAAGGGTCGTGTCCCTATTCTATTCTATTGATGTTGAGTCTAACATGGTGTAACGACCCTCAAGTACACCCTAGAATAAGGGTGCACTCTTGAGTCGAAACAAGGCGTACTTGACCCTTTGGACGTCTCGTACTAGCCTCTTAACTATCGTTCATTACTTAAGACATGAAAAGTAGTGCCGAATCAAAACTTTTCACAAAATTATTAATAATAAGAAAATATTTTTTATAAAACACTAAAGAGTAGTCTCATCATCACTAACCAACTTAAAGACACAACTTAAATATCTTAGGGACACGTCCCTTTACATTAAAAGAAAATACATAATAAGTCTTATACAAGAACTAAGGAAACATAGACTATGTCCTTGAATGTATGAGCACATACCAAATCTTGAGAGAGTCGATTCCCAAGCTTGCCTTCTAACCTTCCACTTTCCTCCAACCTATACTTATAGAGTATAGAAAAGTATGGGGTTAGTACAAATATTGTACTAAGTATGACATTATACAAAACATGCAAAAGAGGACATTTTAGTAGAAATAAGTTTTCATGATAATTGAGTAAAACATTCATGAATATAGAAGTAAAATAGCATATAAATCGTCATTTAGTATAGAATAGAACTTCCATAATTTTAGCATCAAAATGCACATTACAGTGAACTCAAGAAAACATTACAGTAAACCCATTTCTTACCAACTCACAGTTAACACATTTCCTTGAAGTTTTCTTAACCAAGGTTATCGTAAGGCTCACTAAGGTGAGACATGAAGGACCCGCCCATACAATCCCTTCAATGCACACCTAAGGGATTCTCATGACTACCCATTATAAGCTTACTTCGCACGGGTAACAAGTCAACATTCTACCCCAAAACACTAAAGAGACATACTTCATTTAAGGAATTTACATAAGTTCCCTTCTCCAAGAAAACTCCCAAGTTACACAAAGTGCAATGTGAAAGTAGCATCCCATACTACTACACCCACCAAGTGCTTCTTGAGGATTCCCTTAGATTGAGCACAACACATTCATCATTCATAAACTTCATCATACAAGACGTAACTTTAACATGCTTCCTTAACATTAAGTCACATAACTCATTTACATCACATAATAACTAATTCATACATTGCATATAAAGACACACCAAGACTCCCCTTTCAAGTGCCTACTCGTGCAATGGATATATAGAGTACCATACCACCACCATCCCTAAGAAGTACTCTTTAGAAGACTTAGTTCATTACATTCTTTTGAGGGGGATAGCTTTAACCAACATAGACCATGAGAGCTAGACATGGAATCCCGATAGTAACCCTTACCAGATGAGGGATCCCCAATTTCCTAGGGTAGGGTCATTCTCTTAGCCTTTAAATGGAATCTCCAATAGCTATACCTATGTGGGCGCATAGTTGAGGGAGAAGGAGATTGCTTCTAAGAAACCCATTCTCTACTAACGAGAGTACTTATCACATGAGGTACATTGGATACATATCTCAACTCACGAAGTGTAACCACCCCTTCTTCATATCCTCTCGGTGCTAAGCATGACTTCCCGACGGAGTCTTAAACATTCATTGCTAAAGGTCAAGGGATAACTATTGGACACCACATGTAAACTCACGAAGAATGCCTATCCTCTAACCTATCTTAGAAATCTCTTGGGAATAGTGACGTTACTACTAAACACTTCATCTCAACTCACGAAGAGTGTTCACCCCAAAACAACCTTCTTCATTCCTAGAGTCTTTTAGGAAGTGTAGGAAATTATCTAGACACTTCATCTCTACTCACAATGATTGTTGACCCTACATGCCCCATTCACATTCGTTAGCTTCATTCATTCATTCAAAGTGTGTGTGTGTACATGTGAGTACGCCTTTCACATAATCACCATTTCTATTATATTGACTTCTAATCATGCTTACATCTTCATTCGTCACTTTTCACACATTATAATGCTTCACATATACACATACTCCATTTAGACATAATCTATACAAACTATGCAATTCAAGCTTCATAAAGTCTATCAACATGAACATCAACATTATCACTCTACTGCATATACAATGCCTTCATGTCCATACTCACAATACTCATGAAAATACATATTCATATACTCCAAGTAAACACCGCCACCAAAGGTGGACCATACCACTCAAGAATATTTCAATGGAAACTATACAAGATCGAGCAACTTAAACTTCATCCAAGCTTTCACCGCCTTTCATCAATTTTTCATAAAATCAAGATAATATAGCATGTATAGGCAGTAGCTAACCCAAAATACATCAAAAGAAACTCAACTATAATATTATCTAGCTAAAAGCAATGAACCCACTTCATAAGCCAAAAGTTGGTAATAAGCATAAACATGGTTTTATTGGGGTTTGAACATTAAAATCATCAAAACGTTTACATGCAAAGACCCATACCTAGAGTCAAATATTGAAGAAGTTAGAGTTTGAAAACCCTTTTTGAAATATCTTTGAAGTGACTCCTTGAAGTAAATAATTTTCAAGGATGAACTACCATACCTTACTGTTAAGAAAACCACGAGATTTTGTGAAGAAACTTGAAGAATTGGTCTTCTTCCTTGGAGCTTGTAACTTCTTGAAAATGGAGGTTTTTGGAGAAAGGGTTTCGGAGATATTTTTGTTTTGAATATGAGGGTTTGAATTGGTGGGGGAAATGGGGTTTAAAGTGACCTAAAACCGTCCACAAATAATCCCCACATTTCCCAAAAGACCCCTACACTAATTGGACCCTTTTCCAAAGTCTAATTTGATTTAAAAACAATGCGACTAAATCTGGGACTTGGCTGTGCGTCGCGGGGTCATCTCCAGATCTTGGTTCTGAATTTCTTTTTGGAACAGAAAGGTTCATGTTGTCCCCACATCTTAGGGCTAAATTCTTCTATCATGTGTCAGCTGCGCTCCATATCTTTGCTGCCCGGCAGCTTCCTTGGCCAATGTTTGCGTCCTCCTTGGGGACCCTTAGGGTGGTATCCGAGGAGTCGTACACTAACATTTTGACCCTTGGTATGTCCCTCAAGGTACTAGGGTCATCCCCGATGGTTTTAGACACCAAACAACACCTAAAAACATGAAAAACAAACAAGGACACTCTAGCACTCACACAAGGCTAGTTTCCGAACGTCTTGGTCGTTCCTTGACGTTTGACTTCCAAATTTACTATGTGTCTTCAAACATTAAAATTAGCTATTTTAACACATTATTAACTTATGAAATACTAGAGAAGCTCTAGTTCAACCTAGTTCATTATGAGTGTCATTACAAATGACAAAAGAGATTTAGAGTCTAACTATGTATTATGACCTATATTATGTTTATATGAAGTGATGTTTCTATCATATGTTGTTCTATGAAAATTTTTAAATTTACCTCTAAATTTCCTTTGACTATGCGATGAATGATGACTATGGGGGCTTGTATGAGACCTCCGAGAGGTCAAGTACGCCATGTTACTTCTAGGGGGTGCTCCCCTGTCGTGACACATTTCATCTAATTCTAAGCGTAAAAAATCGTTAGTTAGTGTATAACTCAACAAACTTGATTGGGGTCGATCCCACAAAGATTATATTTTTTTTACTTAAATATGAATGTATGACGGTGACCTTTCTAGCTGAATGAAGAAAATAATTAAGAGTCTAATATCTAAATTCCAGGATGTACTTACCAACACACTTCAACAATCGCCAAGGAACAATAAAATAACTAGAAAACACTTAGGGAATTAACTAACCAACTGCCAATATCAACTTAATAGGTGCATATCATTCCCAACAATATTAATTCACCGTATGTAGAATGGACAATAAGTAAAGCAATTTTCTCTGGAACAATTATCTTATTTCCATTGAGTTCATTCGAACGTTAACACTATCTAGAAGTTGACCAGCCCACTTTGTTCATCAACTCCACTCTTTTGAGCTAGAAACAAAGGATGAATCCCGAGTTTCACTTTCTCAAGCTTAAACTGTCATGACCCACTACAAATGATGCAAAAATGCTACGTATGATCTACAGACAATTACAAAAATAGATATAGTAAATATGAAAGAAAATAAAAATTGCCACTAAGAAATTACACCCACGCTAATATCTATTGTATAAATTTTAATTGGAAACGTGCAAAAGTTGAAAGTGCAAAATAACAGGGATTTTCAATTTATCACAGTTAGATTATTTTTTTACCCTTTAGTTCCCGCCCCATCGATGGTACCCACTTATGTCGTCGACTCATTCTATGATACGCTCAATAGTACTTTTTCCCGCCGAAGATACCAGAACATCAACCCTCTGGTGAGTAAAAAGCGAGATGTATTTCACACTCTCCAACCTATTCGGATATTTGTCGAATAGTAACTAAGCTCGCCCAATTGATCAATTTTCTGAAATTTCAATTTTCAACTGGTAGAATTAAAAACCATTGTTAAAACTACAAAGTTAAAAACTAAAACTTGGGTTTGCTCCAAAGAATTACCTTATTTTATATCGTGGCCCGACGAACAAAAGCATTCAAGCTTCATTCTTTGGATTAAACATGGTAACACTCGGTAGACCTCTTTTTTGTCTTGGATTAAAGTGAGTTGAGATTTTACCAATCAGTGTTACCAATTGCTTAATAGATACTAAGTATGAAGTAACAATTTTTCTTAGAGAAGAGACGTCATCTTTAATTTCCTTTAGAACTTGTCAGGTCCTTCAACTTTGCTGAGAATGCGAGTAAACATATCTACAGTGTGAAATTTTTTAAGGACCAGACCTTGGATCATTTGGATTTTGACGCTCATAGAGACGTACATATCGTTCTTTGTCTCCATCCTGATCTCTCCAATTCGTGCAAAGGTCACGTCTTTCAAAAAATCAGTTTTTCCAACTGTTATCTCAATGTCTATTCAAACCATTATTTAGACCCACTCTGCGATTGTTCTGACGGAAACATCCTCCATGATTTGCTAAGAAGTTTCTTGTTCATGGTACATGGCCTCAAAATATGTTTTATCTGGATTCACTCCACTAACTCCGACCATATTCACAGCGTTAAAACAACATCCCATGATATGCCTCGTCATCATATCGACCATGTTTTCATATCGTTCTTGGTTATTTTACACTTTTTTCTTTGTCAACCCAATTTTCAAAGGAGACACCATATCTAACCTAGAGTACCAAGTATGTAGAGCTTTCAATAAGGGCTAGCCCACCCCATCCGGGCTAACCCATACAGGCTTCAATATTTTACAGGCCAACTTGGGCTAGCCCACTTTGGTGTGGGCTGGAAAACGGTCGGCCCAACCCACAAGTACATGGGCTACATTCTTGACAGGCCAGCCCACTTTTTAAAAAATTATATATATTTTTTAATTATTAAATTAAATTATAAATTATAATTTAAAAATACTATCATAAATATCAACAAAAGAATATTACACGATGTTAATGTTACTACTTGTTAATCAGACCCACATATAAAATTATCTTTATAATATTTGTTAAGTTTTTTTTCAAGTAGAAGTATAAATATCTAAATAGAAATATTAACCTAATTGTTTTGAGTTTGGACTTGTCACATCCCAAGGCCACACCCTAGAAGTTAGGGCACAATCTCGGATTGTAACCGGCGTACTCGACCTCTCGGAGGTCTTATACAAGTCCGTTCATATCATTCATTGCATATACATAGTGAAAATTAGTGCGAAATTCAAACTTTTCACAAAACATATCATAGTATTTAAAAACTCTTTCATATAAAAGTAATAGGAAATACTAAGTCTCAATCTAATCAAATCATAGACACAAGAGTACTTGGGACACGGCCCATACACAATAAGAATAAAGAAATACTTAGTCTATTACAATACTTCGAAATAAAAGACATAAAAGACATCTATATATGCCCTCGAGTCAATTGAGGACATACTTCAATTTCTATTGAACGATGCTACGGTCCAAGTCTTGCTTCCTAAATGCTCCTCACCTACCAACAACTATAGAAATATTTAAAAGCATGGATTAGTACAACCACATGTACTAAGTATGGCATAATGCATAAAAATCATGAAAACGGACATTTATTGGAAATATGCATCTTTTCATTTAAGTATCATAAAATAATCATAAGAATAACATTTGTCAACTTAGAAACACATAAAAAATCATATACACCTAATATCATAATTTTAGGAGCTACTTAACAGTAACTCAAATCACTGTACAGTGAAGTGCTTAGTCCTTCACCAAACACACCTTCTAGAATGTAGTCTTCTCACTAAAGCTATCCTAAGATTTACTTAAGTCACACAAAGAGAGACTGCCCATACACCGTCTTTAAATGTGCCTAAACGATCCTCAAGATTACTCATAATGAGATATATACACACTTACAAGACATCAAACACAACATATAAGATATGAAATTCTCCTTACCAAGGCTATCAAAAAGACTTACTTAAGTACTCCTATAAAAGAACGCTCATACACCCTCTTCAAGGTTACCTAAATAATCCTTAAGAACGCTCATACACCCTCTTCAAGGTTACCTAAATAATCCTTAAGACATCCTAAGTTTAGCTCATATCAAACATAACAATCAACTTCCCTATCTAGAGTCATTCTCAAGACTTCCATAGATAATACATGAAGAGATCATCCCATATGCCCTCTCCACACATTAGCTAAGGAATCCTTAAGTCACTTTAGCTTAGACTCATGCATTTACATACTTTCTAACATAAGTCATTAGTTAATTAGTTCATTAAGACACATTAATCACATAAATGACATTCAAGTAATGGTCTTAGAGAAGACCTAGGGACTCCAATTAACACCTTCAAAGCCTATTGTGCAATGTCTAGATAGTGTCCCATACCACCACCTAAACTTCATTTAACATACTTTCTAACTTAAGTCATTACATTCATTAGTTCATTTAAGTCTCATTCATGACATAAAGACATTCATGTAATGGTCTTTGACAAGACCTAGGGACTCTAACTAACACCTTCAAAACTTATTCTTGCATTGTCTAGATAGCGTTCCATACCACCACCTAAACTTCATAGAAATTCTCTAATGCTAATAGGTATTGTCACGACACGAAATCACCCCCTAGAAGTTAGGGAAAACCTTCGAATCACGAACGGGCGTACTTGACCCCTTTAGGGTATCGTACAAGCCCTCTAACTTGCATTCATAACATAAAGCATGAAAAGTAGTGCGGAATTAAAACTTTTCACGATAATAATAATAGAAGAAGTCTTTTCATAAATACTAGGAAATCTTATCATCACAAGCCAACTTAAGGACACAACTTAGAATCTTAGGGACACGGACCTTTACAATAAAAGTAATTACATTTTAAGTCATAATAAAAAAATTAAGAAACATAAAACTATGTCCTCGAATATATGAGGACATACCCAATTATTGAGAGATAGAATTCCCAAGCTTCAACTCTGATCCTCCCAAAAGGCTTCCAACCTATACACATAAGGTATATAAAAGTATGGGGTTACTACAACAATGTACTAAGTATGAGTATGGCATATGCAAAAACATATATGAAAAGGGACATTTTAGTAAAATAACTTTTCATGCAATTTAAATATAATATTCATGAATTTAGAAACAATCCAACATAAGAATCGTCATTTAACACTTAAGGAAGGACTCACATAATTTTTGAACCAAAAGAACACTTTACAGTAACTTTACTAAAACTTATAGTAAACTAAAAGGAACATTACAGTGAACTTACTAAACTTACAGTAAAATTGAATAAAGCATTATAGTGAACATTTTTGAATTCTTACAATGAAGACCTTACAGTGAATGGCACGGTCCAAGTCATATGAACTCTTTTTCCTTTGAAGTTACCCTAACCGAAGGTTATCCTAAGACTCCCTAAGGTGAGCCAAGAAGGGATCTTCATTACACCTCCCTTCAAAGCACACCAAAGTGACCCTTAAAACCACCAAATCTTAGGCTTACTTAGTTGGAAATCAAATCCACGCCCTTGGCTAACATATGCAAAACACTCATGGAAATATAGGTCACACTAAGTGCAATGTGAGAGTAGCATCCCATACTACCACTCCCACTTAGTGCTCCTTATGGATTCCATTTACTCAAGTACTCCACAATAATCATCCATAACACCATACCATAGTACTCATTCACACGGATTTCATGAAAGTACTCTTATCCCATAGTAGGTATAGGTCACACCAAGTGCAACGTTAGAATAGCATCACATACTACTACCCCCACTTAGTGCTCCTACTAGGTAACTAATGTGGATCGAGCACTTCACGACATACATACACAATATCAACAATATACAAGTTAACTAGTTTCAAATCAATTCTTTTGTGGGAGTTAACTTAACCGACAATGACCATGAGAGCTAGAGGGAATCCCGATATTAACCCCTACCGGATGAGGGATCGTTACTTGCCTAGTGTAAGGTCATGCTTCTTAGCGTTTACATGGATTTTCCAATAGCTACACCTACGCGGACACATAGTTAAGGGATAAGGAGATTGTTACTAAGTAACTCACTCTCTACTAACGAGGAGTACTCATCTCAAGAGGTACTTTGGATTACAACATCTCAACTCACTAAGTGTACTCCACCTCCCCTTCATATCCTCTCGGTGCTAGGAATAACTCCCCACAGATTTCTCAACATAATAGTATCTTATAAAGCTCACTAGGAATGGAGAGATTGCTACTAGACACTACATCTCAACTCACGAAGTGTGTCCACCTCAAGATTCCCCTTTTTACTCAACTTGGCATAATACATTCTTTAAAGTACATGTGCACACCTTGCATATAAGCATAATTTCATTCTCATCAAGTTCTACACATACTTTAACCTTGATTCATCAAGTTACACACTCTACATGCTTCTAATAATCATATACTTCGTTTAGACAGAAACTAGGTCAAACATGCATTTCCAGCTACACCAAACACAATACAAGACCCATTTCCAATATATCTTCATTTAACATATTAGACCTTCAAGATTACATATTCATAACATACTAAATAACATCAAGTTCATCAATTAGCACCGCCACCTATAAGGTGGACCATACCACTCAAATAGCAATTCATAATAAGAACTATACAATGAGAGTAACTCATCAACAAATCAAATCATCATCACCCATAAGCAATTTATCAATATTTCACCATATTAAGGCCCTTAGGGCAGTAGCTACACCAACATGACAAATACAAGAAGACCCAAGTTCATACCCTACTCAAATCATGTTCACATAACCCATTTTCAAGCCAAAAGTTGAAGTATGCATAAACAAGAGTTTCATGGCGTTTTTAACAGCAAAATCATAAATTCAAACCAAGATAAATACATTTAAACCATTAGAACTTAAATACAAGAAGACCCATACTAGAAATCAAAGTTAGAAGAAGTTTGAATTTACAAACACTTTTGAAAACCTTTGGCTTCTTGAATGAAAAGATATTCAAGAATGGATACCATACCTCACTAAGAAATCCAAATCCAAGAGTTTTTGATGAAGAGACACGTCCAACCAGACCTCCTATCCTTCCTTGCCCTCTAGCTTTCAATGGAGTCTTGAGAGAGTTTGTCTTTAGAGAGAGAGTTTGAATGTTGAAGTGAGGGTCTTGTCTAGGTCTATGGTTTAAAACTAATTTAATATAACCTAAAAACACTAAAATTATCCACCTAAGGTCTTAAAAGACTTGGGGTGTATTTACATAAAACACCCCAAGTTGGCAGCCACTTAACAGGCTTGGCAGATCTCACAGACGAGACCTTCACCAACGGACCGTCAGGGGGCCAACGGACCGTTGGTAGGGTCTCGTTTGTTGATACTTAGCTCCAAATGGAGCATGGACAATCTTAACTCACTGGTACAATCGACGCCCTAGGTAGATGGACCTTTGAGGGACCAACGGACCGTCCTTAGGGTCGTCGATGGCCACTGCTTTTTGGCAGATTTTGCTCAAGTCTTGGGCCCTTCAACTAGGGCCCCTTGTGGGTCCTAGGTGGGGTCATACCTGGATGTTAAACCCCTAAACTAAGTCGTCTATGTCTTAGGAATATCCAATGCAAGTTTCAAGTAAAACGAACACGTAAAACTCATCCAAACACACCAAGACACACAAGTACATTCTAAGGTATACCATCCAAACGTCATGGATGTTCTTGGTCGATTGAACTCCAAACTTAACAAAACTTCACACACTGCCTAAGGACACTAAACTAACCCAGTTTAGCTTAAAATCAACTCATGAAACAATCATGAGTCTCTAGTTCACCTCAGTTCATTTTGGGGCGTTATATTCTCTCCCGCTTGGAATAACATTCGTCCTCGAATGACAATTAAATTTTAAGAACAGCAAGGACTCACTTAGAATCATATAATACACTTATATCATGATCAAAACATCAACAATCAAAGCATCAACTAGAAAGGAACATCATTTCACACTTTCAACACTTAGCAACATAGACAACTTTTGCCAAACTTCACAAAGTCAAAACTAAACCTTAGACTTATTTTATGGAGGAACTACCTTCTCCAACATTAAATATGCTCATATACAATCCTTTTACACACATTGAAACTAAAATTCAAGAAAAAAGAATTTTCTTCAAGATGTCAAAATTCTATAGTGAAGTTCACTGTGTTCACTGCCAAGCTACCAAAATTTTTCAAAAATTCATTCTTTAAGCAATTCATCAAGATGACATAATAAAATGAACTATAAAACCATATAAACTCATTTCATAACACAAAAGCAACAATAACAAAGAGTTAAGACTTACCAGAACCATCAATCCGGATTAACAATCCTTTCTAGCCCCCATCCCATAGGAAGGGTTCTTCTTGGGAGAATTAGGATATAGGGAAGCTTGATTGACATCTCTCCCCCTTTATTTAAGGTTTAGGAAGTCCCTCATCTTGTGGCCTTTACTACCACATGCAAATCAACCATCTATTCCGGCAAGACACTTACCCCTATTTTGCTTGCCATAAGTAGGCCACCTAGCCTTTTCATAGGAATGACCACCACCTTGAGAATGTTGATTTGGAGCCCTATCCTTGTTTCCCATGGAAGAATCTTGGGGATAAAAACTCGTCTTACGCCTTTGGTGACTAGAATCATCCGACCTAGGCCTTTTACCCTCTTGCCTTATCTCCCTAATATTGGACTCCTCAATTTGTTGCGCATAAACCATGAGCCTAGAGATATACATGTCATTAAGAAGCATTGCCGTACGACACACTTTTTCCACCAAGCTAGACACGCCCATCACAAACGTGTTCATCCTAGCCTTAGGGTTGGCTACCATGGTTGGGGCATACTTAGAGAGTTGGGTAAATTTGAGAGAGTACTCTTATACCTACAAGATGCATAAGTCTTGTACCATATAATCTTGGGTAAGTATGAATCACTTAGACGAATTATGAACGAAGCCTCATGGCTTGTACGTATGAATCCATAAGTCCAGCGTACATTTAAAAGTAAGTGAACATAAGATGTATGTAATAAAATGATTTGAACCTAGGAGGGTTAAGTAAAAGTGTGAAACACACTAAAAGGGCAAGTGCATTGGCATATGATGAAATGAACATTCACGTAATGAGGTGAGTAACTATGTTATACTATGATGCTAATGAAAATAGTGACAACATGATAAGAGGCTAAGATGAATGGTGAGGCAAGTTTCAACCAAGCGTAAGAAAATGTTACCAAATGTATTCACCTATGGGAGTGTAGAATGATGTAGAGTCAAATATCAAGTATACTCCAAAAGAAAGTGTTAAAAATGAATTCATAGTTAATATGTAAATAAAAAGAGTGACTACAAGTCTATAGGCTAGTGCAAGTGAGACAAGCTGCATCTACGCCTAAAAATCAATGTCACTAAATGAAATTTCTAAGAGAGTACATTTATGCTAAACGATGAATAAGCAAAGAAAGAGTGGCTACATGAGGATAAGCTAGTATAAGTGAGACAAGTTGTATCTACGCCTAGAATCTATGTCCCTCAATGTAAATTCCAAGAGAGCATATGTATGTTATACGATGAACAAATAATGAAAGGTGAGTAAAGATGAAATGAAAAGATGTTAAGAAAGAACAGGGTGGTACCACAATATGAGGCTAGTGCAAGTGAGACAAGTTGTACCTACGCCAATATAAGATCACCAAAAGTACTCACCTAAGAGAGTGTTAAATATTAAGAGACAAGTCTCAATCAGACTGTATATGTAAGTGTAAGGAAAATTCACACTTAATACGTAAAGAAGAGATGATAAATCATCTAATGAGCTATGACTACCTCATGCTCGAAGCAAGCTTCGATGATGTATGAGTTGAATGTAAATAGAAACTTTTAACGGAGCATCGATAGGCTAGATATGAGTTCTGATGCCGTCTTTCGGGAAGGGCGGAGGTTCACGTAATTCTCATGAGATGAGACTGTCCACCAAGGTGGGTATTGGTCTCCCTAAATCTCCTAGTCTTTGAACTATGCTGCCAACATACGGAACTATCCAGTGGTTTTCCATCTAAGCGAACTAGGGATGTTTTGGTTTCACCTTGGCTAGTGACTCTACCTCTTATCGGTGTGGGGAAGACACTGGATTTCATGATGCTCACATGATCTATGTCGGTTAAAATTAAAGTTCCTCAAAGTATGAAAGATAATGAAATGAATGATACTGAAGATGTATGTGCAAGACAATGAGGAGGTGAAACTAGACTCAGGTAACGACATTAGGTCATTCTTGGTCATTGCACTTCATGATCCTGATGAGGGTCTTAAACTTCATCCAAGGTATAGCTGGTGTTTAAATCAGCCTACGAGTGAATGAAATGAATAATGTGACGTAGGTATGAATGAAAGAAGCTGACTCTGTGTTTGCTAAAGAAGGCTCCCAAGTTGAGGTCCCATATGTTGAGCCCTCATTTGGGAAGTCCTAATGTTAAATCCGTGATTCCAAGGTCTCATGGTATATAAAAGAATGATATGTTATATATAGATGTGCTATATGAAATATCTTATGTGCTGGGTGCAATATGAAAGAATGATGATGCATGTTACTGTCATAGCATGAATTTCCTAATCTAATTTGGCAAGTCCAATTGACTTGGCTTTCCATAACTCATATCGTTAGGAGAAAGCTCTTCTTAATCATGCATGTCCTTGGCGTGAACTTTCATACACCCATACTTAGTACAAGTGTGTAATAATTCCATACAACCCTTTACTTTTAGGTGCAGGTGCAGGTGGACGCTAGAGCTTAGGAGACTACGTTGAAGTTATTCGGACGTGGAGCATTCATCCGGACTTGGTAAGCCCTCATGCTTTCGAGGATGCTTATCTCTTATATTCTAGCTTAGACGTAGGCATGAGCTAGTGGAGGATGTTCCACTAGCGTTTCTTTCTTACTTATTTTCAGACTACGTATTGGTGACATTTTGGCAACTTTATATTAATGCAGTTATGAACTATTTCCTTCATTTGAATATCTCATTATTAGATGGTTGTTGTGAACTGATGTGATATAATGCAATTCTTACTATGAAGTCTATGTATACTTCAAAGCAAACAAAATTTTTAAATTTTCCTCTAAAATGAACATATACGATGTAATGATGACATATGTAGGCTTGTCTGCGACCTCTAAGAGGTCAACGATGCCGGTTTAGGCTAGGGTCTACACCCCGGTCATGACACTCAACTAGGGAGACTTCTTTAGAAAACACAGAGTCTTCTTCATTTCTTCTTCATTCATTCATACATACTTCATTTTTCATTTATTTATATACCTAGGATGTTGTTTAGAACTCTCTTCGGGTTCACTGTGCAATGACTAAGAATGACCTAGTGTCATTACTTGAGTCTAGTTCACCTCTTGATTATCCTATCCAAACACCTTTGGTATCATTCATTTCATTGTGTGCATTACTTGAGGCTGGCCTCATTCTTTCTTTGGGAACTTTAACTTTGACCTACATAGATCATGCGAGCTCCATGAAATCGAGTTTCTACCCCACACCGAAAAGAGGTGGAATCACCCGCGAAAGTGAAACCAAAACATGCTAGCGTATATACAGAATTGAACCCTGCTAGAACCTTATGTTGGCTGCATAGGTTCAAAGACTAGGAGATATAAGGAAACCCATACCCGCCTAAACGGAGAGTCTCATCTCATGAGATTTACACAAACCTCTTCCTTCCTGAAAGAAAGAATCGTGACTCATAGCTAGCCTATCGGTGCTCCATATAAAGTTTCATTACATTCATCTCACACATCATAGAAGCTGGCTTCTAGCATGAGGGCATCATTGCTAATTAGATGATTTCTCTTCTCATCATTAGTATTAAGTGTGTATTAATCTCAATACTTTCATTAGAGTGTTTCTTAGAGACTGGTCTCTTTGTTACGTTTACACTCTCATAGGTGAGTACGATTTTTGGGTAACACTTATTAGGATCATTTGAGATTGATCTCGTCTTTCATATTAGACTCTTATCATGTTGTCACCACATTCATTAACTTTAGCATATTAGCTCTTCATAATTACTCACCCATTACGTGAATGTTCATTTCATCATATGCCAATTCACTTGGCCTTTTAGTGTTTTTCACACTCTTACTTAACCCTCTTGGGATCACATCATTTCATCATATACATCTTAGGTTAACTCATTTTTAAACGTACGCTGGACTTATGAACCCATACGTACAAGCCATGAGGCTTTATTCATAACTCGTCTAAGTGACTTATACTTACCCAAGATTATATGGTACAAGACTTATGCATCTTATAAGTATGCCAAGGTCTCGATTTCAATTCCTAATGGCAGCATTCATTAAGTATTTAATCACATAAGACTTATGTATCAATACTAAATTGGGCAAGGGAACCCAATTTCGAATCCCTTGAGCAACACTTAGTCTCATATTAAATTTTGATTTAAAACTTTCAGCTTGGGGACCCGAGGTCGAACCCCAACGCCTACACTTCTTTTTCTTTCTTTTATTTCCTCTCTTTTTCGTTTGAGACCAAGAGGATGTGGGATCGATCCCCCACAACCTCATTTTATTATTCTTTAATTTTTCCCCTAACTCCCTCACCTATCCGAGAGGTTGTGGGTTTGATCCCCACACACCTCAATTTTTAATTCTTTCCCTCTTTCATTCTTTCATTTGAGACTTACCCCATTTCGAATCCCCCTTACCTCATTTTTATTATTGAATTTTTAGTATCTTGCATATGATGAGGTATTGAGTTCAATCCTTAATGACCTCATCTCTTAAAAAAACTTTTTAAAAAACCAAACTCCTCCACACTACCCATGCCGAGACCAATTTCCAGATTTCTGTAAATTTGTTCATCCTTTCAATCCACTTTTTCTCAACATGTATACGTTGGATTTTTATGGAAAATTCTTTAGTCATTTCGTACATTATTATATGCATTATTTCCAAGTAATTTTATACTAAAACACAAGGTTTTAACATGCCATTTTCATGCTCCAAACCATGCCCAAGAACACGGCTGCACACACATTTTCCACACATTTATCATCACATAATTCCGAACATACATACATGAACATAATCATCACGAAAACACTTTACAATCCTAAATTCTACGAGCAATCATACCCAACCTACAACAATCGATGGGAGCTAGTGACAGGGACAGGCAAAGGGGAACATTCCTAGTTTTCGGATTAGAATTCGACTGAATCTTAGGGGTCTCTTGGGAAAGGGACCAAGAGGAAGAAAACCCATACCTTTTTTCATCGTTCAACACCTTCCAAACCTGATCTCAAGTGCTGCCAACTCACGCGCAATACGTTTGAAAAATGATTTTGTTTTTCGTTTTTCGTTTAGTTTTTCTTTTGAGTTTTAGTGTACAAGTTTTTCAAGAGTGATGAACTTTAATTTTTGTTCTTTTTGCTGATGATGAGTGTGAGAAAGAGTGTGGAGAGACGTGAGAATGAGAGTGGAGAGAGATGGGAGTAAGTGTAGGAGTAGGAGTTTTAGTTGAAGACTTAGACAAACTAGGACACCTTGCCATTTATTATTAAAAATCTGATTTTTTAAAGGCTTAGGTGAAATGACTAATCATGACCTTACTTAAATCAGATAATTAATATAAATTAATTAGATTTAACATTGCTTCCACCCAGGAATGAACCGGGGTAAAGCTTAACTCGCGAAAAGGGTCAAATTTGGGTCAACCCTACACGATTGTCCATTACTCACATTAATTAATTAATTAATTAAATTTCTAGGGTAATTACGATAATACCTTAGCCTGGAAAAGACCATTTTAGCCCTAGACCCTCCAAACTTAAGATTACCCCTTTCAAGTCCGGTTAAGTCTTATCCGGGTGAATCTTAAATTCGGGTGCCTTACATGCCTGGACCCAACCTTGCCTAGCCTAACTAACTCTCCAAGTTGGTTGGCTTGGCTGGTGCATAGGTTCGGAGGTCTGGTTCCACGCGCATCAATCCGTGTGAACCCAGTCTAATCTAGGCATTCTAGGTACGTTAGGCATTACTTAGCATGGTCCTTTTTGGGTTGTTACACACACCTTGAGTAACATGGATCACTCATAAACAATTCATCATTGATATTCATGTAAGGCAGTAGCTACAATTATTCTTACACAAACGAATCCCATAATCATACATTATAGAGTCAATGTTACAGTGAATGCCATACTTAACAATCAATAAGAAGTTGAGATCAAGTTCTTCAAGCATCAATTCACATTGATCAAATATCACATAATTCATCATCAATACACGTACTAGTCAGTAGATATAAGCAATTCAACGTGCTAGAATAACAATTAAATCAATACAAAGTCATGATCACAATTCCCATAGATAGGCTAAAATGAGAATTGAAGGGGACATGGGTTCATCATGCAATTGGATTAAAATTCACGCTAATATCAATACATTATCATTAATTCATCATGAGAAATCCTTTGAAAACGTTTTGAGAAAGAACACATTGTCAGATTGAAGAAGAAGAGATTTGATCATTAACATGCATTGAAAACATTGAAAGGAACTCTCTAGATGGAAAAATAACTAGATATGAAGGATCACCATACCTTATTGTCGAATAAAACCTCTAAAAATTTATGAAGTACCCATGGAAATCCAAGCTCCAAGATGTTCTTTAGCTTCACCTTCACGAACGGGATCCAGCAAGGACCAAGTGTTGCTACATTTTGCGGACGTTGTTGCAGAATCTTCTCTCCCAGAATTAATTTTCAGAAACTTGAGGAAACACCTCCTCTACGCAGACCTGTTCCACGAGGAAAATTCCAATAATAAAAGTCAATATTGGCTTAATTAAAAGGTCCAACTAAGTGAGTGGTGTTTTTGGTATTTTAGGGGATGGGTATACATTTATTTTAATTCAGCTTTACCCCACTTTTACCTATCCCAAAAAAATCCCCAAATTGAAAAATCAATTGCTCTTACTTCTCTCTATATTCTCTTTCTACCCAAACCTCCATTGAAGAACATTGAAGCTCAAAAAGATGATCGATTCTCCAAGTTTTCTACTCAATTTAGTGGCTATGTCTTCATTAAGGTATGGATTCTCTATCTCTTGGAATTCCTTTCCGCAAGAGGTCCCTTCAAAGATGATATCATAATCCCCCAAAATCAATGCTTTTTCTCTACACATGGATATTCTTTTAAAACCGTAATTATGAATCAATTATGATGAATTATGATTACATAGGGTTGTCGAGATGTATAATGATGGTTAATTGTTGTTTTTCACTTAAAATTCTTTTGGACAAATGTTTTTCCCCAATTTCATAAATCTTGGATTTGATGTGGTGAATTGGTTGAAGATGATGAATATATCAATTGTTATATTTTTGTTAATTCAGTTATTACTTCATGAATTGCCTTATATTATGTATTGTTTGTGTTTTGACCTAATTCCTTAAGAACCCATGAATGTCCCTCTTCTCTTGACCCTAACTCTTGAATTATGTTGATTAATGATTACATGTGATGTAATTGAGTATGTTCTTGCATAATTGACTATTGTATGATAATGATAATTTATTTGATGTGAAAATATCATTGATTTGTGATGCAGTCATCAAAGGGTTTCTTGGAGACCATTGTTAAGATCTTCAAGGTCATGAATATGTTATTGTAGCATTGTTGCATTATATTTGGTAATATTTGTTAATTGAAGTATGAATAATGAATTTATGAATGTATGATCATGTTATGAATATGATGGATGTGAGATGATGATAGGTGCGGTATTATGAGGGGTTAAAGGTAAACCTTATGTACATCTCATAACTATGCTATGATGTAATATTCGCACTTGATGTTAGGTTATGATGAGAGGACTTTCTCATCCTAAAACATTGAGTTATGAACGTGTTATATGAGTTGTTAAACTCCTTAGACCTATGATATGAATTAATGCTAAGGAACACTTACGGATACTTCAAAAAAGGAAATTTAGCTTAGAATCGAGTGAACTTGAAAATGTGTTCCTTCACAAAGGAAGAGAGGTTAAAACTATGTTTTCGCATGAGGTGGAAAGTACAATGCTAAGTATCATAGAGAGGATTTCTAGTAACAATATCCTAGTTCGTTAACTATATTCTCCCATAGGAACCATAGCTAGTAGGTCCACCTAGATGCTATATGAATGTATATGTCTTACCATGGCAAGTAGGATGTCACGATCCGAGAGCACCCTCAAGTTGCGGCACGTCATACTTGACCTTTTCAAAGGGCTATAAGCCCTTAGACATCATTCATTGTATATATATATGAAAAGTAGTGTGTAATTAAAACATTTCATCCTTGTAATCAAACTCTTTATAGAATATAAGAAAACTAAGTCTCGTCATAAGCCATCATAGACACATATAATATCATAGGGTCACAACCCTTACTTCAATTTAAAAGAAACCGTACTCTATTACAAAGTCATTGAAAAAGGAAACTAAACATAACCATGTTCACGAACATAAGAGAACATACCTATCTTGAGAAAATGTTGTTCCCAAGATTCAACTTCTAAGAATATCCTAACTTTCCACCTACACTTGTATAAATAGAAAACGTATGTAATTAGCGCATTCAATGCACTAAGTATGGTGAACATGCAAGAAAACCATACTAAAATGGACATTTACTTTAAAGTATGCTTTTCATGCTCTTTTGATAAAAACCTCATAAACAACTGTATAAACTATCTTCAAATCAATTTTCACATATAAGAAATATTCAAATATCCACAATATAAAACTATAATCACTTAAAAATCATGTCACTATATAGACCTCCTACAAAAGGTCATCCTAAGACCCACCTAAGTAAGATATGAACCGGCCGCCTATACAACCCCTTCGCACACACCTAAGTGATCCTCGAGACTTCCCAAAGTAAGATTATTCCCTCTTTATAATTTAGACTCCCTACCTAATGTTACTCTAAGACTCATCTAAGTAAGACATGAACAGACCACACATACACCCTCTTCAAGCCTACCTAAGCAATCCTAAAAGCTACCCTAGAAAAGAACTTTTCTATTCAACATGCATGAACTTAAGTCAACATTATTCATAAAGCCATTTAAAAGACAAGTAACCAATTAGGGGACTTCACAATATGGTCTTGGAGGATCTAGGGAACTCATCCTAACACCTTCAAATCCTACTCGTGCAATGTATAGATAGTGTCCCATTCAACTAACGACACATTGTAGAACTTCTCCAATGCTAGAATGCACATCCCATATGATGAGAATAGTCATTAACCGACATAGACCACACTAGCTAGGTGTAACAACGCGAAAATAACTATGCTAAGTAATGCCTAAACGTACCTAGAATGCCTAGATTAGACCTGGTTCACACGGCTTGGTGTGCGTGGAACCAGACCTCATAACCTATGCACCAGCCAATCCAACCAACTTGGTGAGTTAGTTGAGCTAGGCAAGGTTGGGTCCAGCCATGTAGGGCACCCGAATATTAAGATTCACCCGGATGAGTTTTAACCGGACTTGAAAGGGGTAATCTTAGGTTTGGAGGGTCTAGGGGTCAAATGGTCTTTTCCAGGCTAAGGGTAGTATTGTAATTACCCTAAGTATTTAATTAATTTATTAATTAATGTAAAAAGTGGACAGTTCGCGTAGGGTTGACAAAATTGACCCGTTTTTGCGAGATAAGCTTCACCCGGATTCGATCCTTGGTGGAAACAATATTTAAGTTGAATTAATTGGTATTTAATTATTAGATTTAAGTAAAGGCATTTTAGTCTTTTCACTTAAGCCTTAGAAAATCAGATTTTTATTTAAAATAACAAAGAGTCCTAGTTTGACTAAGTCCTTACCTAAAACTCCTACTCCTAAGCTTACTCTCACATCTCTACACTCTCATTCTCACGTCTCTCCACTCTCATTCTCACGTTTCATCATCAGTAAAAGAACAAAAAAATCAAAAGTTCATCACTCTTGAAGAACTTGTATGCTAAAACTCAAAAGAAAAACTAAACTAAAAACGAAAAGCAAAAACATTATTCTCGACGGGTTGTGCTTGAAGTTTTGGTGGTGAGGCACTGTTGTCGTGGGAGCTGGATGTATATTGGAGTAGGTTTGGAAGGTGTTGAACGACAGAAAAGGTATTGGTTTTCTTCCTCTTGGTCCCTTTCCCAAGAGACCCCTAAGATTCAGTTTATTCTAATATGAAAACTAGGAATGTTTCCCCGTTGCATTGTCCCTGTCACTAGCTCCCATCTATTGTTGTAGGTTTGGTATGTTTGCTGGTAGAAATTAGGGATGTAACGTGTTTTTTTGATGATTATGTTCATGTATGTATGTTCAGATTTATGTGACTGATAATTATGTCTTTCCGAAACCATGTGATAAGTATGTGTGTGCATTATGTATGCCGGGAATCTTGGTCACAGATTAAAGTGTGAAAAAAAAGGGTCTGCTAAATCCTTGTATTTTATATTCAAATATTTGTAAAAATCGTGATGTTCATATGAGGTGTGATGTTGCTGAATTGAGTGAAAACTCTTGGCTAAATGTAACCACAAAAATGCAGCTACTAATGTACGAAATGTTCCACAAATTGTCAAAAAATCTAACGTATAAACTGTTGAGAAAAGGGACTGGAAAACGTGATCAAATTTTTTGATTTCTGGAAATTTAGTTTCGGCAATGCAACTTGAAGAATTGGAGTTTCAAAAATCGTTTTAAAATATGTGAGGTCATCAGGGATTGAACCCGAGACATACTAAATGTGAGTTAAGGGGGATTCGAAATGGGTTAAGGTTAGGTGAAGAAACAAAAGGAAAAGGGATATAAATAAAATGGGGAGTGTGGGTATCGAACCCACAAAATCTCGGATAGGTGAGAAAATTAGGAGAAAAACTAAAGAAAAATAAAATGAGGTTGTGGGGGATCGATTCCACATCCTCTTGGTCTCAAACGACAAAGAGAGGAAAGATAAGAAAGAAAACAGGTGTAGGCGTTGGGGATCGAGGTCGGGTCCCCAAGCCGAAAATATAAACCAAAAATTTAATATGAGACTAAGTGTTTCTCAAGGGATTCGAAATCGGGTTCCCTTGCCAATTTCGTATTGATACATAAATCTTACGTAAATAAATATGTAATCAATGCTGCCTATAAGAATCAAAATCGAGACCTTGGCATATTTACAAGATGCATAAGTCTTGTACCATTTAATCTTGGGTAAGTATAAGTCACTTAGACGAATTATGAACGAAGCCTCATGGCTTGTACGTATGGGTTCATAAGTCCAGCGTACGTTTAAAAGTAAGAGAACCTAAGATGTATATGAAGAAAGGATGTGATCCCAAGAGGGTTAAGTAAGAGTGTGAAATACACTAAAAGGCCAAGTGCATTGGCATATGATGAAATGAACATTCACGTAATGGGGTGAGTAATTATGAAGAGCTAATATACTAAAGTTAATGAATGTGGTGACAACATGATAAGAGGCTAATATGAAAGACGAGATCAATCTCAAATGAGCCTAATAAGTGTTACCAAAAATCGTACTCACCTATGAGAGTGTAAAACTAATAAAGAGACCAGTCTCTAAGAAACACTCTAATGAAAGTATTGAGATTAATACACACTTAATACTAATGATGGGATGAGAAATCATCTAATGAGCAATGATGCCCTCATGCTATAAGCCAACTTCTATGATGTGTGAGATGAAGGTAATGGAACTTTATACGGATCACCGGTAGGCTAGCTATGAGTCGCGATTCTTTCTTTTGGGAAGGCAGAGGTTCATGTAAATCTCATGAGATGAGACTGTCCATTTAGGAGGGTATGGGTCTCCTTATATCTCTTAGTCTTTGAACCTATGCAGCCAACATAGGGTTCTAGCAAGGTTCAATTCCCTATACATGCTAGCATGTATTGGTTTCACCTTGGGCGGTGATTCCACCTCTTTTCGGTGAGGGGTAGACACTGGATTTCATGAGCTCACATGATCTATGTCGGTTAAAGTTAAAGTTCCCAAAGAAAGAATGAGGCCAGCCTCATGTAATGCACACCATGAAATGAATGATACCAAATGTGTTTGGATTGGATAATCAAGAGGTGAACTAGACTCAAGTAATGACACTAGGTCAATCTTGGTCATTGCACAGTGAACCCGAAGAGAGTTCTAAACAACATCCTAGGTATATAAATGAATGAAAAATGAAGTACGTATGAATGAATGAAGCAGACTCTGTGTTTGCTAAAGAAGGCTCCCTAGTTGAGGTCCCATATTTTGAGCCCTCATTTGGGAAGTCCTAATGTTAAGTCCGTGATTCCAAGGTCTCATGGCATACGAACGAATTATATATGATATTTGTTTGTGCTAAATGAAGTATGTTATGTGCTGTGTGCAATATGAAAAGAATGATGATGCCTGTTACTCTCATAGCATGACTTTCATAATCTGATTTGGCCAGTCCAACTAACTTGGCATTCCATAACTCATATCGTTAGGAGAGAGCTCTTCTTAATCATGCATGTCCTTGGTGTGTACTTTCATACACCCCTACTTAGTACAAGTGTGTACTAATCCTATACAACCCTTTACTTTTAGGTGTAGGTGCAGGTGGACGCTAGAGCTTACGAGACTACTTTGAAGCTATCAGGACGTGGGGCATTCATCCGGACTTGGTAGGCCCTCATGCTTTTGAGGATACTTATCTCTTATATTCTAGCTTAGACGTAGGCATGAGCTAGTGGAGGATTGTCACGACCGCAATCTAGACCCCATACGAGACCGGCGTCGTTGACCTCTCAGAGGTCGCAGACAAGCCTACTTACGTCATTCTTACTTCATCTAGGTTAATTTTAGCGGAAAATTTGAACTTTTTGTTTTCTTATGTCATGCTAAACATTTTTAACTTAACATCATGAGCGTTCACATATCAACCATCTAATATAGAGATAATCAAATGAAAGAAACAGTGCAATACTGTAATAAATGTATAATTGACAAAATGGCACTAATACAGTTTCTGAAATAAAAACGGAAAGAAACACTAGTGGAACATGCTCCACTAGCTAAAGCCTATATCTAAGCTAGATAGTAACGGTAGACATCCTCGAAAGCATGAGGGCCTACCAAGTCCGTATGAAAGCTCCTCGTCCGGATAGCTGCAACGTCCACCTGTACGCTCTAGCGTCCACCTGCACCTGTACCTAAAATTGTAGAGTTGTATAGGGTTAGTACACACTTGTACTAAGTATGGGTATATGCAAGCACACACCAACGACATGCATGAGAAAGGATAGCTCTTTCTTAACAACATGATTATGGAAAGTCAAGTAAGTGGACTTGCCAAATTGGGATTAGGAATGTTAGTGAACTTTTCAAATTCGGATTAGGAAAGTCATGCCATGAGAGTAACATGCATCATCATACTTATTATTTGTACACAACACATAACATCTTACACATAGCACATATCATATAGCATACAACACAATACATAACATCTTTTATAACATTCATTCATATGCCATGAGACCTTGGAATCATGAACTTGACATTAAGACTTTCCAAAATGAGGGCTCAACATATGGGACCTCAACTAGGGAGTCTTCATTAGAAAACACAAAGTCTGCTTCATTCATTCATACATACTTCATTTCATTTCGTTCATAGGCTAGTGTGAACACCAGCTATACCTAGGATATATTTTATGATTTTCCTCGGGTTTGCTGTGCAATGATCAAGAATAACCTAGTGTCATTACTTGAGTCTAGCTCACCTATTGATTATCCTATCCTAACACCTTTGGTATCATTCATTTCATTATGTGCTTCATTTGAGGCTGGCCTCATTCATTCATTGGGAACTTTAACTTTAAATGACATAGATCATGTGAGCATCATGAAATCCAATGTCTCCCCCACACCGAAAAAAGGTGAAATCACCGGCCAAAGTGACCCAAAACATGCTAGCGTACATGGGAATTTAACCCCGCCAGATCCCTATGTTGGCAGTATAGGTTCAAAGACATAGGAGGTATAAGGAGACCCATACCCGGCAAGCCGGACAGTCTCCTCTAATGAGAGTTATGTGAACCTCTGCCCTTCCCGAAATAAGGCATCACCGCTTATAGCTAGTCTATCAATGCTCAGTATAAAGTTTAATTACATTCAACTCATACGTCATGGAAGCTCGCTTCTAGTATGAGGACATCATAGCTCATTAGATGATTTCTCATCTCATCATTAGTATTAAGTGTGTTAATCTCAATACTTTCATTAGAGTGTTCATAGAGACTACTCTCTTCATTATCTTACACTCTCATAGGTGAGTACGTTTTGGTAACGTTTACTTAGGCTCATTTGAGATTGCTCTCATCCTTTGCATTAGCCTCATATCATGTTGTCACAACATTCATTATCATTAGCACATTTGCTCTTCATAAATGCTCACCCCTTATTACGTGAATGTTCATTTCATCATATGCCAATGCACTTGGCCATTTAGTGTGGTTCACAGCCTTACTTAACCCTTCTAGGGTTTCATAAATTCATTGTTCATTTTGTCATTTGATTATTTATTTCATCATTTCATTACATACATCTTAGGTTCACTTACTTTTAAACGTATGTTAGACTTATGTGTCTATACATACAAGCCATGAGGCTTTATTCATTGTTCGTTAAGTGAGTTATACATTCCTAAGATTATGTAATATAAGACTTATGTATCTTGTATATATGCCAAGATCTTGATTTCGACCTAAGTAGGTGACATTATTCTTGAACATTTAATTCACGTATGACTTATGTATCAATACGGAAATTTGGGCAAGGGAACCCAAGTTCGAATCACTTGGACAACGTTTACATTTTTCATTGATTTTATTTTTAGTCTTCATGACATTGGGACCCATATCGAATCCCAACATCAACATTCTATCTTTACTTATCTCCTTGGGTTTCCTCTTAAATTGGCCGAAGGGTTGTAGGTTCGAACCCCCACAACCCCGTTTTATTTTTCCTTAAAGTCTTCTTGTCCCATTTCGCCTAAACCAAGAGGTTGTGGGATTAAACCCCCACAACCACTTTTATTTATTCTTAATTTTCGCTGGGAATTGGGAGGTTGTGGGTTCGAACCCCCACAACCTCCTTGTTTATTTTTTACTTTTAATTTCGCTAGAGGCTGTGAGGTGGTGGGTTCGAACCCCCACAGCCTCCTATTTTATTTTTAATTAAAATTCGCTAGGGGCTGTGAGGTTGTGGGTTCGAACTCCCACAGCCTCGCTTTATTTCTTTAATTAATTCGACATTCTCCTTTCTAGCCCTGAGGTCGTGGGTTCGATTCCCACGCCTCACATTTTCTTTTTCTTTAATTTCTCTTCTCTCATTCGCAGCCTGGAGGTGGTGGGTTCGATTCCCACGCCTCCCATTTATTTATTTAATTCTTGTTCTCTTCTCCCTCAACCAGTAGGCCCGATTTCAATTCCCCCTAGCCCCATTTTCTTTTCTTTTCGCGAATTACCATGGTCACTCGGGTTTGATTCCCCTTAACCCCATTTACCCCTTTACGTTTTTAGCATCCTTTACATGTGAGGTCTTGGGTTCAATGCCCAGTGACCTCACCTATTTTATTTTCATTTAAAAACCCAGATTCTTAACCTTGTTTTTGACCGAAACTAAAGTACACCAAGCTGGAACTTTGATTCTAATTTTTAGCTTCCTTTCATCAACCTTTTCACGTTAGTTCTTAGGGAATTTCATGAAACATTTAGTGCATTATTAGGTGTAGTTTAGTAGTTACATTAGCCAAGAGTTTTTCACTCAAAATCAGTAACTTCACACCCCATATGAACATCACGTTGTGTGCAACTTTTGCACATAAAATATAAGGATTAAACATGCCATTTTACACCTCCAACAGTGAGTACATTCAGTGCCATACGTTGCACACACACATCACTTTTTCACAAAATTTTGGACAACATATTCAATATTCACATAATTCTGAGCATGCATACTTAAACATAAGCATCACGAAAACATATTACATCCCTACTTTGTACCAGCAAACATACCCAACCTATGATTCAATGGGAGCTAGTGACAGGGACATGTAACGGGGAACAACCCTAGTTTTCGGAATGAATATCTTGAACCTTAAGGGGTCTCTTGGGAAAGGGACCAAGAGAGAAGAAACCCATACCTTATTTGATTGCTCAAACGTTGAAGTTGCTGCCCAAACCTTTATCCAAAACCACGTCCAACTCACCGAAAGTTTCACCACCAACTCGACGGAAATCTCCCCTTGCCTTAACATTTTTGATTAGCTTGTTTTCTTAGACTTTTTTGTCAGTTCTTTAAGTGTGAAGAACTTTTGATGTAATTTCTGTTCTTGTACGTTTGTTAGGCAGAGAGAAAACAAGAGAGTTTGAACGTGAGAATGTGATAGACATGAGAGAGCGAAACGAGTGAAGTGGTTTAGGCTTAGAGAATGACTTAGTCAATTTAGGACTCTCCTTAATACTTAAAATCTGATTTAATTAATTATATGTGAAAGGACCATTTTGCCCTTACAAAAATCAGATTTTAAACAATAATTAAATCACCAATTTGTTGCTTCCATTGGGGCTCGAACTCGGGTGAAGTAACCTTTGCGAAATGGATCATTTCGGGTCGACCCAACCCTAACCGATTCTTTAATTAAATTAATTAATTAATTAATTCATTAATTCCTTAGGGTAATTACGATATTACCCTTAGCCTGGAAAATACCATTTTACCCCTCGACCCTCTAAACTTAAGATTTCCTCTTTTTAAGTTCGGTAAAGACTCCTTCGATTAAATCTTCATTTTCGAGAGCCCTACATGGTTGGTTCCAAGCTCAACTAACTACCCTAGTTAGTTGGCTTGGTCTAGTAAGAGTTTCTGAGGTCTGGTTCTACACCCATCAATCCGTGTGAACCTTGATCTAATCGCAAGCATTCTTGACACCTTAAGTATTTCTTATCTTATTCATTTTTAGGGTTGTTACATTATCCCCCCTTTAGGAACATTCGTCCCCGAATGACACTACCACTATATATCGTAATGCCAGTCAGATCATAACATAATCACTATGCATAGTCAAGCAATAGCAACAGAATATGGAGAGATAAGAAAACATGGACTTAAGAGTAGAAAGTCTAACCTCAAGAGCTGAAAAGATGAGGGTAGCGGCATCTCATGTCGGCCTCAGCCTCCCATGTAGCACCCTCAACAAGATGATTTCTCCACAATACCTTCACTGTGGCAATCTCCTTGTTCCTCAGCCGCTTGATCTGTCTGTCTAAGATCTCAACAGGTACCTCCTCATAGGACAAGTCTTCCTCGACCCCCAAACCTTCCACAGGTAGAATCGATGCTGGATCACCTAGGCACTTCTTTAGCATGGATACATGAAAGACTGGATGGACAGAAGCTATCTCCGCAGGCAATGCCACCTCATAGGCCACCTCACCCATACGCTGTAGGACCTCGTATGGCCCAACATACCTCGGACTCAACTTCCCCTTCCAGCCAAACCTCATCACCCCCTTCACAGGTGATATCTTCAGATAGACCTGGTCACCAACATCAAACTCTAAGGGCCGTTTTCTGTTATCTGCATATGACTTCTGCCGACTGTAAGCAGTAGCCAACCTGTCCATAATCACTCTGACCTTCTCTAAGGCCTCATGAATGATCTCTGGACCCAAAGTAGATGACTCTCCAACCTCGAACCACCCAACTGGAGATCTACACCTACTACCATACAGTGCCTCAAACGGTGCCATCCCAATGCTGGAGTGATAGCTATTATTATACGAGAATTCTATGAATGGCAGATGGTCATCCCAGCTACCTCTGAAGTCAATCACACACGCTCTCAACATGTCCTCCAATGTCTGAATGGTGCGCTCTGCCTACCCATCAATCTGAGGATGAAAGGCAGTACTAAGCTTTACCTGCGTGCCCAAGCTCTTTTGGAAAGATCTCCAGAAATGTGAAATAAACTGAGCTCCTCTATCTGAAATGATAGACAAAGGAATCCCATGCCATCTCACAATCTCATCAATATAGAGTCTCGCATAATCCTCGGCTCTGTAAGTAGACTTCACAGGAATAAAGTGAGCAGATTTAGTCAATCTGTCCACAATAACCCTTATGTAGTCATACTGCCTCCTAGTCCTCGAAAGACCAACCACGAAGTCCATATTAGTGGCCTCCCACTTCCAAGTTGGAACCTCAATAAGCTGAGTCAGATAGCCAGGCTTAAGATGCTCTTTCTTAACCTGCTGACAATTAGGACACTTGGCCACATATTCTGCAATGTCCTCCTTCATGCCATCCCACCGATAAATCTGCTTAAGATCATGATACATTTTGGTGGAACCTGGATGCATGGAATATCTGGAACCATGGACCTCTACAATAATCCTGGTCCGCAAATCATCCACATCTGGTACACACAGCCTCTCCTGATACCTAAGTATGCCATCACCTCCCAAAGCGAAAGACTCATTCATAATTATCAACACTGAGTCCTTCAGCTCCATCAACACAGGATCTAGATGCTGACCCTGCTTGACTTCAACTACCAAGGATGATTCAGAACTAGGATGAACTGAAACATCCCCACTAGTAGAGTCAACCAATCGTACACCCAGTCTGGCCAGTCTGTGTACATCTTTGACCAACTCCTTCTTCTCATCCTCAACGTGGGCTGTACTTCTCATGCTCATCCTGCTAAAAGCATCAGCTACAACATTAACCTTACCTGGATGGGAATGAACATTCATGTCATGATACTTCAACAGCTCAAACCATCTCCGCTGACGTAGATTCAACTCTCTATATGTGAACACGTACTGGAGACTCTTGTGGTCTGTGAATACATCCACATGCACTCCATACAAATAGTGCCTCCACAGCTTCAGTGCAAACACCACAGCTGCCAACTCTAGTTCATGAGTGGGATAATTCTTCTCATGAACCTTGAGCTGTCTGGACGCATAGGCTATCACCTTACCAACCTGCATAAGAACACAACCCAAACCAACACTAGATGCATCACAATAAACAATGTAATTGTCACCACACTTAGGCAAACGGGGATGAAGTGAGTCTGTCCTTGAGCTCCTGGAAACTCCTCTCACAAGTCTCCGTCCATTCAAACTTGTCTTTCTTCTTAGTCAAAGCTGTCAATGGGGCAGTAATGGAAGAAAAGCCCTCCACAAACCTGTGGTAGTAACCAGCCAATTCCAAAAAGCTACGAATGTCAGTGGGAGTAAGAGGCTTTGACCAGTTCTTTACAGCCTCAGTCTTCCTGGGATCCACCTCCACGCCCTGATCGTACACAACA
Organism: Solanum sitiens; assembly: GCA_016801875.1. Taxonomy (NCBI): domain Eukaryota; kingdom Viridiplantae; phylum Streptophyta; class Magnoliopsida; order Solanales; family Solanaceae; genus Solanum; species Solanum sitiens. The sequence goes on along the minus strand of JABWTJ010000222.1, from coordinate 980,032 downwards.
TGACCCAGGAAGGTCAATGATCTAAGCCAAAATTCACACTTTCTGAATTTGGCATACAACTGATGTTGTCTAAGTACCTGCAAGGTTAGTCGCAAATGTTGTTCATGCTCTTGCTTCGTCCTAGAGTAGATGAGAATGTCATCAATGAATACTATGATGAAAGAGTCAAGGTATTCATGGAAGACTCGGTTCATAAGGTCCATAAATGCAGCAGGTGCATTCGTAAGACCAAATGACATGACTAAGAACTCATAGTGACCATAACGGGTAATAAAACTGTCTTTAGGATATCTCCATCCCTAACCCTAAGCTGATGATACCCTGAACGAAGATCAATCTTAGAGAAGAAACTAGACCCTTGGAGTTGATCGAACAAATCATCTATTCTGGGAAGTGGATACTTATTATTTATAGTGACTTTGTTGAGCTGCCGATAATCGATACACATTCTAAGGGTTCCATCTTTCTTTTTCACAAACAACACTGGAGCCCCCCAAGGGGATATGCTCGGCTGAATGAAACCCTTATCAATGAGATCTTTTAACTGCAGCTTCAACTCTTTGAGTTCAGGTGGAGCCATTCTTTAATGAGGAATTGAAATTGGTTTAGTATCGGGTTCTAAGTAGATACCAAAATCAATCTCTCGAGGGGGAGGGACTCCAGGCAAATCATCAGGAAATACATCTAGGAACTTACTCAGTACAGGCACTGAGTCTATGGAAGGAATGTAATGATCTAAATCGTTAACACTCATAAGATGACACAATAACCCCTTGGACACCATTTTATTGGCCTTAAGGTTAGAAATCAAGAGGTTAGGATGACTCGAGTTGTACCCTCCCAGACTAGCTCCTCTTCATTAGGGAAACAAAATCTCACCACTCTACTACGACAGTCCAAACAAGCATAACAACTGTGAAGCCAGTCCATGCCAAGAATAACATCAAAATCATGCATGGGTAACCCAACCAAGTCTGCACACATAGTCATACCACTTACAACTATTGGGCAATCCTTGTATACTCTATCAGTTCTTACATTTTCTCCTAAAGGTGTACTAACCACAATATGATCATGCAGAACTTCAGGAAATATCTAAAAAGTGAAAGCAAGCAAAGGAGTTACAAAGGAAAGTGTAGACCCTGGATCAAGTAAAGCATAAACAGAAGTTGAGAATACTTGCAGTATACCTGTGACCACATCAGCAGACTTCTCCTGCTCCTCCCTGCCCTTCAGGGCATAGAACCTATTCCTCTTTGGAGGCTCGGCTGCTGCTGCACCCTTTGGATTAGGCCTAGGTTGAGCATTACCTCAAGCCTGACCTCTGTTCTGTGGGCAGTCTCTAACCATGTGCCCACTCTTACCGCAACCGAAGCAGGCATTAGTTCCCTGTCTGCACTCTCCACTATGAGCACGGCCACACTTAGCACAATTATTTTTAGGACGCTGCATCTCACCTCCTTTGCCCTTCTTGGCCTCAAGTCTGCCTCCTTTAGGTGCTGTACTCCTCTGAAAATTAGAGTTCCCAGAACTCTGTTGCCCCTTCTTGAACCTGGGCTGCTCACGACACCAAAATTGTTTCTGTGGCCTCCATGGCTGGGACGCGCCTGATCTTGAGTCTTAGGCCTCCTAGCATCATGAATACCCCTCTTTTTACGGCTGTCCTCTACCTGCTGTACATGCACCATCAACCTGGAGAGGTTCATATTATCATGGAGCATCGCAGATCGACACTCCTCCTCCAGATCTCCATTGATTCCTGTGAGGAACCTGCTCATCTCATCCCTGCTGTTAGACACAAGGGAAGTAGCATACCTGGACAGTTTAACAAACTTCAGGGAATACTTCCTGACTATCATAGATCCCTGCTTAAGGTTGATAAACTCGTCAACCTTGGCTTCCCTCATCTCTCTGAGAAAGAATCTCTTTAGAAAGGCTGTCTTAAATAGATCCCAAGTGACTAGAACTCCGCCCAACGTTCGGCTATCCTGCCACATCTTGTACCAAGTCTAAGCAACATCCTTGAGCTGATAGGAAGCCAGCTCAGCCTTCTCAGTATCTGTGGCCCCCATAACCACCAAAATCTTATGTACTTCGTACAAACTCCTGGGGATCCTCTGAAGTCTTGGACCCTGTGAAAATAGGAGGATTCATCCTCGTGAAGTCTCTCAGCCTGTCAGCCATGCTACGAACCGGTGGGTTCTCCCTCTGAACATCCTGTCGGTTAACCTGAGAAGTCATAGCCTGGGCCTGCATAGTAATGGCCTGTGCCATCTTGGCCAGAGATTCCCTCACCTCAGCATCAGTCAACCCAGCTGGGTTAATTAGCATATTCACTCCTTCAGCTGGAGCCTGGGGTGGAACCTGATTGTTCCCAGCAGCTGCTCCTCCTCTCCTCAAACCAACGTTCCTCCTAGTATTCATTCTCTGAAAACAATAAAAATTGATGTTAGACACGCTCATAACACCAAGAAATCAGATATTAGGAAAAGCACGATAAGATCAGCAGAAGGGAAATTTTCCTACGCATTATGCACTCTCTAATTCAGGATAGTGGTGCACTTCACTACCATGACTTAGAAACTACTCAATGTGGTTGATATGAACTCATTATTCTCGGAACTTAACCTAGTGCTCTTTTACCAACTTTGTCACGACCGAAATCTAGACCCCAAACGAGAACGGCATCATTGACCTCTCAGAGGTCGCAGACAAGCCCACTTACGTCATTCTTACTTCATCTAGGTTAATTTTAGTGGAAAATTTAAACTTTTTGTTTTCTTATGTCATGCTAAACATTTTAAACTTAACATCATGAGCGTTCACAAATCAACCATCTAATATAGAGATAATCAAATAAAAGAAATAGTGCAATACAATAATAAATGTATAATTGACAAAATGGCACTAATACAGTGTCTGAAATAAAAACGGAAAGAAACACTAGTGGAACATGCTCCACTAGCTAAAGCCTATATCTAAGCTAGATAGTAACGGTAGACATCCTCGAAAGTATGAGGGCCTACCAAGTCCGGATAGCTACAACGTCCACCTGTACGCTCTAGCGCCCACCTGTGCCTGCACCTAAAATTGTAGAGTTATATAGGGTTAGTACACACTTGTACAAAGTATGGGTATATGCAAGCACACACCAAGGACATGCATGAGAAAGGATAGATCTTTCCTAACAACATGATTATGGAAAGTCAAGTCAGTGGACTTGCCAAATTGGGATTAGGAAAGTTAGTGAACTTTCTAAATTTAGATTAGGAATGTCATGCCATGAGAGTAACATGCATCATCATACTTATCATTTGCACACAGCACATAACATCTTACACATAGCACATATCATATAGCATACAACACATAACATTTTTTATAACATTCATTCATATGCCATGAGACCTTGGAATCATGAACTTGACATTAAGACTTTCCAAAATGAGGTCTCAACATATAGGACCTCAACTAGGGAGTCTTCATTAGCAAACACAGAGTCTGCTTCATTCATTCATACGTACTTCATTTCATTTCGTTCATAGGCTAGTGTGAACACCAGCTATACCTAGGATGTAGTTTAATATTTTCATTGGGTTTGCTGTGCAATGATCAAGAATAACCTAGTATCATTAATTGAGTCTAGCTCACCTCTTGATTATCCTATCATAACACCTTTGGTATCATTCATTTCATTATGTGCTTCATTTGAGGCTGGCCTCATTCATTCATTAGGAACTTTAACTTTAACCGACATAGATCATGTGAGCATCATGAAATACAGTGTCTCCCCCACACCGAAAAGAGGTGGAATCACCGGCCAAAGTGACCCAAAACATGCTAGCGTACATGGGAATTTAACCCCGCTAGATCCCTATATTGGCAGTATAGGTTCAAAGACAAGGGAGGTATAAGGAGACTCATACCCGGCAAGATGGACAGTCTCATCTAATGAGAGTTACGTGAACCTCCGCCCTTCTCAAAAGAAGGCATCACCACTCATAGCTAGTCTATCGGTGCTCAGTATAAAGTTCCATTACATTCAACTCATACGTCATGGAAGCTGGCTTCTAGTATGAGGACATAATAGCTCATTAGATGATTTCTCATCTCATCATTAGTATTAAGTGTGTTAATCTCAGTACTTTCATTAGAGTGTTCATAGAGACTGGTCTCTTCATTATCTTACACTCTCATAGGTGAGTATGTTTTGGTAACGTTTACTTAGGCTCATTTGAGATTTCTCTCATCCTTTGCATTAGCCTCATATCATGTTGTCACCACATTCATTACATTATCACATTTGCTCTTCATAATTACTCACCCCTTATTACTTGAATGTTCATTTCATTATATGCCAATGCACTTGGCCATTTAGTGTATTTCACACCCTTACTTAACCCTTCTAGGGTTTCATCATTTCATTGTTCATTTCCTCATTTCATTATTCATTTCATCATTTCATTACATACATCTTAGGTTCACTTACTTTTAAACGTATGTTAGACTTATGGGTCTATACATACAAGCCATGAGGCTTCATTCATAGTTCGTTAAATGTGTTATACATTCCTAAGATTATGTAGTACAAGACTTTTGTATCTTGTATATATGCCAAGATCTTGATTTCGACCTAAGTAGGTGACATTATTCTTGAACATTTAATTCACGTATGACTTATGTATCAATACAGAAATTTGGGCAAGGGAACCCAAGTTCGAATCACTTGGACAACGTTTACATTTTTCATTGATTTTATTTTTAGTCTTCATGACATTGGGACCCTTTATCGAATCCCAACATCAACATTCTATCTTTACTTATCTCCTTGGGTTTCCTCTTAATTTGGCCAAAGGGTTGTGGGTTCGAACACCCACAACCCCTTTTTATTTTTCCTTAAAGTCTTCTTGTCCCAGTTCGCTTAAACCAAGAGGTTGTGGGATCAAACCCCCACAGCCTATTTTATTTATTCTTAATTTTCGCTGGGAATTGGGAGGTTGTGGGTTCGAACCCCCATAGCCTCCTTGTTTATTTCTTACTTTTAATTTTGCTAGAGGCTGTGAGGTGGTGGGTTCGAACCCCCACAGCCTCCTATTTTATTTTTATTGAAAATTCGCTAGGGTCTGTGAGGTGTGGGTTCGAACCCCCACAGGCTCACTTTATTTCTTTAATTAATTCCGCCATTCTCCTTTCTAGCCCTGAGGTCGTGGGTTCGATTCCCACGCCTCACATTTTCTTTTTCTTTAATTTCTCTTCTCTCATTCGCAACCTGGAGGTCGTGGGTTCGATTCCCACGCCTCCCATTTATTTATTTAATTCTTGTTCTCTTCTCCCTCAACCAGTAGGCCCGATTTCAATTTCCCCCAGCCCCATTTTCTTTTCTTTTCACGAATTACCATGGTCACTCGGGATCGATTCCCCTTAACCCCATTTCCCCCTTTACGTTTTTAGCATTCTTTACATGTGAGGTCTTGGGTTAAATCCCCAGTAACCTCACCTATTTTATTTTCATTTAAAAACCCGGATTCTTAACCTTGTTTTTGACCAAAACTAATGTACACCAAGCTAGAAATTTGATTATAATTTTTAGCTTCCTTTCATCAACCTTTTCACGTTAGTTCTTAGGGCATTTCATGAAACATTTAGTGCATTATTAGGAGTAGTTTAGTAGTTACATTAGCCAAGAGTTTTTCACTCAAAATCAGTAACTTCAGACCCATATGAACATCACATTGTGTGCAACTTTTGCACATAAAATACAAGGATTAAACATGCCATTTCACACCTCCAACAGTAAGTACATTCACTGCCACATGTTGCAAATACACATCACTTTTTCATAAAATTTCGGACAACATATTCAATATTCACATAATTCCGAACATGCATACTTAAACATAAACATCACGAAAACACATTACATTCCTACTTTGTACCAGCGAACATACCCAACCTATGATTCAATAGAGCTAGTGACAGGGACATGCAACGGGGAACAACCATACTTTTCGGAATGAATATCTTGAACCTTAAGGGGTCTCTTGGGAAAGGGACCAAGATAGAATAAACCCATACCTTATTTGATTGCTCAAATGTTGAAGTTGCTGCCCAAACCTTTCTCCAAAACCAGGTCCAACTCACCGAAAGTTTCACCACCAACTCGACGGAACTCTCCCCTTTCCTTAACGTTTTTGATTAGCTTGTTTTCTTAGACTTTTTCTTGAGTTCTTCATGTGTGAAGAACTTTTGATATAATTTTTGTTCTTGTACGTTTGTTAGGGAGAGAGAAAATAAGAGAGTTTGAATGTGAGAATGTGATAGACGTGACAGAGTGAAACGTGTGAAGTGGTTTAGGCTTAGATAATGACTTAGTCAATTTAGGACTCTCCTTAATACTTAAAATCTGATTTAATTAACTATACGTGAAAGGACCATTTTGCCCTTACAAAAATCAGATTTTAAACAATAATCAAATCACCAATTTGTTGCTTCCATTGGGGATCGAACTCGGGTAAAGTGACCTTTGCGAAATGGATCATTTCGGGTCGACCCAACCCTAACCTATTCTTTAATTAAATTAATTAATCAATTAATTAATTCCTTAGGGTAATTACGATATTACCCTTAGCCTGGAAAATATCATTTTACCCCTGGACTCTCAAAACTTAAGATTTCCTCTTTTTAAGTCCGGTAAAGACTCCTTCGATTAAATCTTCGTTTTTGAGAGCCCTACATGGTTGGTTCCAAACTTTCCAAGCTCAACTAACTCCCCAAGTTAGTTGGCTTGGTCGTAGTAAGGGTTCTGAGGTCTGATTCTACGCGCATCATTCCGTGTGAATCTTGATCTAATCGCAAGCATTCTTGACACCTTAAGCATTTCTTATCTTATTCATTTTTAGGGTTGTTACAAGGATGTTCCACTAGAGTTTCTTTCTTACTTATTTTCCGACGTCGTATTGGTGCCATTTCGGCAGTTATATTAATGCAGTTATGAACTATTTCCTTAATTTGAATATCTCATTATTAGATGGTTGTCGTGAACTGATGTGATATAATGCAATTCTTACTATGAAGTCTATGTATACTTCAAAGAAAATAAAAGTTTTAAATTTTCCGCTAAAATTAACATATACGATGTAATGAGGACGTATGTAGCCTTGTCTGCGACCTACGAGAGGTCAACGACGCCGATTTTGGCTAGGGTCTAGACCCCAGTCGTGACAAATATGGTATCAGAGCCTTAGATTAAATTCCAAGGATAATAAATTTACATCAACCACATGGAGTAGTTTCTAAGTTATGGTAGTGAAGTGCACCACTATCATGAATTAGAGACTGCATGAAGCGTAAGAAAAAATTCCCTTCTTCTGATCTTATCGTGCTTTCCTTAATGACTGATTTCTTGGTGTTATGAGCGTATCTAACATCAATTCTTATTTTTTTCAGAAAATAAACACAAGGGGGAACGCTGGTCGGGGAAGAGTAGGAGCAGCAACTGGGAGCAACCAAGTTCCACCCCAGCCTCCAGCTGCAGGAGTGGCCATGCCAGTTACCCCAGCTGGGTTGACTGATGCGGAGGTGAGGACAACATTTGAGACTAACCTTGAAGGTACTTAGACAACATCAGGTGTATGCCAAATTCAGCAAGTGTGAATTCTGGCTTAGATCAGTGACCTTCCTCAGTCATGTTGTATCTGATCAGGGTGTGGAGGTGGACCCCAGAAAGAGTGAGGCTGTTAAGAACTTGGCAAGACCTCTTACTCCCACTGATATCCATAGTTTTTTGGGATTGGCTGGTTACTACCGCAGGTTCGTGGAGGTTTTTTCTTCAATTTCTGCCCCACTGACAGCTTTGACTAAGAAGAAAGCCAAGTTCGAATGGGCGGAGACTTGTGAGAAGAGTTTCTAGGAGCTCAAGGACAGACTGACTTCAGCCCCAGTGCATACGTTTCTTAAATGGGGTGAGAGTTACACTATTTATTGTAACGCATCTAGGGTTGGTTTGGGTTGTGATCTTATGCAGGGTGGTAAGGTGATAGCCTATTCGTCCAGACAGCTCAAGGTTCATGAGAAGAATTATCCCACTCATGACCTGGAGTTGGCAGCTGTGTTATTTGCATTGAAGCTGTGGAGGCATTACTTGTATGGGGTGCATGTGGATGTGTTCACACACCACAAGAGTCTCCAGTACGTGTTCACACAGAGGGAGTTCAATCTACGTCAGCGGAGATGGTTGGAGTTATTGAGGGACTATGACATGAGTGTCCACTACCATCAAGGGAAGGCAAATGTTGTAGCTGATGCTTTGAGCAGGTTGAGCATGGGGAGTACATACCACATTGATGATTGGAAAAATGAGTCAGTGAAGGATGTACATAAACTGGCCAGATTGGGTGTGAGGTTGATGGAATCTACTAGTGGGGGTGTTTCATTTCATCCTATTTCTGAATCATCCCTGGTAGTTGAAGTCAAGAAGGGTCAGCATCTTGATCTTGTGTTGATGGAGTTGAAGGACTCAGTGCTGATAAAGATGAATGAGTCCTTTGCTTTGGGAGGTGATGGCATTCTTAATTACCTGGATAGGCTGTGTGTACCAGACGTGGATGATTTTGGACCAAGATTATTGCAGAGGACCATTGTTCATGGTATTCGATACATCCAGGTTCCACCAATATGTATCATGACATCAAGCAGATCTATTGGTGGGATGGCATGAAGAAGGACATTGCTGATTATGTGGCCAGGTGTCCTAATTGTCAGCTGGTTAAGGTGGAGAACCTTAAGCCTGGTGGTCTCACTCAGATGATTGAGGTTCCGACTTTAAAGTTGGAGGCCATTAATATGGACTTCTGTGTTGTTCTTCCGAGGACTAGAAGTTAGCATGACTCCATATGGGTTATTGTGGACATGATGACTAAGTATGACCACTTTATCCCTGTGAAGTCTACTTACAGGGCCGAGGATTAAGCGAGACTCTACATTAATGAGATTATGAGGTGGCATGGGATTCCTTTGTCTATCATTTCGTATATAGGAGCTCAGTTCACTTCGCATTTCTTGAGATCCTTCCGGAAGAGCTTAGGCACTAAGGTAAAGCTCAGTACTGCTTTCAATCCTCAGACAGATGGGCAGGAAGAGCGCACCATTCACACATTGGAGGACATGTTCAGAGCGTGTGTGTTTGACTTCAGGCGTAGTTGGGACGACCATCTGCAATTGATAGAGTTCTTGTATAATAACACCTATCACTCCAGCATTGGGATGGAACCGTTTGAGGCAGTGTATGGTAAGAGGTGTAGGTATCCAGTTGGGTGGTTCGAGGTTGGAGAGTCATCCATTTTGGCTCCATAGATCATTCATGAGGCCTTAGAGAATGTCAGGGTGATTAGGGACAAATTGGCTACTGCTTACAGTCGGTAGAAGTCTTATGCAGATAACAGGAAGGGGCCCTTAGAGTTTTATGTTGGTGACCAGGTATACTTGAAGATATCACCCATGAAGGGGGGGGGATGAGGTTTAGCAGGAAGGGGAAGTTGAGTCCGAGGTACGTTGGGCCATACGAGATTCTACTGCGTGTGGGTGAGGTGGCCTATGAGTTGGCGTTGCCTGCGGAGCTAGCTTTTGTTCATCAAGTCTTTCATGTCTCTATGTTAAAGGAGTGCCTTGGTGATCCAGCATCGATTCTGCCTGTTGAAGGTTTGGGGGTTTATGAAGACTTGTCCTATGAAGAGGTTCCTGTTGAGATTTTACACCGGCAGGTGAAGCGGTTGAGAAACAAGGAGGTTGCCACAGTGAAGATATTGTGGAGGAACCATCTTGTTGAGGGTGCTACGTGGGAGGCCGAGGCCGATATGAGATCCCGATATCCTCATCTTATCAGCTCTTGAGGTTAGACTTCCTACTCTTAAGTCTAAGTTTCCTTATCTCCTTTATTGTTGGTTGTTGTTGCTTGACTGTGTATAGTACTCATGTTATCATATGACTGCCATTGTGCTAGATAATTAGAAGTGTCGTTCGGGGACGAATTTTCCTAAGGGGGGGGGGGGGTAATGTAACAACCCAAAAATGACTATGATAAGTAATGCCTAAACGTACCTAGAATGCCTAGATTAGACCTGGTTCACCCGGCTTGGTGTAAATGGAACCAGACCTCATAACCTATACTCCAGCCAAGCCAACCAACTTGGTGATTTAGTTGAGCTAGGCAAGGTTGGGTCCAGCAATGTAGGGCACCCGAATATTAAGATTCACCCGGATGAGTTTTAACCGGACTTGAAAGGGGTAATCTTAGATTTGGAGGGTCTGGGGGTAAAATGGTCTTTTCCAAACTAAGGGTAGTATTGTAATTACTCTTAGTATTTAATTAATTTATTAATAAATGTAAAAAGTGGACAGTTCGGGTAAGGTTGACCCAAATTGACCCATTTTCGCGAGATAAACTTCACCCGGGTTCGATCCTTGGTGGAAGCAATATTTAAGTTGAATTAATTGGTATTTAATTATCTAATTTAAGTAAGGGCATTTTAGTCTTTTTACTTAAGCCTTAGAAAATTAGATTTTTATTTAAAATAACAAAGAGTCCTAGTTTGACTAAGTCCTTACCTAAAACTCCTACTCCTAAGCTTACTCTCAAATCTCTTCAATCTCATTCTCACGTCTCTCCACTCTCATTATCACGTTTCATCATCAGTAAAATAACAAAAAAATCAAAATTTCATCACTCTTGAATAACTTGTACACTAAAACTCAAAAGAAAAACTAAACTAAAAACGAAAAGTAAAAACATTATTCTCGACGGGTTGTGCTTGATGTTTCTTACTCTTGGTCCCTTTCCCAAGATACACTAAGATTCAGTCTATTCTAATCTGAAAACTAGGAATGTTTCCCCGTTGCATGTCCCTGTCACTAGCTCCCATCGATTGTTGTAGGTTGGGTATGTTTGCTGGTAGAAATTACGGATGTAATGTGTTTTCGTGATGATAATGTTCATGTATGTATGTTTTGATTTAGGTTACTGATAATCATGACTTTCTGAAACTATGTGATAAGAATGTGTGTGCATTATGTATGTTGTGACTCTTGGTCACAGTTTGAAGTATGAAAAAAAGGGCATGCTAAATCCTTGTATTTTATGTGCAAATATTTGTAAAAATCGTGATGTTCATATGAGGTGTGATGTTGATGAATTGAGTGTAAACTCTTGGATAATGTAACCACAAAAAATGCACCTAATAATGTACGAAATGTTCCACGAATTGTCCAAAAATCTAACGTATAAAATGTTGAGAAAAGGGACTGGAAAACGTGATCAAAAATCATTTTCAAATATGTGAGGTCATCAGGGATTGAACCCGAGACCTCAGCATATGCAGGGTGTTGAAAAATTTAATAGTATCTACGGGATTTGAAATGGGGTAAGGTTGGGTGAAGAAACAAAAGAAAAAGGAAATAAATAAAATGGGGAGTGTGGGGATCGAACCCACAACCTCTCGGATAGGTGAGAAAATTAGGAGAAAAACTAAAGAAATATAAAATGAGGTTGTGGGGGATCGATCGCACATCCTCTTGGTCTTAAACGAAAAAGAGAGGAAAGAAAAGAAAGAAAAAAAATGTAGGCGTTGGGGATCGACCTCGGGTCCCCAAGCCGAAAATATAAACCAAAAATTTAATATGAGACTAAGTGTTGCTCAAGGGATTCGAAATCGGGTTCCCTTGCCAAATTTTGTATTGATACATAAATCTTACGTGAATAAATATGTAATCAATGCTGCCTATAAGAATCGAAATTGAGACCTTGGCATATTTACAAGATGCATAAGTCTTGTACCATATAATCTTGGGTAAGTATAAGTCACTTAGAAGAATTATGAACGAAGCTTCATGTCTTGTACGTATGGGTTCATAAGTCCAGCGTACGTTTAAAAGTAAGTGAACCTAAGATGTATATGATGAAAGGATGTGATCCCAAGAGGGTTAATTAAGAGTGTGAAATACACTAAAAGGCCAAGTGCATTGGCATATGATGAAATGAACATTCACGTAATGGGGTGAGTAATTATGAAGAGCTAAAATGCTAAAGTTAATGAATGTGGTGACAACATTATAAGAGGCTAATATGAAAGACGAGATCAATCTCAAATGAGCCTAATAAGTGTTACCCAAAAAGCGTACTCACCTATGAGAGTGTAAACCTAATAAAGAGACCAGTCTCTAAGAAACACTCTAATGAAAGTATTGAGATTAATGCACACTTAATACTAATGATGAGATGAGAAATCATCTAATGAGCAATGATGCCCTTATGCTAGAAGCCAAGTTCTATAATGTGTGAGATGAATGTAATGGAACTTTATACGGAGCACCGATAGGCTAGCGATGAGTCACGATTCCTTTTTTTGGGAAGGCAGAGGTTCTTGAAAATCTCATGACATAAGACTGTCTGTTTAGGCGGGTATGGTTCTCCTTATATCTCCTAGTCTTTGAACCAATGCAGCCAACATAGGGTTCTAGCAGGGTTCAATTCCCTATACATGCTAGCATGTTTTGGTTTCACTTTGGCCGGTGATTCCACCTCTTTTCGGTGTGGGGGAGACACTGGATTTCATGAGCTCACATGATCTATGTCGGTTAAAGTTAAGGTTCCCTAAGAAAGAATGAGGCCATCCTCATGTAATGCACACCATCAAATGAATGATACCAAAGGTATTTGGATAGGATAATCAAGAGGTGAACTAGACTCAAGTAATGACACTAGGTCATTCTTGGTCATTGCACAGTGAACCCGAAGAGAGTCCAAAACAACATCCTAGGTATATAAATGAATGAAAAATGAAGTACGTATGAATGAATGAAGCAGACTGTGTTTGCTAAAGAAGGCTCCCTAGTTGAGGTCTCATATGTTGAGCCCTCATTTGGGAAGTCCTTATTTTAAGTCCGTGATTCTAAGGTCTCACGGCATAGGAACGAATGATATATGATATATGTTTGTTCTAAATGAAGTATGTTATGTGCTATGTGCTATATGAAAAGAATGATGATGCATATTACTCTCATAGCATGACTTTCCTAATCTGATTTGGCAAGTCCAACTAACTTGGCTTTCCATAGCTCATATAGTTAGGAGAGAGCTCTTTTTAATCATGCATGTCCTTGGTGTGTACTTGCATACACCCATACTTAGTACAAGTGTGTACTAATCCCATACAACCCTTTACTTTTAGGTGTAGGTGCAGGTGGACGCTAGAGCTTACGAGACTACGTTGAACCTATTCGGACGTGGAGCATTCATCCGGACTTTGTAGTCCCTCATGCTTTCGAGGATGCTTATCTCTTATATTCTATCTTAGACGTAGGCATGAGCTAGTGGAGGATGTTCCACTAGCGTTTCTTTCTTACTTATTTTAAGACGTCGTATTGGTGCCATTTTGGCAACTTTATATTAATGTAGTTATGAACTATTTCCTTCATTTGAATATCTGATTATTAGATGGTTGTCGTGAACTGATGTGATATAATGAAATTCTTACTATGAAGTCTATGTATACTTCATAGCAAACAAAAGTTTTAAATTTTCCGCTAAAATTAACTTATACAATGTAATGAGGACGTATGTAGTCTTGTCTGCGACCTCCGAGAGTTCAACGACGCCGGTTTTGGCTAGGGTCTAGACCCTAGTCGTGACACTAGGTATGTTATCCGGTTTCATAACACCCCACCATGTGGAATGTGTTCCACTTGCCAATGCGGGAAGTAGTAATCATCCCATATTGGCACATGATTAAGGAATATCAAGGGCTTCTTGGTACTCTAGGCTCAGCAAAAGTTGACCTACTACCACAAGCATATTCACTCGATGCTTTGCCATTTTTCTCATAGAGTAAATCATTGTGTAGGTGTATTAGAGAAGGTACTATTACTATGCCCTACCAACTCACAATACCCTCTTCTTCCAAGGATGGGTCCACTAGGGCTGCCAAAAAAGGAGTATTCGGATAGCTCTTATGACTTCCTTAGAGATGGTTTCACGTTGTTCCAGCCAACCTACCCCTAGGTCCATCACTCCACTCAAGAAGGACACCATCACGGTCTTTCTCTTCAAGGCTTCTTATTAACATTCTTTTCAAGTTCAAGTTTTCATATTCTTTACCTTTACTTAGGGTTTTAGACTCATCAAGAACGGGCACCATGATTAGGACTACCGGTTCAAGACTTATTCTAGAATACCTCATATATCATTCAAGTAAGGGCACCAACTAAGGTCTACCTTTCCTATATGTTCATTCATTCATTCATTCATTACAGTTCAACTAGTCTACCATTCAAGATACCATATAATTCTCGAAAGGCTCTCCCTAGTCCTATAACGCCCCAAAACCAACTAAGGTGAACTAGAGCTTTGTAAGTGTTTCTTGAGTGAATTTTAAGCTAAACTAAGTTAGTTTAGTGTTCTTAGTCAGTGTGTGAAGTTTGGTTAAGTTTGGAGTTCAATCGACCAAGAACGTCCATGACGTTTGGATGGTATGCCTTAGAATGTACTTGTGTGTCTTGGTGTGTTTGGATGAGTTTTACATATTCGTTTTCCTTGAAACTAAGGTGGGATGTTCCTAAGAACTAGAAGACTTAGTTTAGGGGCTTAACGTCTGGGAACGACCACACCTAGGACCCACGAAGGGCCCTAGATGAAGGGCCCAAGACTTGGGCAAAATCTGCCAAAAAGCAGTGGCCATCGACGACCCTAAGGACGGTCCGTAGACCTAGGGAGTCGATTGTACCAGTGATTTAAGTTGGCCATGATCCATTTGGAGCTAAGTACCCACAAACGAGACCCTACCAACGGTCCATTGTCTCACAGACGGTCCATTGTGAAGGTCTCGTCTGTGAGGCCTGCAAAGTCTGTTAAGTGGCTCCCAACTTGGGGTGTTTTATGTAAATACACCCCAAGTCTTTTAAGACTCTAGGTGGATAATTTTAGTGTTTTTAGGTTATATTAAATTAGTTTTAAACCCTAGACCTAGACAAGACCCCTCACTTCAAAAATTCAAACTCTCTCTCTAAAGACAAACCCTCTCAAGACTCCATTGAAAGCAAGAGGTCAAGGAAGGATAGGAGGGATGGTTGGACGTGTCTATTCATCAAAATCTCTTTGATTTGGAGTAAGGTATGGTATCCATTCTTTAATATCTTTTCATTCAAGAAGCCAACTTTCAAAAAGGTTTTCAAAAGGGTTTCTAAATTCAAACTTCTTCTAACTTTGATTTCTAGTATGGGTCTTCTTGTATTTAAGTTTTAATGGTTTAAATGTATTTATCTTGGTTTGAATTGATGATGTTGATGTTAAAACTCCATGAAACTCTTGTTTATGCATACTTCAACTTTTGGCTTGAAAATGGGTTATGTGAGCATGATTTGAGTAGGGTATGAACTTGGGTCTTCTTGTATTTGTCATGTTGGTGTAGATACTGCCCTAAGGGCCTTAATATGGTGAAATATTGATAAATTGATTATGGGTGATGATGGTTTGATTTGTTGATGAGTTGCTCTCATTGTATAGTTCTTATTATGAATTGTTATTTTAGTTATGGTCCACCTTATGGGTGGCGGTGATAATTGGTGAATTTGATGTTATTTAGTATGTTTTGAATATGTAATCTTGAAGGTCTAATATGTGAAATGAAGAGATATTGTAAATGGGTCTTGTATTGTGGTTGGTGTAGCTTGAATTGCATGTTTGACCTAGTTTATGTCTAAATGAAGTATATGATTATGAGAAGCATGTAGAGTGTGTCAATTGATGAATTAAGGTTAAAGTATGTGTAGAACTTGATGATAATGAAGCGATGCTTATATGCAAGGTGTGAACATGTACACACACACACACTCTTTTAAGATTTGTATTATGCCAAGTTGAGCAAAAAGGGGAATCTTGAGGTGGACACACTTCGTGAGTTGAGATGTAGTGTCTAGTAGCAACCTCTCCATTCCTAGTGAGCTTTCTAAGATAGACTATTATGTTGAGAAATCCGTGGGGAGTTATGCCTAGCACCGAGAGGATATGAAGGGGAGGTGGATTACACTTCGTGAGTTGAGATGTTGTAATCCAAAGTACCTCTTGAGATGAGTACTCCTCGTTAGTAGAGCGTGAGTTACTTAGTAACAATCTCCTTATCCCTTAACTATGTTCCCACAAAGGTGTAGCTATTGGAAAAGCCATGTAAACACTATGAAGCATGACCTTACATTAGGCAAGTAAGGATCCCTCATTCGATAGGGGTTAATATCGGGATTTCATGTCTAGCTCTCATGGTCTTTGTCGGTTAAGCTAACTCCCACAAAAGAATTGATTTGAAACTAGTTAACTTATATATTGTTGATATTGTGTATGTATGTCGTGAAGTGCTCGATCCACATTAGTTACCTAGTAGGAGAACTAAGTGGGAGTAGTAGTATGGGATGTTGTTCTCACATTGCACTTGGTGTGACCTATACCTACTATGGGAGAAGAGTACTTTCATGAAATCTGTGTGAATGAGTGCTATGGTGTGGTATTATGGATGATTATTGTGGAGTACTTGAGTAAATGCAATCCATTAGGAGTTCTAAGTGGGAGTGGGAGTATGGGATGCTACTCTCACATTGCACTTAGTGTGACCTATATTTCCATGAGTGTTTTGCATATGTTAGCCAAGAGCGTGGATTTGATTTCCAACGAAGTAAGCCTAAGATTTGGTGGTTTTAAGGGTCGCTTTGGTGTGCTTTTACGGGAGGTGTAATGAACATCCTTTCTTGGCTCACCTTAGGGAGTCTTAGGATAACCTTGGGTTCGGGCAACTTCAAAGAAAAAACAGTTCATATGACTTGGACCGTGCCATTCACTGTAAGGTCTTCATTGTAAGAATTCAAAATGTTCACTGTAATGATTTATTCAATTTTACTGTAAGTTTAGTAAGTTCACTCTAATGTTCCTTTTAGTTTACTGTAAGTTTTAGTAAAGTTACTGTAAAGTGTTCTTTTGGTTCAAAATTATGTGAGTCATTCCTTAAGTGTTAAATGACGATTCTTATGTTGGTTTGTTTCTAAATTCATGAATATTACATTTAAATTGCATGAAATATTATTTTACTAAAATGTCCCTTTTTTTATGTCTTTACATATGCCATACTTAGTACATTGTTGTACTAACCCCCTACTTTTATATACCTTATGAGTATAGGTTGGAAGCCTTTTGGAGGATCAGAGTTGAATCTTGGGAATTCTATCTCTCAAGAATTGGGTATGTCCTCATATATTCGAGGACATAGTTTTATGTTCTTAGTTTCATTATTAAAATTTAAATTTGTATTTTCTTTTCATTGTAAAGGGCCGTGTCCCTAAGATTCTAAGTTATGTCTTTAAGTTGGCTTGTGACGATAAGATTTCCTAGTATTTATGAAAAGACTTCTTTTATTATTATTATCGTGTAATTTTTTATATCCGTACTACTTTTCATGCTTTATGTTATGAATGCTAGTTAGAGGGCTTGTACGAGACCCCAAAGGGTCAAGCACGCCCGGTCACGATTAGAAGGTTTTCCCTAACTTCTAGGGGTGCTTTCGGGTCGTGACAAGTCTTTCACATAATATAGCATCAACAAGAGAGGAAACATATCAAGTGATTGCATTATATACTCATAAAAGATCATATAGACAATACAAGAATACCCTTACTTAATACTTTCACATATATCATATCATGATAATACTACAGTTCACATAATAATGCCAACAAGGCCATATTCATAACATATATAACAATTTAAAACTGTCACCATAAGTGGACCATACCAAACAACAACTCAAAATCAATTCAATGCTAAACGAATTATTGAGGTCAACTTACCACCTTCCCACAACCATAGTCACCATCCCTTAGCCTTTCTAGTACAATTCACATAGTAAAAGATCTTTACAATAACAATGAATAAAAGACTAAACCAACAATTCCCTCATATCAATAATCCATAAACACTTAATATTTATATAAACATTATAAGGCAGCCTATCAATAATCATAACATCAAACAATACTTAATTCAATAGCCCAATACAATATACATGAATTCACTATAATTAAGCCATGATCAATTCACCCACATTAGAGCCAAAAATAGGAATTCAAGGAATGCATCGGTTCAAAGGAATTTTGATCTAGAAACATTCAATTAACATCAATAACTTCAAAAACATTGATTTTAATCCTTTCATGCAAGATCAGATGCTTAGAATTAAAAATAGAACTTTATAGTTTTAGAAAGTCTTTGAAAAGACTTTGGAATTGGCTCCTTGAATGGACGAATAATCAAGGATTAAACACCATACCTTTACTGAATAAAATCCACGATATTTGGTGAAGAAATCACAAAGAACTTCAATCCTAGCTTGAGCTTGAGTTCTAGCTTCAATGTGGTCTTGAGAGAGTTTTTCTTGGATTGGAGTTCTGATTTTGAAAAGTGAATAATTTAGGTTTTAGGGTAATAAAATAAATTAATTCCCTAAAAATAGCTAAAATAACTGCCCATGACTTACTTAGGACTGTAGGTGAATTTCCCAAACTACCCCAACTTGTCTGAGTTGATGGCCTCAGTTGACATTCTAATCTACTGGTCGTCGATTGGACGACAAAGCATTCTATATGGCAATCATTTTGTTCAAAGCTTCCATTTTTGGGGGCTAATATTCAAAAACTAAGTGTGGAGCTACTCCTTAAAACGACAGGGTGTCGTTTGATCAATGGGGCGATGTTGGTGGGCGTCATTTGGGACTGTTATGACAGCTTTCTTGCCAAGGTTTGGGTCATCCTTAAGGACCCTTATGGTGGTTCTTGGCAAGTCGTGCCCTGAAGTTTCAACCTTAAACATGTACATATAAGTGTTAGAGTACTGTCCTATAAATTTAGACACCAAACAACACAAAAAATCATGGCAAGGAAGACTAGCACACAGAAGCCTATTTATCGGACATCTTGGTCGTCTTTGACGTTTTACATCAAATCTCTTAAAACTGACTTCCAATTCTGTAGCTCATCATTTTTATACCTTATTAACTCATTACACACATATTAGGCTCTAGTTTAACCTAGTTTATTTTGAGGGTTGTTACATAGGACATCATCCTCTCGGTTTGAGGGGATGACACCGGATTCCATGTGAGCTCATATGGTCTATGTCTGTTATGGAGAACTTTACCTAATGTTAAAATTATTAAATGAAAGTAAGAAGATAAACACTAACTAGGATTACTTAAGAGGTGTTACTTAGTGTAGGTAAGGGTTTGTGACTTTACCTATACATTGCACAAGTGGACCTTGAGGGGAATTCTAGGGTGAGTTTTTTTATGTATATATGAAATGCATGATATTGGTCTCATATAAAGTTAGTCTCAATTGATATACATGATGTTGGTCTATATTGTTATGCATGTTATTTACCCCACGTTTTATGATGATGTTTGAGGTAAAAGACATTTCTTATGATCTATTTGTTAGTTTACTTGGTTTATTTTAGGTTATGGCTCTTCACATACACATGACACTGGTTTACTTGGTTTGGGGTTATGAGTAAGGTCTTGTGATGTATTGATGAAATGGATATTAAATATGAAATGTTAATTATGGTTTTATTACGATGTTACTCTTGAACATGAATATGAATATGTCTTGTTGTGGATGTTGTGATATGGACTTGTATAGGTTCTAGGAATGTGCATAAAGGTTAGATGAATTCATTATTTCAAAATCAAAACCCAAGACCCCTAAATAACTCTCTAGAACACAATTGAAGTTTGAAGGGAGATTGGAGGTTGAAGCTCGATTTCTCCATAAATATTCATTCAATTTCTTGTCTCTGCATCAATTAAGGTATGGTTTTCATCTTTGAATCTCTTTTTTTCAAGGAGCAAATCTTCAAAGTGGGTTTCCATGACTTTCTTAAAAGATGAAATTCTAATCTAGCCATGGGTTCTTGCATAAAACATTTTGAATCAATGTATTATGACTGAATTGATGTTAATTGGATTATTTTAGACTAAAAACTCCATGAACCCATGAAATCCTAGTTTTTTACTATTTTATGGGTGTCTTGATCATGTCTCTATTGCATTGATTCCATGTGTAGTTTGATTAGGGCTATTGAATTCCGAAAGTATCACTCTACAATTGTAAGTAGGCTGTCCGAAATTGATAAATTCATATTGTATTATCTTATTGGATTGAATTGGTGATCATCACTGTTGGTAAGAGCCTTTGTGTATTGAGTTGGTATTGACTACGGATTGGAGTTGTGAGATTGGAATGGTGGTATGTTGACCTAAGCTTCTCTATATTGTATAGTATATGTCTTGAAT
The DNA here is from genome assembly GCA_016801875.1 of Solanum sitiens. NCBI lineage: Eukaryota > Viridiplantae > Streptophyta > Magnoliopsida > Solanales > Solanaceae > Solanum > Solanum sitiens. The sequence continues at coordinate 959,657 of JABWTJ010000222.1, read as the reverse complement.
TATGACGATGTTATGTATGTTCCACTTATGGTGGAGGTGCTTATGTGCTATACTTATGAATAATGTGGCCTCGTCGATACTACTTTATGAATTGTGACATAATGTGGCCTCTTCGGCATTTCTTAATGAATTATGGTATTATTATGTTATAACTTTAATATGTGAGAATTGTGAAGGTCTTGATGACTTATGTGTATATGTGAAGTCAAAGTGTGTGTTCTTCTAAGTTATTATATGTGATCATGATAGGCTATAATGATTACATGATGTTGGAGTGTGAATCTCCCTAGTTGACTATATCTGACTAATGATGGATTATAGTGATGTTTCTATAGGGTGTGTAGGGTAACTTAAAGTATACTTTGTTGTCCCTATATGCTACTTTAATGATATTGTACATGTGATAAGATTATAATAAAGTGTGTCTTGTTTACGTAGACCGATGTCCCTTACTTGATACATGAAGAATGTGAATATGAATCCTTAACATAGTTGGGTAAAGCACCTTTGTCATGAATGTATATGTTTGATTGGAATATGATCTTGAATAAGGTTAAGAAGGTCATTTATGTGGAACCTTTTAGAAAGAAGGTTATGATATCCTTGAAGTTGGAAGTCGTAATGATATCCTTCTAGTGTTAATGAAGGACTTAGGGTTGATTGGCTAGAATGGAATGAAATCATCCTTAGGTAAGTCACTGAGCTATCTTAATAACCATTATAGGCAGCCTTAGTAGACCCTCCTTGTTAAGGTGTAGTATGATTTGGTTATGAACAAGATTTGGTACCTATTCATATGCTCCTTTAATGAATTACTCTATGAGAACAAAGGCTAGCACCGACAGAGTATGCTTGGGGAGTATCTCTAGTTAAGATTGATACTAGAGTACAAAGAGACCCTTGATATTGCTTAATCGTGTGCCTATATGGGTTGTGTCCTAGTTCTACCATTGGCAAGTAGAACCCCCTCTATCGGAGTAGGGTAGACTCCGGATTCCATGACTAGTTAGTATGATCTATGTCGGTTATTGCCTATTCTCATCATGTGGGATACATGGTAGTGTTTTATAAGTTTTATGATGTTTAGGTAGTGGAGTGGGACGCTATCTAGACATTGCACGAGTAGGCTTTGAAGATGTCAGTATGTAGGATCCCTATGTCTTCTCCAAGACCATTATGTGAAAGTTTTTATTGTTGAATGTCTCTTGAATGACTTAATGAATATAGTGACCTAAGATAAATTTATGGTAATTAAAAGGTACTTATCTAGAGTATCTTTGAAGATTTGTTAGGTAGGCTTGGAAAGGGTGTATGGGCAGTCTTTTCATGTCTTACTTAAGTAAGTTTTGGAGTAATTCTAGGTATGGAGATAAATGTAAGAATTGGGAATAATCTTATCTTAGGTTAGGATCAATGAATTGGGAATAATCTTATCTTATGATAGTATCACTTTTGTGTTCGTGAATGGATTCTATAGGCGGTCGCTTCATAACTCACTCAAGTTAGCCTTAGAATCAGCTTTTGTAGGAGGGTCTCATGTTTAAGTAAATTGAAGTGATCTTGATTATATATTGTGTAATGTGACTATATGTTCTTATGTTGACTTAATGTGATCTCTTACACTTATTTTATGAAGTTTTACACAAAAAGAGCATGTCTTATACAAATATCTTTTAGCATGATTTTATTGCATTACACCATATTTAGTGCATTCTAATATAATAATTCCATATATTTTTTCTATCTCTAAAGGTGTAGGTGACATTTAAGAGGATTCTCGAAGTATATGCTTGGATTAGAGTTCATTTAAGCAAGTTTTGATATGTCATCACTATATTCGAGGACATCATGAATGTTTAGTTTTCTTATTGAAAGTATTGTAATAGACCTATATATTTCTATATAATGACGGATAGGTCGTGTACCAAGATATTCGTATGTCTAAGATGGAGACTTTGAGACTTAGCCTTTCTTTATGATTTTCTATAAAAGAGAGATTTTGAAGTATTACTATTTCGTGTAAAAAGTTTTAATTCCGCACTACTTTTCATACATGTATGCAATGAATGATTTCAAAGGTCTTGTACAAGACCTCCGAGAGGTCAAGTACGCCATGTTTTGATCCGAGAGTATCATATCTTCTTGGGTGTATTCTCGGTTCGTGGCCTATGGTTCACTCTCTCGAGTTGAACCTGATGTCGACCGAGTCCCACACGCCATCAACATAGTAGTCTTGGTTTTATGAACTTTCTCTTGAGTGAGCTAAAAATATTGAGGTTAAATTGTATTTGAAACTACAAACCTATTAATTTCGTACAAAACTACTAAGACAAATCACATTTAAACAACAATAAACCCTCAACAAGCAAGATCCTCTAGATAATCTAATCCATATTAAAAAAATGACAACCCAAGAGTATGGGTTTTATCTAGACACAAAAATGTTACACCTGAAATCCAATGACTTAATCTAGATCTCGGAATGAAGTTTAATTATTTACAAAGGGTTAAAATGTTTTTTGAATACCTAGGTTAACATAACAAACTTAGTTTGGAAGTGTTAGTGCGTGAGCATCAAGAAACGACCATGACATCCGGAAAATAGTAAAAATGGTCTAGTTTGTCCTTAGGTCTTGTATGGAGTTTCAAGAATCATAGGAGGGGCTAAATAATGTAAAAAAGAATACTTGGATTACATATCAATACGTGTTTAGAGTCAAAAAGTCTGGGTATGACTCCCCAAGGACCACCCTAAGGGTCCGTGAGGAGGACCCAACCCTTTGTTCTAAATGCTGTCAAAAAAGTACGGAACCACGAGACCAATTGACGATTCGTCCATTGACTCACGCTCCGTCAATGGTGGTTGTGATTCCATTCTTAGGATCTTACCACTCTACCCCAAAACACACCCTCAGTCTAAATACATGAATGATCAGTACAATCCGTGGATTTGTTGACACCCCGTCAACGGGGACTCGTTAATGGCCCCAAAGCTCACTGCCTCCTCACGACTTAAGTGGGCGTAGTTGATTAATCATCTAATTAATTATTCAATATTTAAAATAGGTTATAATTGGTAAATTTAGGTATATTAAAGTATTTTAAGTCATAAAACAAGTCTCCCGCCTTATAACTCCAAAACCCAAAAGCTCCCACCTCTCTCTATCTCACTAACCAAGGACTGCATTGAAGAAGAAGGTCAAAGTTTCAAATAGGGCTCAAGAAGAACGTTTTTATCCATTAACACATAAGGATTAAGAAGGTATGGGAAATCTTTACTCTTTAAACTCCTTTCCCCGAGAGGTTCCTTCAAAATCTATTTCAGTGTTCTGCCAAATTTCTAGATTTCACTCAACTTCGTGGGTTACCTTAAAACATGACTTATTTGGTCTAGAATTCATAAATAATGATTGTTTATGAATTTTGTTGAATGAATTCATGTATATCTTAGGTTTTAGACGTAATTCTTTAAAGACCCATGAATGCTCTTCTTCTCTTAAGCCTAACTCTTGAATTATGTTGATTAATGATTAAAGGTGATGTAATTGAATATGTTCATGTATAATGACTATTGTATGACTATGTAACCTAATTAATGGATGACTATCATGAATTTTGGATTATTTCTTGAAAAGGGATCTTGGAGGCCATGGGTAAGACCATTAAGGTCATGAACATGCTAGTAAAATATTGTTGGTTTATATTTCGTAATATTGATTACTTGAAGTATGAATGCTAAAGTTATGAATCTATTATAATATGAAGAATGTGATTGTTATGAGAGAACGATAGGTGTTCTATTATGAGTAGTTTAAGGTCATTCCCATGTACATCTTATGACTATGAACATGTTATCTGAGGGTAATGACTTAAAGACACCTCAAAAAGAGAATTTATCTTAGAATCGAGTGACCTTGACAATGAGAGGTATTCCTTCACAAAGTAAGGAAGGTTCGGACTATGTTCTCTCATGAGGTGGAAACTATATTGCTAATTAGCATAAAGAGGATTTCTACTAACAACCTTCTAGTTCCATAAATATATTTCCCCATAGGAACCTTATCTAGTGGATCCACCTAGATGATATACGAATGTTTATGTCTTACCTAGGAAAGTAGGACACCCTCCTTTTCGTATAAGGGATGACACCAGATTCCATGTAGCTCACGTTGTCTATGTCGATTATGGCGAATTTAATACTCCGAAAGTCTACAACCTAATGTAGAGACTATCATGAGAGTCTAAGAGTGGTAACACTGTTTTAAGATCAAATATAATGTATATAATTCATTTAGGAAGTTTTAGAATCAAAGAGTCAAGAAGACGTCCGTAAAATAATTCATGAGGTGCTAGTGAGCCTTAGTCTATTTGACAAGGTTTTAGGAGTCAGAATTCGATGGAATTTTGTATTAAGGTGTCTATTATGTATTAGAGTTGGTTTATAGTTGAAACGTCTAGGTACGACTACCCAAGGACAAACCAAGAGTTCTTGAGGAGGACCCTTGCATTTTGGCTAAAAGTTGTCTTAGACAGTAGCCATCGACGGTTGCAGGCTACGAGGCGAGGACTGATGAACGAGGCGTCGATGGCCACCTTCGATGGTCACTTAGCCAATTTTGTGAAGAGGTCATTTGGCAAGTCTCTGACCAAAACGACAAACCTGCAGGACGGTTGGTCCCAAGGTCAGTCGACTGACCTACAACCCGTAGGTCGGGATCTCGTTGGTCCGGGTCCCTTTTTGCTGCCAAGTTTAAGTTAATTCATTTAATTAATTAGGTGGTTAGTTTATTAGTTAAGGGTTAAGGTAGGTCTAATTAAGTTAGTTAATGACTTATATAACGACCCAATCCTAATTAAACTAACTCAAACCTCATATTTTAAAAAACCCAATTGCTTTTCCTTCTCTCTTCTTTTTCTCTCCAAAATAGAAGAACTCAATTGAAGGGATAGGTCAAGATCTAAGGGCAGAAAGAAGGGGGATTTTTCTCCTTCAATATTAACTAATTAACGAGGTATGGGACTCTTTTCACCTTTGGGATTCTTTCCATAAAGGGTTCCTCCAAATTTATTTCAAAAAGATGATTTTCAAATGGGTTTTCTTCTATTACGAATATGATCTTATAAATTGCTTGGAAAACAACGGCCAGTAGCCTGGTCGACGCCCCGTAGGTGGATGGCGTTGGTCAAGACTCAGGTGTGGGGTCCTGAGCTTCCAAGTACTTGCCTCTAGGCCAAACCACTGACCAGCTGGATGGTCTGTTGGTTGGGACACGGCCCGTCGATGGCCAGGCGTAGGTTAAGTCTGCTATTTCGCAGCTTCAAAGTTAAATGCAAGGGTGAATTCACCCTACGTCCAAATAAGAGTTTGGGCGGTCTCCTAAGGGTATTCTAGGTATTTTAAGAGGGTTTATAAGTCCTTATTACCTAGATGAATTCATTATTCAAAAATCAAAACCCAAATTCTCTAAGAAATCCTCTAGAACTCCATTGAAATAAAAACTCAAGGAAGAGCATGGATTAAAGATATGATTGGTGATTCATAAATTTCATGGTTTAGCTTCATTGAGGTATGGTTCTTCATGATTGAAACTCTTTTCATCAAGGAACCAAACTTCAAAGTGATCTCTAAAGTCTTCTAATGATGAACATGTCCAAGTTTGATATTTATCCATGGGTTATTGCATAAAACATCTTAAATCATTATATATTGATTAAATTGATGTTAATTAGTTGATTTTAACCTAATTAATCTATGAACCCATGTAATTCATGAACCCTAGTTTTTGACTACTTTATGGGTGACTTGATTATGTCTTAACGCTTATGAATTCTAGTGTAATTTTTATTGGGCTATTGAAAGACGTAATAATTGTATTGGAATGAAGTATAAGGCGTATTAAATTAATAATCTATATTGAATTGATTTAGATTCATTGAGTAGTATGATTTTTGTGTTGAATTAATGATCATGGCCATGGGTAAGGGCCTTTTTGGTATTATATTGGATGATTTATCTATGGATTGAAGTTGCGAGAATGGATTGGTATGGTCCACTTATGGTGGCGGTGCTATACGTTAGAATTATGTTGCCTTGTCTGCGTTACTTTATGTATTATGATGATCATGGCCTTGTCGGCACTACATGATATATTATGATGGTTTGTGTAATTTATTTGTGTGAAGTATGATCATATCTATCTACATGTGATTAAGGTGAAAGTATGTGTTCGTCCGTAGACATTAGGTGATTATGTAAGACTATGACTATGTCGTTATGTGTGTAGTATTAGAGTTGATGGATGACTCTTCCTAATTGGCTATATGAGTCATGTGATGATTATGTTAATGATCCTATTGTAGTGTATAGAGTGACCTAAAGTTGCCTTGGTTGTTCTTATGTGCTACTTGAAAGATATGCTATATGTGATAAGGTAAAGTATTGATGTGTCTTGTTTAGGTAGACCTAAGTCCCTTAATTGATATATGTATAATGAGAATATGAATTCTTGACTTAGAATGTTAAAGGCTCTTAGTCTTGTATGTATGAATGACATGTGACCCTGAACATTTCTAAGAAGGTCCTTTATGTGGAACCTTCAACGTAGTTGTAAGGTTATGATATCCTTGCAATCAAAAGCCGTAATGGTATCCTTCTTGTGTGAATGGTGTACTTAAGGTTGGTTGGCTGGAACAGAATGAAAACATCCTTAGGAAAATCAATAAGATATTATCTTCACCATTGAAAGCAACCCTAGGGGACGTCTTCGGTAGGGTGAATGTGATTGGGTTATGAACTAGATATGGAACCTCTTAATGTACTCCTTTATTTAAATACTCTATGACAACAAAGGCTAGCACCCAGTGAGTATGGTAAAGGGAGTAGCTCTAGTTACGCATGCGTCTAGAGTACAAAGAAGCCCTTCATATTTCTTAACCATGTGCCTACATGGGATGTGTCCTAGTTCTACCATTGGCAAGTAGAACACCCTCCATCGGAGTAGGTCCCAACTCTAGATTCCATGCCTAGCTACCAAGGTCTACGTTGGTTATTGCCTATTCTCATCATGTGGGATACCTATTAGCATTGGAGAAGTTCTATGAAGTTTAGGTGGTTGTATGGGACGCTATCTAGACATTGCACAATAGTCTTTGACGATGTTAGTGAGAGAGTCGCTAGGTATTCTCCAAGACCATTACGTTAATGTCTTTATGTGATGAATGTCTCTTAAATTAACTAAAGAAGATGATGACATAAGTAAGAAAGCATTTTAAATGAATGAGTACTTACCTGGAGTAGTTAAGGGTTGTCTAGTTAAGGTGTGCAGGGGGCATAGGAATGGTCACTTCATAGCTTACCTAGGGAAGTCTTAAGAAAGACTTTAGATAGGGAAGTTGGTTGATACATTAGACATGATCCAAACTTAGGTAGTCTTAAGGATTATTTCGTTATCTTGGAGAGGTCAAGTATGGGCATTCTCTTCTTGAATTACTTGAGTAAGTCTTTTGATAACCTTTGGTAAGGAGAATGTCATATTATACGTATGTTATTGTATTAAATGAGAATGATCATATTCTAGGTACGCTAAATGATCTCTTAAGTGTGTGTGAAGGGATTGTATGGGCGGTCGCTTCACAACTCACTCAAGTGAACCTTAGAATCATCTTTGGTAGGAGGATCTCATCTCTCTCAAAGCTGTACATACTACTTTCATTGAATACGGCACGCAGAATTCTATATGTATCTATGAGATCGAGTATGGAATTTTGTTTACTCACTTTAAATTCAGTATCTGTGTTTGGTGTATTGTAAGTGTATGTATCTCATTATACGTGGTCTTAAGGATCATTTAGGTTTGCATAGAGAGGGTGTATTGGCGATCTCTCTTTTTCTCACTTAACTGAGTCTTATGATAACTTTTAGTGAGAAGGTTGCATGTTTAAAAGGGTTCACTGTTTTGTTGAAAAACTTCACTGTAACAGTGATATAGTTCACTGTAATGTCCATAAATTGTGATAAAATTCTTATGTGTTATCTTATATGTTTCTGAGGTGTTAAATGTTCTTCTTATGCTTATACTATGATATTTTAATCAGAAAGAGCACATGTCCAATAAATGCCCGTTTTCATGATTTTATGCATTATGCCATACTTAGTACAAGTGTTTGTACTAATTCCATACTTTTATCTATCTCTAAAGTTATTCATAGGTGAAGGACATTTCGGGAGAGAAGCTTGGATTATAGGATATTTCAAGCAAGTTTAATGTATGTCCTCATTTGACTCGGGGGCGTAGATGTCTTTTGATATCTTATTTCGAATCATTGTAATAGGCTTAGTAGTACTATATTTTGATGTATGGGTCGTGTCCAAAGTATTATTGTGTCAATGATTTGATGATATGAGACTTAGTATTTCATATTGTTTTTATATAAAAGATATTTTGAAAGACTATTCGAATGTTGTGAAAACTTTTAATTTTGCACTACTTTTAATATATGTATATGCGATGAATGATACGAAATGGCTTGTACAAGACCTCCGAGAGGTCAAGTACGCTGCGTCGCACTCCGAGAGTGCCCTGCTTCTAGGGTGTGCTCTCGGGATGTGACAAACGTGGTATAAGAGCATAGTTCATGAAAGTGGTCTTAGAAATCCAAAAGTCTCATCAAGTCACGTCTAGTAAAGTCTTGACCATCTGTGTGAGTTGCGACACATCTATGGGTGAGAGGCTATAAAATGATTGAGTTTCCTTTCTTTTCTACTCCTATGTTGTTACGTAGAGTAAAAGTTATGAGTGTCTTTTTTAATTATTTTCCTTGTGTTTATAGGAAGATGAATACAAGAAGAATGGTCGCTAGAAGGTTGCAAGAGGGAAGGGAGAATGAGGAGATTCCTCCGCAAGCTGAGTAAGTTGAGCAAGTTCATCAAGGTGCTCAAGGTGATCAAGTC